>JABSTQ010010746.1:0-233337 GCA_013358835.2 Ixodes persulcatus
AAGTGCTTGACATATTTAGGTCATGCGGGGATGGGTTGTCGTTCACGCATGAAGAGCCAGTGAACGGGCATTTACAGTTCTTGGACCTTAGGCTAAGTCTTGAAAGAAATCACATATGCTGGACACATGAGCCACGCTCTAAGAAGGGCATCCTTCCGTTCAGTTCGGCCCATTCGAAACTTGTAAAAAGAGGAATTGCATCTAGTTGTCTCGAGGCCTCACTAAGAAGATCATGTGCACACACCGCTCAAGCGAGCTTCACGAGACAGGCAGCGAGGTTGCAGAAAGCGGGCTACCCGCAGAGAGTTCTGGTGGATGTAGCGGACACCCTAATAAAAAAGTTTAAAGGCACACGGAGGCAGCCCCGTGAAAGAGCAGCAGTGAGGCCGGTGGTAATCCCCTATGTACACTCACTAACCCACAATCTTAAAAAGGTTGCTGATAGGTACGATGTGCCTATTGTGTTCTCCGCACCAAACAAACTATGGAGACTGTGCCGCAGAATCAACAATCCCCGTGAGTCCGCAGATCCTTGCAGTACGAAGCACCGCAACAGGTACACGGAATGTGCCACGGGCGTCATATACGAAATCCCCATGTCATGCGGATCATCCTACATTGGCCAAACGGGCAGATGTTTTAATGATCGCGCTCGTGAACATGCGGCGGCTACACGGGCTACCCCGTCGGGACACCTCGCCATGCATTGCAGCCGTTGCTCATGCACACCGTCATTCAGTGACACAAGGTTTTTGGCCAGATACGCCGATCGGATATCGAGGGAGCTGCACGAGGCCTTTGAAATAAAAGAAAAAGGCAAGAATTGCATTAGTGACACGTCTGTGTCACTATCGGCAAAAGAGCACACTTTTTACGAAGGGGGCTACACCGGATGTAGTATGACTGTGCAGTATGACTGTGGTGTTTGCCATGAGCATATAAGAGAGTGTTTTTTTTTTCATAAACGCTAGTTGCGAGTGCGCCTTGTTTCGTCTCCTTTCTTGTCCTTGGGTATTTTCGGCGCCCTGAAAGTTATCATGAACCAACTAGCCCAGATTGCCATTCTAATCCATCTGCGGAGTATTTGCCGTATTGTCTTCTAGCAAACGACATACCTAGCTCTTCATCCGAATAGGCGCGCACAACGTCTTCGACGCAACGCCATATCTTGGGCCTCTTCGCTGGCAAGGCGTATGAGTCGGCAAAGACTTCGCCGAGAACGGGTGCCTCGTCGTCACTCGAGCTGGAGCTAAGCTGGTATCTTCGTCGCTTTCGCTGATTTCGCTGCTACTGCGTTTTATTAGACCTGCTGAAATTAACTGCAACGATGTCATCGCCGCAGTATGCTCGGGCCAGTCGGTCATGACAAGAGGAACGAAAGCAAGCACAGCAAGAGAGCCCACCCAGCAATCGAAACAAAAAAAAAAAACAGCGAAACTGCTTCATTCCCCCGTGGCAACGTTGATTACGAAACTGAAATGTTGCGAATGACTACAGATCGTACTCCCCCGAAAAAGGCTGCGCGGAGAACTACTCCGGGTCCGAGTGGTCTGTCCAAGGAAGACACAGTTTGGGCGGCACATTCGTTTCTTACATCTTTCTGCATGATCATAATCGAAACATCACGTGCACCTATATTCAACCAGAAAGGGTTACTACATTTAACTCTTACGCGCTTATTAAAACCAAATCTGCTTCTCGCTACCACTGCTATTTCGCCAGGGAGGAGAGTGGCATTGTTTCGGTTTCGATCGACACGTCGACAAGTGATGATACAGAGAGCGTGGACTACTAACGGCCGTGATCTCACGTTTTCTGATCTCGAGAGCATCATTTTTGGTCTCTAAACTAACCTAAATGGCCAGACCTCGAAGCTATAGCTTAAGCCCGAGACATATAGCCTGTCTTCACACGTGCTTGTTGTATTTTTGTACACGATCGAGCCTTTCGGTTTGCGTTTCGAGATATACGTGAACGAGCCAGTGCTGGGAATCTCGACGCTGCGTAGCCCGGGTATCTTGCTTGTGTACGAGTCAACAAGCTGTAACGAACAAAATGTTTGCATACATCGAGTACGCAAATTTAGAGCTGGTCAGGAAGTTTGTTTGTTTTGCGCTTCCATAGACGAAATATAATTTTTTTGCACCTACTGTTTTTCTTTATACGCCTGATTACGTGAGGTGAAACTTGGAGGCGCCATAGAAAAGCTCAATTTGAACACACTTCTTATCGCTTATCTGTACTGACCCGCAGCACTGCACGAAGCTAAGTCCCCACCCGCTTAGATTCCACTAATATTCAACATCGCGTATACACATAAAGTTATTCTGCAATCATATAGGCACATTCCCACATACAAACCGTTGTAAGAAAGCAAAAGTCGAGCAATTGTGTGAAGAATGTCGCGCCGTTCGCCGGAAATGCGCCGGACAGGCGTGAACCTCTGCGGTGTGCCAAAGGAACGAAATTATTCAAAGCGCATTTGACGGTTGCTAATGGCCGTAATATTCATGTGTTTGCTTTCTTCCTGATCGAGTATGCCGAGATAATTTCAGACACACCGTTCAGACACAGATCTTGGGCGTCAGTAAAAGCTCGTCCAAAAAGGCTTCGCGAGGAGTAGGAGACGCTTGTTAGAGCCTTCGTCGTAGGTAGCCGACCTCATCGTTTGCGAAAACCTAATCTCCTATCAGCGTAAAATTTGAGTGGGCGATATATGATGACACGAGGAAGACATCATAGTAATTTTTGTGCAGTAGTGGTCGAATTTATTGTGTTTCCTTTAACTTTCATGCGTCAACACTGGGCTCAACTTTGATACTCCGGTGAGGATGCGCCTTGCTTTTCGCCCAATGAAGCAAGCAAGAAGCAGACATTTGAAAACAAAATACGTGTAAGGCTCAAGGTGACCAAATTTCAGTTGTAGTTCACTGGTGCTAGACGGGATTTTTGAAATTGAGCTCGAAGATGCACTCGTGGGTGAGGTGACTAAGCCACGTCTTACTACGTTTGTACACGCACGCACAATATCCGGTGATTCGGGGACCAAGGAAATTGCCCCAGTTTTCGTTTTGTATCGTTCGAGAATGAATGTATTGTACATTCGTGAAATGTCAGATAATCGAAAACGCAAGCGGCGCATTCGGTCACGGCGTGATAGCATGAAAGGAAGCTGCTCAATCGAAACCGAAACTGAGTGGCCAACTAGTTCCTAGAGTGTACATCGTCGAAACGTCGTGTATTCCTTCTGTCCGCGTTTTCATTTTATTTCTATTTTTTTTTTTAGTAACACAGCAGCGCAATGAGCACAATTATATATTTGCGACTTCGTTTTAGACTACAACAGACCTCATCCAGCATCCAGACAGCCGCTGATAGACTTTGCTAAAAAGCCGATCCAGCATCCAATCCAAAGCCGGAGAAACAAAAATGGCGACCGAGACAGCGTATGCGTCGGCTTAGCGTTGGCGTGGTTCGCGGCATGGTTCAGGTACGGTGGCTCCAGGGTTAAAACATTGTATGTGACCGTAGTGTCGAATCAAAGCGCTGCATGTAAATCTATGCGGGGTAGAAATAGCTCAAAGTTACCCGCCCGTGCTTTGATTTTGATGTTCGTGTTCTGTCGGTTTGGTCGTACGTAGGCCTAGTGAACCAACTTCCGCTCAACAACGCCTGTAAGCACCATGCTGGTGGTTGACTCGTAGATCCTTCGCTGTATCCCGACGATCGTTTCGTCGGCTTGTCCCGCAAGACGGAATAGCCGTCAAGTAAGAGAAAGTACGAGCAGCAGGAAAGGGATGCGGCCGCGGATTATTTCATAGCGGCGAGCGACGGCACTTTTCTACCGTTTACGTTCGCGCACGTTTTTGCATCGGCTTTTGCCCGTTCGTGGTGTAGATGCCCTTTGCCTTTCGTTGCACCGCGCCGTTTCCACGCTTCGAGCGCACCTTCGGGGCTCGCGGCCGAGTCGCGCCGGGAGCCCGGCGAGACAGCGATCGGTCGGCGGCGGCCTCCGTGTGTTGTTGTTGTAAGCGTTAAAGTGAAATTAGGGGGGAGGGGGGGGGGGGAATAGAGTCATCGTGTACGCGCGCTAGGCGCATTTCTCACTGACTCTTCTAGTAGCGTGAGGGGAGAAAAGCGGGGGTGAGTGGGGGAGAAGATATAAATAGAAGAAGGAGTAGGGGGTGATTTCAGAAAAGATCGACCAAAGGGTGGCTGGTCGACATTTTTAAATCAACTGATGTTTTTATATGCCATTGTCTAGTGTCTGGTATAAACGAATCCACACTTAGTTTTGTCCAGAAAAAAAATTTGGGGACATGAAAAATTGTAAAGCATGAAGAGGTGGACAGTTGCATTAACGCGCACTGACAGAGGGGGCACGTTTGAAAGTGAATAACTAAAAGGATAATGTTAGAAGAATTCTAATACTTTTTAAAAACAAACTATGAGTACAGCTTGCTTGTAATATAAAGTAATAATGTTTATGTAAATTTTATTAATTTTCTAAAAATTGCCAAACATGCCTGCTTGAACGAAAAACGCCAATATTTGGAGGCCTGTATCTCATGAAATAATTTATTCATTATCATATAATTTGCAGGTAGTATTTTAATTATATATGTCTATTATTTCAGAAAATAAATAAGGTATTTGAGTGATACTATAGTCGGGATATATTAAGGCAAACATGGGAAAAAAAATCAAACAACAAAAAATTGCGATGCAAATAAAAAAAAAAACACCACCTTCGATATTTTTAAAATTTGGGTACCCTGTCATACTCTATTTCGGCATTCATTTCTATTAAAAACATGTTGCATCATTTTATTGAGAAAGAAGATACAGCTCCCCAAAGTAGGGTCCTTTTTCAAAGCCTACACGTAGCAGTGCCCTATACGAGAAGTGACTCTGAGTTCCAGTTTCAGGAAACTAACACACATCTTTCATATATTTTTATTCATATGAGGTCACTGACAGCTAGAGCAATCGGTCACATGCTAAAATTGAGGAGAAACTACCGTGTACAAAGAGCTATCATATTACGAAATAGTGATCCGAGAAAATATCCTGCAGGCCATCGGTCACTGGGAACTTTGTTTACTTTATTTTCCTACGGCACTATATGCTCCTCTCTCTTGCCCTCTGTCTCCATCTCTCTCTCTCTTATATATATACCTGACGTATATCTAGAATAAAAACATATTCAAGCATTCCCTTTCTGCGTGATAGTGTTCTGTGGCTAGCAACAATCATTTCCTTGCGAAGATCACAATTATGGCGCAATAGTTGACGGAAGTAGCAGGCGACACTCGTCGCTAGCTCTGGCAAAACAGCCGATAAAATCTTTTTTCGCGATTCCCCGCTCGATATTAAGGATGACTCGCTTCAACCAGCAAAATATGACCGCCGATGCCTGTTTACCGAGCAGCCGTGCCTGTCGCCATCCCACTCGCTGGCTTCGCGGGCGATATCAGGCACAAAGAGGCACACCGACAGAGCAGAACCCCCAAATACTGGAGCCCCGCCTAAATACAATAGAGCGTAAACACTGTCGCCATGTTAACCTAGGAAAGGTTAACATGGCGACAGTGTTTACGTTTTATGTAAGGAAAAGCATGGCGTGTGGTATGAGCCGGATCCTCACACGAGGTGCAAGGTGAGCCCTGAGAACCTGCCTGCTGCCCTAGAGTACTTCACGAAAGACGAGCTACAATGCTCGCGCCAAGGTCCCAACCAGAAGGACGTGATCTCAGTCATGCTCCACGAGGAGAAAACGTTTGTGCCAAAGCGCTTCCTGACACGCTCAATCCGAGAGGCCTTTCGTGTATACAGAGACAAGCATCCTGATTCCGGCGTTGGGCTAACGAAACTTTATTCCTTGTGCCCTAGATGGGTCAAATGTATTCCACACCAGGAAGTGTGCATTCGTGTGCGCTGCGCCAATTATTACCTTTGTATTGCCGCTGTAGAGAACGTTACAGGCTCAACATTCAACACTGGTGAAATAAACTCAGCATTTCTGTGCGACCCACTAACAAGTCTGTGTTTTTAAGGAGACTATGATCACTGCCCAAAAGGCCAGTCTCTTACACTCGAAGAACTTCATATCCATAACCATATCAGGCAAACGCAAGATAAAGCGATCTACGATCAAAAGCAGCTGCATGCAACGCGAAAGCATTATCTTTCATTATGACTTTGCTGAAAACTGGACCATCGTGCTTCCTGACAAAGTTAAAGCATACCACTGAAGAAAAAGAAGTTACGATATTTACATGTGTAGTGACGACAAGAAAATCTACAAACAGTGTTGCTATCATCAGTGAGGACCTGCATGACGACGTCGCTCTCACGTGCTCGACTGTAGAAAAGTGAAAGAGTGGGTTGAAAACAACGTTGCGGTATACTCGCACGTGACGTACGTGAGCGACGGGGCCGCCAGTCATTTTAAGATTTGCTACCTGCTTCACCAGTTTGCACAGAGAGATTGCCCCCAAGCCCAGTGCTCATTTTCTGCATCTGGACATGGTAAAATGCTTGCGACGGAGTTGGCGGACTCGTGAAGCACCAGGCCACGCTGAGCAACCTATGAGAACGTTCAGTAAACACAATTCAGACGGCCCGGACAATGGTGAGCGTTCTATTTGAGAAACTGGGTACCTCTTGCGTATCTGGACGAAAATAAGGTTGTTCGGTATCGTCAACAAAAAAAAAAAGAAGAAGAATGGCTGACGGTGCGCGACTTTCCTGGTATTCATTCTTGGCACGCGTGGCGGCTGTGCAAGTCATCAACAGAAGGAACCTGTGACATATATGTAGAACGGACAGTCGGATCTCGTTAGAAGAAACTTTATTAAATGGGTACATCGAGTAAAGCCTTAGTGTAAAGTGCCCAATTTGATGCCCCAAGGACTGCTCATTTCGAATGCCGGGTTATCTTATTTATCACAGTTTGCTTCGCGGGGTATTTAACCTACTGATTTACGTGGTGATAGCTTATTGAATCTTTATCCGATCACCATATGAGAATCACGAATCATTATCCTCGCGCAGGATGAAATATCTCGGCTCTCCGCGATCCATTCGTACACCGAGAGTATCGAAGCTCTTACAGTCCGGCGCTGTGGCACACCTCACCTGAAATGATTTGTCCCCGGAAATACATAACTAACCTAAACAATTTTAGTATTGTATCTTCATTTTTGTGTGTGGAAGTAAAGTTGTTTCTTTGTTTTTTTTTTAATATAAATTGTACCGGAAAGGAAAACTTCACACTACATCATCTTTTCTCGAATCACTAGTCTCTAATATGGTACCTCGTTGTACGCTGTATGTAAAATGCTGTATATAGTTTCTCCTCACTTTTAGTGTGTGACCGATTGCTCTAGTTGTCAGTGACCTCATATGAATAAAAATATACGAAAGATGTGTGTTAGTTTCCTGAAACTGGAACTCAGAGTCACTTCTCGTATAGGGCACTGCTACGTGTAGGCTTTGAAAAAGGACCCTACTTTGGGGAGCTGTATCTTCTTTCTCAATACAATGATCCAACATGTTTTTAATAGAAATGAATGCCGAAATATAGTATGACAGGGTACCCAAATTTAAAAAAAATCGAAGGTGGTGTTTTTTTTTTTATTTGTATCGGAATGTTTCGTTGTTTGATTTTTTTTTCCATGTTTGCCTAGATATATCCCGACTATAGTATCACTCAAATACCTTATTTATTTTTTTATATAATAGACATTTATAAGTAAAATACTACCTGCAAATTATGTGAAAATGATTAAATTTTTTCATGAGATACAGGCCTCCAAATTTTGGCGTTTGTCGTTCGAGCAGGCATGTTTGACAATTTTTATAAAATTAAATAAAATTTACATAAATATTATTACTTTATATTACAAGCAAGCTGTAACCATAGTTTGTTTTTAAAAAAGGTAGTGTAATTCTTCTAACATTATCCTTTTAGTTATTCACTTTAAAACATGCCCCCTCCGTCAGTTCGCGTTATTGCAACTGTCCACCTCTTCATGCTTTACGACTTTTCCTGTCCCCAAATTGTTTTTCTGGACAAAACTAAGTGTGGATTCGTGTATACCTGACACTAGACAATGGCATATAAAAACATCAGTTGATTTAAAAATGTCGACCAGCCACCCTTTGGTCGATCTTATCTGAAATCACCCTACTAGGGCGTCGGGAGCGTCGTCCCACCGTCCCGCTAGCTCGTCGTCCCATCGTCGCGCTTAATCCGTGAGAGAGAGAGGGGGGCGGGGGGAGAGGAGAGGATATGGGGGGTTCCAGCACTGGTCGCTGGCATCACGCGGTGTCCGGAAATCGAGGCGGTCTCCGGGGGCGACCGCGCCGTGTAGGAGGAGTCATGCAAGCTCGTCGAGACGCCGCTGCCGGGGCATCGGTTTGTGCCGTCCGCGAGACGCTTGTCCGTTATTTTATTTATCCTTGCATCAGGGTTTAGATTATGACGGTCACCTGGCACTGTTTACCATACATCGCAAAGTCGTAACAAGTTTTCTACAGGCGACTCCTAGAGCCGCTCGTCAAATTTTGCGGCGTGGAATATAACTTTTTTTTTTTTTTTTTTTACAACGCGACATTTTTTTTGCATTATAAATTAGAGGCATATCGAAACTTTCTGCTCGTAGCGCAATCGCAACAATGCTGAAAACTTCCGCACGTACTGGTTTAATGTCATCATCGTAAGCTCGGCTCGTTTTTCCAAGTTCACATCAAACAAAACTAGGTACCTTCGATGAAAATACGGTGTATGTCCAGGCAGTTAGCGGCATCCTACGCCTGGGTATGCGCATCTGCGCGTTGTGAAGTCCACCACCAGCATGGTACAGGGCCGCGTCCTTAACTAACGTGTCGTCATATGCAAGTAATGTATACTCTGTTTGCCCCTAAGCTGAGACTAGAATTTCCGCCTTCAGCGCGAACTCGCTGGCTTCTGCAGTTCTTTGGTTGCGCGTGCCTGCGCGTGCGCACTTGTGTTAGCAAGGGCAGAAAGCTCGCGTCTAGAATATGAACGGAGTGTAGTCGAAACGCCATTGCCGTTGCTTGAAAAACTGGATGTATATAAGCTACTCGCGCGAAACCTCGGTGTCACAAAACCGTTGCAAGTAAAAAGCTACAAAGCATGGTGTAAACAGACCTTTACGCGTAATGAGCACCGTTTGTTCTCTTTTACCGCTACTTCTATTACTTGGCGTACACCGGAATGCGACGTCGTCGTGTGTCATTGTGGTCGTGCATGGGGATATAGCCATGGAGTTATTATAATGTATGCTAAAGGTTGCGAAGACGTTACAGTGTGAAGTAACTTGAGTGAACATCATGTCTGTCCACGTCTTTCATTCTAGTGAGGAGGAGTACCATTCATTGAAGAGAATGACGAAATAACGGTGGCGCCCGTCCCTCTGTTGTGGTTCGACGTGAGTATGAAACAACGGCGTGAGGCCAAGCAAAATGTCTGGGGCGGACATCTTGTCTCGTGTTCGAGCGGGCCAAGCACCATACCTTGACTGGCCTTTATTCAGAGCACCGAGTTTGCAGAAATGCAGTAAGTATTATTTTGTGTTGTTCCTTTTCATCTAAACTTCTGATGATGTGCTAGCACACGTTTTTGATCTGCCGTCTGTTAGCATACTTGACCACATTAGCTTGCCTGCGGTTGCTCAATTTAGCTAGTCCTTCAATACGCTTCTGGTCACAACTTTCTAGTAATGCTGTGGGAAAGCATTTCATGCTGCCAAGAACGGCCGTAGTGCTGTGCTACTCTGGAGAGGTTCGACGGCAGCTTAGAGGCTTGTTTTTATCTGCAGCAAGTTCGCTTCGGCGCCGTGCTGTGCAGCTTGTGTTTGTACCTTGAAATAGGTAGCTTGTGTTTGTACCTTGAAATTCGGTGTTTGGTGAAATTGAGATCTCGGCAGGCTTGTACTAAAGGAGCTGACATTTCTTTAACAGACACGTCGCCTGCTAACGTGAGTAAAGAGGGAGGGTTTGTCTGCCCCAGAGTGCCATTTGCTGCGGGAAGCAAGACGCCGTCGCGTCGTCTGCTACCAGAACCGAAGAAAGGTGGATCATATGTTACGCACTGTATGCTGCGAGTGAAATGATAGAAAACAAAGTTGCATTGGGAACTTCTGCTATTTAACAAGGAATGCAATTGACGACCCGTGCTTCACTTGGAAGTGCCAATTCATTCTAAAGCGTCATATGCCTAGGCGCAAGGTACCGTGTGACCACAGAGCAGCCGCTTGGAGCCCGAGTTTCGTTTTCTATCCCAGGGCAAGTGTTCTTTACGGGATTCTCTCCCATTCTTAGACGGTTGATAGTTAAAAAAAAGGCTGTCCTGAAAGCCCAGGAAATTGCAGTTCCAACAAGGGTACAGGCACCAGGCTAGGCCTAACAGCCACGGACCTATATATCAGATTTTTAAACTGGTGCTTATCGCAGCCAAGCGCAGTGCGTCCCGTGTGCGTCGCCGACGAATCAATATCGTTTTTATGTGCTTTGATTGTCAAAAAACATCGTAAAACTTTGTGGGAGTATTCATAATTGACCATACAAGCCAAAACTATGAAGTTCCGAAAATTGGGGCCGTGTCTCCCTTCTAGAAAGGTTATTTTGGTTAACACAACTGTTTTTTTATTACATTTATGAATATTGCGTACAAATTATAACGTCTCTTAAATTTTTACAAGAATTTGAAACACTGTCACTGTGTCTGGCAACCGTCCCAAATCTACCCAAACCCATCCGAAACACCTGAAGGTTCGGGCGTTCTTCTGAAACTTCCCGAAACCCAAGTTTCTAAAAAAGTTCCTTCTCATCATCAGTGCATAATGTTGATCAGCAAAATGGGTAATGCTTTCTTATGCCTTGCTTATCTTGCAGCCTTCGACGCTCAGCTGCTAAGGTCGTGATGGACCTGCACATTCCGAATGGGCACCTACAGCAGCAGAACAGAGAACTGCAAGTCTGTTGGGCAGGTGCTCAGGCACGTGGTGTCTTTCAAGCACCAGGGAGAGCAGGCGAGGCCCGGGGAACAGGCGACACCCCAGGAACTGGCCAGGCCTGAACCGCCCAAGCTGTTCCTGATGCCTCTCAGCAACATGGAAAAGTTTTTGTGCTGCAGAAGCGCAGCTGAAGGACTTCACCAACAGGACACTGCCGGTATTTATCTGTCCTCTTTTTCACCATATCGACGGGTATAAGACTGCGATTCTTACTTTGTGGTTTAACTTGGGTTATTTGAAGATTTATCCAAAAGGGTTGAAATGTGGACTGAAGCCTTTTACTGTAATATTTCAAATGGACGCCCACCCAAACTGTGTTTTAAGCACAGTCGGTGGCAAATTAAAAATGAGTAAGATGCCCCGCCTTCATTACCGTCCGTCTGTTATTTATAACTGCAGAGTGTTATACGATGGACTGCACGATGGAAGGCTATTTATTGTAAGGGACATCCTTAAACTGAACCCTGCGATAGAATTCTGTGAAGGTGATGCAACGCCAGTTGCACGTTTCGCAAGTCAGCTTTAGTAGCCTGCGTATAGTTTCTGCAATTGTTAAACTGTGTTTCATAGAGGCTACTGAAGGGAGAAATGCTGGATGGTGTTTACCAAAAATTAATTGCTTGTGCGTCGTTACATTTTTTAACAGTTTTTTTCCACCCGAAGGTCGTGTAGACAAGAGGCCTTTATGTGCATCCTCATTGAACGGCATTTTAAGTCTTTTTCTACTGCCACTTCTTGAAAAAAAGTAAAACATTTCACAATGGGGGAAGTGAAATCGCCCAATCCATTTGCCTTTGGTGCTTACAAAATGTCGGTCTGCAAATAATCATAAATCATGCTGATTTCCTACGACACCTCTGCCTGTTTTATCCGTTTTATCTCGCCGTGAGTATGTGTGCGGAGCATGCACAAACCCGCCTGCGTGCTTTTTGTGTTTAACGCTTGCTTGGCAGAAGGATCGAGATGCTGTATTGGGCTTCTTTTGGTTTTATTCCTGTTCTCACTTGAGGCATAGTCAAGAGATCTATATATTTAAGGCTATAAATTCATTTGGGCTTTTGACATCTGCTACAGAAGTAAAGGTACATGCTATAAAATAACTTTTAGCCTGGTCCAAAATCGCTTTTGAGCGTGCCCACCATATGCGTATGCCCAAACAAATTTGTAAAGGGTTGCCGGATAAATTTTAATTAATTGCATATTTACTTTACATAAGTAGTGCATTTCCAAAATGAAACGTTAACCTGTCCTAACCAAAGGTCGCCCTATGAGAGCAAATAAATTTTCCAAGGTGAAAGAGTAACTGTCATTGTATCCGCCACTTCATTCAGGGGTGTGACTGCATGCGTAGCTGTGTCTCCAGGCATAGCATACGGTAGTCACACAAGCGATTATTACATGTGGCGGGCTTGAGCTGAGTAAGTTGGTTCATTGGCCTACAGGGCCACCACTGAGTGAGCACTAAACAAAAATATGGAAAGAAAACTACTCACACTGTGCTGCTGTTGCCAGTTTGTGCGGCTATGAAGACGGTTTTGGTCAATTCCTGCTTTTTATGCTTTTTTCAATTCCAGTCTTTGTAAAGTCGTAAAATAGGCAATAAATTTGCAGGGTGACTAGCCGGCAGACTAAGCTTTAACAAATTCGAGATGTGCAGGGTCTTGAATGCACTGTTTTGAGAACCACATACATTATTAAAATTACTGAGTCTATGCTTATGAGCAAAGATGATCCATCAAAACGTTTGCACAATTTGAACGATGCAACGAATGTGACTGACTAACGAGATTTAGCGGAGTATGGAGGGAAATATTTTAATCTTTCTGATTTCGTCTAAGACAGGCAGAGTTGCCATATATTCAAACATTTTTTATTCTCTCTCCAGTAAATTTTGTAACATTTTGATGCATGTATAGTGTGGCTTGCTGCATTTGCCTGGGCATTCACATTCTCTTACTTGAGACATTTTCATACCATTGTATCTGCATGTCAATAACTTTATTGACATGTTGAGAACACGTTTTGTCTTTCTAGGAGGAGCAGCTCGTGTCTCTAGGAGACAGCAAGAACCTGCAAAAGGTTGTGCGAGAGATGGTGGGGCGCCTGTTCTCAAAGCAAGTCCAGGAGCAGTTCTCCCTCCTGGGCTACCGAGGAAAGTCAAGGTTCAAGGACGCCATGATGTGCAAGGTGGTCATCGGTAACGCATATTCATTACTAGCTATTAAATTGATAGTATCTCTATTGGAGCTCAATAGACGAGCAAAATCTTTGAAATATGTTGACGACTAAAGGGAAGCTGAAACACTTCTTGAAAAACAAAAAAAAAACGAGTTAGAGGTGACTTTTGGCGTATTTTTGTTCTGTGAATCTGAATATTGATTTCGTTTTCCCCGAAGGTGTAACTAGATGCGAGAAAACACGAAAAACTTCAGACCAGTCGTGATGTCGTACTGGGATCTTTGGGGCGCCAAGCACGTGTCGCTCGTGTGGGCAGCGCATGCAATTGCAAGCTTGGCAGTTGTATTTTGCCACACCGACGCCAGTCGTGACGTCTATTTCTGACCCTTTTAAAGATAGCAAGAGTTCACGTGCATAGGTTTGACAGGAGCTGAAGATGAGCGAGAGCAGAAATTCCGAAAACTGCCAGCATGACGTCACACCCCGGGAAGGAGGGGCTTCAGCTGTACTTTAGAAATTAGTTTCTGCAGCCTCCGTGCACCAGATGATCCTGGAGGCCAAATGAAGACTATTTTGGTGTTCTTCCTCAAACACAGAACAGCTTCAGTTTCTCTTTAAGTCTTGCAGTATGCAAAATTTAAGTCGTCAGTTCCTGTCGTTTTTTTTTAGTTCGACTTGCATTTTCTATTATGAATAACTCCTGTGTTAGCATTTTCGGAAGCTTCATACTCAAAAGCTGCGTTTTGAAGTAACTGTGAAAAAAGATTTTGTTGGTCTTGTCTTGTTATCCTCTTAGTTTTCAGGTTGAAAATCTAATGAAGCCCATCTGGAGGCCTTGGTCTGTAGAGTGTCAGTTGGGGAAGTTTTGCTCTATGTTTAGCCACTCATCTCTGCGCCCCGCCCCCTTTTTCCCCCTGCCCCGTCTCGCCCCCCCATTTCAGATTAATAGAATGTTGCATGAAATAGCCATATGCCTCCATAGAATCTGCACCTTAGCGTGGTAGCCAAACCCAGAATTTCCACCTCTGTGGTGCTCTTTTTCTGTCACCTTTGAATTGCAGGCTAGGCAAGGGACCTATATTTACACAAATGAAACGCTCAGAAACTGTGGTGTGCGAATAGCACCTTGTGTGTAGCTAGTATGCAAGATATTGGCTTCCCCTATCCCTCAACTAATCTTTGTGATCTGACAATTCTCTTTACAGGTGCCATACAAAGTCGCGCTCAAAGGTGTAGCGTTGACGCGATGGAGAAGCAACTGCCGGGCAGGGGCAATAGAGTTAAAAAGACGGACACTCCACTCGTGGCTCCAACCCCCTTTGACGATGAGGGACACTCTGGCTGAGGAGCTAGCTGCTATGGATGCACGAGTCACAATAAAGAACGTCACGGTAAAAACATTTTGTATGTTCCCTTCTTGTACTACCCAGAATATGCATCTGGGTGACAGATGAATGGGACATGTCGTCTCAACAAGTATACAATAATTGCCATGAGTATACTGTATACATGGAGAAAGCCAATTGTCCACACAGAATTGTTTCTTAAAATTGCACAAATACTAAACTGGCTTGTTTCGGTTCAAGTCTGAAAAACATGTTAAAAACGGTCAGCACCTATAAAAGATATGAAAACCAATAAAATAGTTCGGACCCGCAATTGCGCCGGCACTGATCTGTTATTACGCTGGGACTAATCCGCAATTGGACTGGTTCTGACCCGGAAACACGCTGGCACACTGATGGTTTCCCACCGTATCACCGGTTCCATGCCGGGGATCTGTGTCGGGAGCTCACTGGGAACATCCCGTATTCCCGGCATCCCGGTTTCCCAATAAGTTCCCGGTTCCGGCCGGATTCCGGCATTGGGCCCGGCCGATGTCGCCCCTTGGGGCGTTTCCGGTACTGGCCGGTATCAGTATCCCGGCAGGCCAATACCGCCCCATCGCCAACCCGGCGTGTTGTGCTACTTGGGTTCTTCATATTGAATGTACTAACTGAATTCATGACCATATCCATAATTGTATCCGCATTCTACCTAATAATTTTTATTTTGACATTTAAGTTTTCAGCAGTACTTTTTTTCAAATCTGTGCTTTTCGAGCCGTACTCAAGCCCATACATCTTGTCTTTCACTATTACATCAATATATAGAAGTGTTGATGCCGAGTGAGAATTCAAGCTACCGAATCTGTCATGTGAGTTAAGAACCAAGAAAGAGCTCTATAGAGGCAATTTTGTTAAAGAAGGCTGTATGGGTATTAAAATAGCACGTGCCATGCTAAAAAAATGCAAACTCTTTTAGGTATGCAAGGATGACAGTGCTGCGCCATTTCTGATATGTCACAAAAAATCAGTGACATACAGTGTTCCTTATGAATATTTAAACTGTCAAATTCAAAGCCTAAACGTTTTATTCAAGAACGTTCCTCACTACAAATGTATTTAGAGATCTGAGCCACCGACTCATGCAAGACTGTGTGGCAAACATTCATTTTCATGTGCATTACGGTTTACAAGGTCTAGTTTGCACTGATTTATTGCATTCATGCTGAAACTAGGGAGGGGTTCTCTGAGTACGAATAAAGAGACAATATTTCTTGAAATCAAAATATTTGAGAACGGACAAAAGGAATGATATTAAAGCGGTATCTTAGATTCTCTTTTCTTTGTCTTCTCTCTAATTATCACTTTATTTCATGTGAGACATTTAGCTTTTAGGGCGCAGGCTCTTAGGTGCCCGTTTCGCGGCGTCACCATCGGCATAACTGCCCCGCCAAACTTGGCAGGAAATTGAATTAATGTCGAGGTCATGTGACATTAATTTTTCTGCGAAGTCTAGTGGAGAACCTGTATTTGTTTCTGGCTGACGTGACACAAAGTCATGTGACATCATTTTCTCCGCTACATTTAGTGGGAAAACTGAATTGGTGTTGAGGTCACGTGAAATAAATTTCCCTGCTAAATTTAGTGAGAATTTTCCTGCTAAATTTAGGGAACTTTCCCGCTAAATGGGAGGGAGCAGAAGAGGAGGAGGGGAGGGAGAGGAGTGGCATACCCTCCCATCCTCCTCCTCAAGATCTGCGCTCTAATTTCGCATTACAGAGAATTTCAAACGTTTTTTTTTTATTTTTCATCTTATGTTTATTCAATTTTTATATCGCAGTTGCGCTCGCAGCACAAATCTGGGTTGTGCTGATCCTCTACGCACAAGTTAGGAACTCCTGAGTTGCAAGAGTGGGAGTTTGGCCTAAAGGCTCAAGGGACACCTTTGTTCAGTATTGAATTTATAATTATCATCTTTTGAGCAAAGTTCAGCTTTGCTGCATGCAATTGTTCTAGAAATGAATACTTGCTACCAAATTTACCACGTCACTACATTTCGCCACTGCTATTTGTGCTCCTCGAAGGACCTCGGACAAGAGCTTATTTGTGTGCAAACATCATGCTTGTTTCAAACCAATCGCTGATGTGGAGACTCGCTGACATCCAGCATTCCAATAAAACGCTGGATGTCTGCGAGTCTCTCCCGAAGGATGCAAACGGGGAAGGAACCATACAGTCGTATCGTATTAGGGGACATGCTATAGGGTGTTCTTTGTATGCTTTACAGATTTGTTAAAAAAAGTCGTAAAATCTACACTTACGCCAGGGGGGCATGGTATAAAGGGCTAATTGTAATGATGAGTCGGCTTATTAAGGGGAAGTGCAAGACGTCTTTTAGAAAACTAGATGGAGGTTGATTCTAGTGTAGTTTTATCCCATGAATCTGAATATCACGTTCGTTTTCTCCAAAGATATAACAAAACGCGAGAAAACACAAAAAACATCCGACCAGTAGTGACGTCGTAAGGGTTTTTTCAGCTGCCAAACATGTGTCGCTTGAGGGGCGCGCGTCCAATCGCAAGCTTTCTAGGTGTATTCTCTTGCACTGGCACCAGTAGTGACGTTTTTTTCCCCCATTTTAAAAATAGCGTGTGCCTGCATAGCTTTGATTGGCGCTGAAGATGCGTGAGCAGAGATTTCGAAAGCTCCTTTTGTGACGTCACTCTCCAGGAAAGAGTGCCTCCAGTGATACTTTAAAAATGATTCTATGCAGCCTCGACTCACCAAATTACCAAACAATTTTGATATTTGAGATTCTGGAGGTAAAATGAAAAAGATGTAAATGTGTTTCCTCAAATACAAAACCACTGTAGCTTCCATTTAAGTATAATATGTTCCTTAAATTTTTAATTAGTGAAAATAGACCCATAATTCCAATTAGAAAGTTGCTAAGCATCATCGAAAAACGCTAAATCAACCCTTCTTGTGGATATATAAGACGGGAGCAGCATTTTACGGCGTTCTAAAAAAAAGGCTTAATTTGGACGCGTTTCCAGACTTCGGTTTTTTATCAGAGCGCATCTTTGCACCTGCGATACTGCTGACCAGTGGCTGCAGTGCGAAGTCACCTCCTTGCCTCCCTCGTAGTATGGAGGGAAGCAGGGCGCACGTGTGATGCGCGACTAAACCCCTGGGGAACAGGACCGTAGGCGCAGAGATGCGCTCCGATAAGAAACCGAAACCTAGAAACGGATCCAAATAAAGCGTTTTTACAAAACGCGCAAGATGCCACCCCTGCATTATATCCTTCTAAAAGGAGTTGATCTAGTGGTTTTTGATGACTCTCAGCAAGTTTCTAATTGAAACCATGTGTTCTTTTTCAGTAATTAAAAAGTTAATTAACAAATCGTATTTAATTATCTGACTGATCGTTACGATTAGGCCCCTATATACGTACCCCTGGCCGTATAACTAACCTGCACAAACAACAGAAGTGTAGCTTTCACAATCCTTTTAAACAAATACGTAAAGCTAAAAAAACCGCCCTGTATAACAGTGAAAAGGTAATACCACCATGGTGGAGCCATATGGCTCCATGGTGATCACAAAGTGCGATCGCCAAAGTCTGATGAAACTCCTGCCAGGATTGGGCAGGAGATCGAACTATAGGGGGCGCTCTGACCCGTTTGTTGTCCCCATACTCGATGTTTACTCAACACAAGGCCTGTGCACATGCCTAGAGGCCTTATGGGCATGTCCATTTCATCTTCTACAATAGAGCGCGGGGCACAGTTTAATGCAAAAAATACTAACAATCCACGAAGCAACGTTAAGTGCCGGATCTATCCTCAAAGAATGCGAGCTTGTCCCACTTCGGCTTTTGTGCTGAGCTGGGGCCCTGCATGCTGCATTGTTCATGCAGGCCGGAGTGGAAACAAAAGGGACCCTCCTCCCCCTCACCGGAGAACACTAACTCCAGCCGAACGCTGACGCCGCGTTCGGTTATGTCGGCCGAGCGCTGAGTCATTGTATTTGTTGTCCCCATCTGTGTGGTTCTAAAGTTAACCGCTTGGGGCGTCACGGTCGCTCCTCCTCCCCAATTATTTCGATTTTCGAAATCACTGAAGGCGTTGTTTGTTTTTCTTGAGATGGCAGCTTCAAGTTGTGTGGCTCACATACCTAAGTATGCTTCAATTCATGACCAGCTTTATTCATTTATATTCATCACATTTCTCTAGTCCTATGTGTTGTTTCCTAGTCATCAAACTATTAGGCACCTGTATGGAGTAGTTACATTTTTTTTTTTACACTTTTATCAAAACGGTTTGTGTCACCATGTTTGGAATTCAGCACCCTTACTACGAAATGTCAAATTAATCTCATATTGAGATACTTTCCTAAAAGTGGAGATGACCGGCATTAAATGTTGTGTTTCTTTATCGCTTTGGTTCATTTTGTTAATCGGCTGCTCATTTTTCATAGGGCAGTACAGTGCTATATAGAAAATTTCCTGTATGGCTATTCATTTAAAACTTGTTTTAAAATTAGTTGTTTAAATTTAAGGCTTCCTTTTTTTAGAGGGAAAAGTCAGATATAAAATTGTGCGACGCATCTGGAAAATAAATATATACCAAATAACCAACTGTTGAATTTACAATTGTTTTCGTTAGTGCCTCTATATCCCACCCATGCTTGAATTTACACTAACCTTTTGTGCTCTTTCGAAATTTGAGAAGTGGGCAGTTAAGGTTTCGGTAACATTTGTCACAATAAACGTATAGATGGTCAACAGAAGAAAAAAAAATGAAATCCTGATTTTAATTGATTTAATGGACGTGTATGGTCTGTTAGCCCCGTCCCAGCACAAGCTTTTCAGCCTGGATAAAGTGAGCATGCACGAGCACGTACTAAGCAGTACCGAAGGTAATGAGCGTGCAGTGCTGTTGTTGTGATGCAAAAGACTATTGCTCCCGTCAGAATATATCGCATTTTCAAAAATGCTCTTTTTAAAAAAAAAATAAAAACCAGGCATTGTTGTGGTATATTCGTAACAGTGTGGCTTTCTTGAAGAATGCGGGCATTCTGGAGGTGTTGCCGAAGGCTTGCTAGGGTGACAGCGCGGTTGAAGGCGACAAGTGCGAGCTGGTACACGCTCTATCGCAAGCTCTTGTTCTGCGAAAGCACTTCGCAAAGTCGCTCTCGCGTGCCTGTAGCCTTTGCTGCCCTACGGTGGTAATGGTAGGCAACTCCGGCTGACACAAGAAATCAGACGTACGTAATGTGTTACAAGTAACGAGTTACTTCTACCTAGTTACTATTTTCGGTAACGAGTAAAGTATTTAGTTACTTTTTTTAGAAAAGGAACGAGTAACGGTATCTCGTTACTTTTACTGAGTAACATGTACAACACCGCTTAAACGGCTTTGTTTTTATTCTAACCTGAGTATGCGTCTATTGCGAGAATGGTAGGTGGGCAACCCGAAAAACAACTAAACAGTATGACAGTACAGCAAAGTATATCGCTGAACACGTCAGTCGAACAGTTTGACTGACGTGTCCAGCGATGAACGTTGCTGTCCTGGACTCTACGGCTCGGAATGTCCTTCACCCAGCGAACACAATAAGATTCGTTGGTTGAACCTTCTAGAACCGGGTACGGACCGAATGTAAACCCAAAAGTTGCGAACACGGGAAGGCATACAACTTCACCAGATCTTCCTGAAGTACAACACTGCCGTTCTTTCGAGCGCGTCGGTAGAACGACTCATCAGCGTCGCCGGAGATGTATTTTCAAGGAAGCGGGGAAACATTACTGACTACTAACAAGAAAACAATAGACTATGAAACAAAAATAGTTGTGCATTTCGTCGTCAAAGTAACGTGTAAAGTAACTGGTTACTTTTGAGGTAACTCACGCTTTCCTTTTGACAATCGGTAACGAGTAACATATTTAGTTACTTTTTGAGCGAGTAGCGAGTAACGGTATTTAGTTACTTTTTTTGGGTAATGTGTACATGTCTGCAAGAAATCATCCCATCACTGCCACACTCAGTTTCCCTTTAAAGGGATGGTGAACCGAAATTTGGATTTCAGAAAACAATGCAGGAGCTATAGGCGGGACGCTACAATCTCTACCACACTACTTGTAAGGCAATATCTCGAATGGACGGCCGTATTTTTTGGAAAAAAAGGTTGAGATTGAACGAGGCCGACGAGGCGTGTGACGTCAAGATATCTTGTTTCCTCCTCTCTCCGCTTTGCCCCCTCAAGGCGGCGAGGCGGAGAAGACGCGAGGCCGTTCCCTCACCTTCTCGGAGAAACAAGACGTAAACATATCTGTAAAATGCGCCTCCTTTTTTTTGAAAAATGGGGTCATCCGTTCGAGATATTGCTGTACGAGTGATGTTTTGGTGCCTGTAGCATCCCATTGCACGCTTTTGCCGCCATGTTTTGTGGAATCCAGATTTCGGTTCAGCATCCCTTTAAGTGCAAGTGAAACCGAAATGCCAAGTACGAGCACGTTGTTCTGAATGACACTTGCACTGCAAAAGTGCACATGCTTAGCAACATTCAAAGCATGGAGCTTGCTCTTAAAGCCTCTGCATTGGGCTTCCTGTTGCAGCTCGTGGTACCGAAGCAAGGTTTTGGGCAGACATTTTTCATAAGTAGAAACTTCACCTGCACCGCACTGCTCCAACTGGTACTTGGAGTACTTAGTTGCGGTATTTTAGATGAAACAGGAGGGCATTGTCAGTTAAGAAGTGTTCAGCTGCAGTAATTGTTTTGCTTTACATACAAAAAGGCTGGAGTATGCTTAAATGCTGGGCTAGCAACAAATTGCTACCAGGGGTCCTATGCTACATGACGGGACCAACCGGATTCAAGGGACCGGGAGCCAGCCAGCGACCTGGATGCAGGGATGAGTTCATGTTCCACGGGATTGGTGCCAGCTGTATCTTGTACCAAAAGGCCAGCACCAGCTGGATAGTCTCACATTGCGATGCGGGGATGGGGATGCCGAGCGAGCTCAGGACGTGCCGCCCATTCAGTGTGATGGCCAGGTGCTCCCGCTGACTGGCGTGCGTGTTCATGAGTTTCTGGAAGGTGTTGTTTACACCGAGCTGCCGGAGCGTGGCGTTCGCCGCGTACGGCGGCACCCCCAGTGCCAGCTAGTAAGCCTTGCGAATAATCACGTCCATCTTGCCCTTACCTCTCGACAGCAGGCTGAGATACGAAGTTGCGTAGGTGATGCGGCTCACGCCGAGTGCTTGGGTCAGCCGGATCAGGTCCGACTCCTTGAGCCGTGTCTGTGACTCGTTATCCTGCTCATCATGCGCATGACTTGAGTGATTGTCTCGACGAGTTTGTCGACCGTGTACTTGGCTCCGCCGTCCCGCTGGAGGTGAAGGCCCAGTATCCGAACCCGCTTCACCACCGGCACGGGGGTACCATCCTTGAACGTGAGGCGGATGTCCGCCTCCTTGCTGTTTGGGAATTGGCTTGCCCGCGTTGACGAGCAACAGGTGAGACTTATCGAGGGCATGCTGGAGGTTGCCGGCCTCGAGGTAGTTTTGCACCGTCTCGATAACTTCTTCGAGGAAGTCTTGCTTCTTGCCTTCCGATCCCGACATAGTTCAAATCGTCAGGTCGTCCGCATAGAGTGTATGCTTCATCCGGGGAATCCGTTCCAGTAGAGAGGCGGCTTGCACATCGCCAGGTAACAAGGTTGGTGACAGGACCGAGCCTTGCGGGGTGCCCTTGCTTGGGACGGGGTGGTGCTTGTGCGGATGGACTCGACTCCGATGGTGGCCATGCAGTTGCTCCGGAAGTCCCGCACATAATCATACATCCGGGGCCCGCACCCAGTCGAGGCCAGGTTCTCGAACACCAGCGTGTGACTGACGTTGTCGAAGGCGCCCTTCATATCCAGGGCCAGGACCGCCCGTTTCTCGTACACGAGATTCTGTCACGGATATCCTCCTTGATCCGGAGCAGGACATCCTGCGTGGATAGGTGTGACCAGAACTCGAACATGGAGTTCAGGGTGGCATTGAGTTGAGTACAGGATGGTCCCCTCAAATATCCCTGTAAACACCTCATCAGGGCATGGGTATTTAAAAAAAAAACTGGAATGCAGTGTCCAGGTCTGTGACGCTCGACGGTGTCTCTATATATCTGATGACCTCTATTTCTTTTGGATCCCTTTCAAGGGGGTATATTTTCCATTTCGGGGCACTTTTCTTGTTTTCGGCACTTACTACTGCAAGAACTGTTTAACCTCACTTTCTTCTTTGCTTTCACAGCACTCATTTGATGTTAATGTGGCGGGGAATTGGCCAGATTCTACTCTTCGTTCCTCCGTAAAATGTGCTGGCGTTCAATACCTGTCATAAAAAAGGGTACTTAAGGTTCCAAAAATGACCAGGTGTGTACGTGTAAACATGATGCCAGCATTTTTTTTATTTCCAATGAGCAACATTATATCATGCCAAAACTTCCCCTAAGTGCACACAGGGGCATCGTTTCCTCAGCAGTGTTTTTTTATGCTGCACTTTACCTTGTGAAATTTTAAGGCGCTCCTTTCTTTTGCAGCTAGAACAACTTTAAAAATACTAAAGATGCGTTCGCCACGGACGACCGAATCTTCCGCCGGCAAACGCTGTCGTATTACACAGGAACGGAGGTGAGCTTAACTTTTCACAGGAACGACGATACGCCTTGAAATTTCAGAAGGTAAAATGCATCAATAGACTACACCCCTGGTCGTTCAGGCGCCGATTTTTCCGGTTGCTTTCCCATACCTTGAGCCAGCCAGAAACACCGCTCGCCCCCGTAACTCTAAAAAATAAGAAAATTAGAACGGCATCGTGTCATATTTATAAGTGTTTTGTTTACTTACCGACTTCGTGCGTGGAACGCGCCACGTTGCGCTGCCTGACGCACGCGCGTTTTGGAACTAATTCAGTTGACAGTTCCCTCCGAAGATGAAGCCACTGAAGCCACGGCGGTAATCGGACTTGTAGGCTCTTCCCTTTCGAACGGGCGGAAAAAGAAGGCTGGAGAATTTAGCAGCGAACGGGCGGAAACTCGATTACGTACAGCTTCCGTATGCGTCCTAGCCTTCTTTTGCTTTCTGCAATTCCCAGCACCTACCCACTCGCAGGATTTATTTCTCCAAATCTCTAGTCGACGCTTTGTTCTCTCGATCGCGTTCGGCGTTCACCGTGGACTCGTGCCCCGTGCACTCGGCCGCAGTTGAACCAGCTGGACGGCTGTGACTGACCGGCGTGCGTACCGACAGCGTCGCCATAGCAACCACGCCGCGAGTGTGGTTGCCAGACAGAATTCACACCATTTTTTTTTTTTTGCTCACGTTGAGTTACAAGAAGTTAGGCGCGTATCAATATAATACATTATGCTGTAAGAAGTTATTAAGGGATATGTGTACCTACCTAAGACAAATACAGGAAAAATATTATTGAGAAATAATATTGGTGTAATCTTTTCATATCTTTATTAAGACTAGCGTGGTCACTGGGCTAACCGTTGCGCGAAAAGGGAGGGCATATATACCGCTTGGGGCAGCGTTCAGGTCGTATTCGTAGGATGTATGTGCTATTGTGTGTTGTGTGTTGCGCATTGTACTTTAATGCTTGTATCCGCGTGTGTATGTGCGATCATCTGTGTATTCCCGTGACGTGAGTGATCTTGTGGCCGTACCGACGCGCGGTAGGAATCGTAGCTGCTTTTTTTCTTCAAGCATTCATCACTTTTTTTTTCGTCGCTTGATGGCGGTTGTCGCCGCCCAATTTGAAAAGTGTGGCGGTTTGTGATCTATAACTAATAGAGGGCTGGATGCCATTAGTCCATCCGTCACGTTGATCGCTCCGATTTAATCCCGCTGGTAGCTGTGTTGGCTGTGTGGCTGTGTCGCCGTATTATGCTGCCTGATTGTAACAAAAGGAGGTTAGGTGGCTTCCCCAGCGCGTGTTCTAGGTGCTGAATGCTGCTGTTCACGCACAAACGTCCATGAGTGGATAACACAGTAACAGAGGTGAGCACGGGCATTAATTGATCGAGAGCCACACGAAGCCGAGTGCGATACCTCCTGCCGCTGTCGACAGTGTGTGTCGGAGCGATACGTTGTCCCTCACGGCATGTGGGCGTTGTGTTCAATAAAGCCAGCATGCCAGTGTTTGTAAAGGATCCCTCCTTTATAAAAGCTTCTGATGCGATGAAAATGTGACCGGCATTGAGAAGGCCGAGCGAGACTTCGGCGACAATCTTGCCTGTTCAGCCTCCAGCGGTTTTGGCCTTACACGTATTACTTGCGGTGTTGGCGCTTTGACATGGAGATGTTTGGAAAGGTTTTTGCGCCTACAGATGACACCAAATGAGCGTACGAGCCGTATGCTCTCGCTCCGGCGAGAAGCCGCGTACGGCTCGCCAAGCCTTTTAATCGAATCGCCTGTCGCATACTGGCCGCCATATTGTTTTTAGGGTGTTAGCAGTTACACGATTTTCTTCACCTCCGGCGGCTAACACCCTTACACGAATAAAGGCGTTAGCCAGAGGACGAGCCATTTACACGAATAAGGGTGTAAAAATTTTAAGTGTGCAAAGAGCCAATGCGCGTCAGAGCAAAGCACATGTCAATGAATCATCGGCATGCGATTTATCCGTTGTGAGTTGTCACGTGCATTTTGCGCCCTTTTGATTGGCTCTCAGGCGCCGCAGCTTTCGTTCTTTTTCAACATAGGCGAAAACGAAGTATACAGCTGTGATCCGAACAGGTGGCAAGGCAAAAAAACAAAAATTGTTAATACACATTTGTATACATTATCCTAACTGTGAACGCGGTTTTATCCCTGCAACTAGCCCAAAAAAAAGCCTTCTCGAAAAGTGCGCGCCCTCTAGTTTTCGCTCTAGTAATTATCCTAGCCCGCCATTACCTGGGCACGTAGTCGGAGGATTTACTCGACACAAAAGCGGCGTCAGCGTTCCGCGTCACATCGGCTCAGCCGGTATAAAAAAGGAGTGCAGCCTCAGCGTAATCCGAGGACTCGGGAAACAATTTCACGTTACATGACCAAGAAAGGGTGACCGCCAACGGTCTATTGAATCTCACATTTTTCTAATGTCATTCCTGGGAGTTTTAGCGCCGTTCAAGTTAATTTGTTCCCTATAAAATAAGCTGGAATATTATCATGTGTGTGGAAGAATTTTCATTGCACGCGGCTGCCCCGAGGGAACTCCGGCGTTCCAGCACCACCAGCCAAGTTCCCACTTTACCGGATAATTTTTTTCCTTGAAACATCCAGTTTGTTATCGCCTATTCTGGTATGTTCTTCTGTGGAACGTTCCTGTGAATGATTGGGAGAGTTGGCGTCTAAATGGGCATTCACACGGAGAAGAAACTTCCCACTTCGCTCCTCGATATGGGCATCAACCAGCATCTTCTTTACCAGAGATCCCCTCGTAGTCCTTTGTATCCAACAGTGCTGCTGAAATAATCGCGTAACGCCGAGTTATAATATGTCTCAATTTGTATACTCTGTCAGCGCGCACCGGGCCTTATCACCATCATAATCATCATCATCATTGATTTTTTGAAGGCTTAGGGGCATTATACAAGGGAGTGAACACTTCAAGAAACAAAGAAACAACACAAATATTTAACAACAAAAACACGCTGCAATTTAGTTATAGGGTAGAAAAATAAGGTAATGACTGCAGCAAATTTCTTAGTGTCAGATATGGAAACAATTGCGTCAACTCTAAGAATAAATCGAGGCAAAAGGTGGCAGCGGCGCGTCTTCCTCCCTTCTACTGACGCGCCCCCAAGCGGACACGAGAAGAAGGGAGGAACGAAATGTTTTTCTCCATCTTCAGGCAGACGGGAGAAATCTTTCGCCCTCCTAACTCATCTTCTTTCGGTTTCGTTTTTCGAGCACGTCGGGCACGTTGTTTAATAAATGTTGTTGAGCAGATTGAGCTTCAGTCGCAGCGAAGGCCTGCTGTAATTCCGTTTTCTAATTTAAACGTGCACAACATTTCGGTTCCATTAAAGTCTTAAGCACTAAGTTTATGGAACGAGCAAACGAAGCCGCTAGAAACAGCGAAGTTCCGGAGCAGCGCCAGCAGCGCTACGTACACTGGGTAAGCTGGCCGTCTCCGGATTGCGGGACCCACGGGCGACTGCAGTAGCGGAACCACGCGGAACTGTGTCGACGTTTTCGACGTTATGGAAATCGCAAGAACTGCGTCCAAGACAAGCAGGTTTTGCTGCCGGCTGCGGGTGCCTTCCGTGCTGAGTTCGGTTCTGTTTTTTGATGCCGAGTACCAACCGGCAATCAACGTGGTTCTGTATTTCTGCGTGTCAGCAACATAGCAGCAACATCGTGATTGCAGTGTTGTGCGTTGTGAACAGAAGACTGGAATTATCGCCGATTTGACCGTGTGTTCGCGTATCAGTGGTGTAACAAGATGAGATGACGTAAACTGTAGGACATTGATGCCGCTTGTTGGGCCGTGATCGGAGGGGACGGGGTGTTGCAGGTTGACATTCCGCTTTACATTAAAGAGTTTAAGACCACTTAAGTTATTAGGTGCAATCGATCGACGTGCGGATAATCATGTTTGAACGCTGGTTTGAACACTAAGCTCCTATCGTCCCAGGTAGAACCAAAACATTAAATTAATGTTATCGTTTGTTTTGCCCAAACGTTTGAAAAATGACCTTAATGTCATTTAATTTAATGTTTTCCCAACGTTTATGTGTACGTTAGATGAATGTTTTTACAAACGTTATTTGAACACACAGGAAACGTTCCTACAACATAAATGTAATGTTTGCAAAACATTAAACTAACATTGAAAGAATCATTATATTAACATTCGTGAAACACATTCACAACCGATATGCAACGTTTGTAAAACGCTAAATTCACATAAAAGAAAATCGTACTGCTACACTAGCAGAATATCCACAAAACGTTAGAAGTAGCTTTTCAGTGTACGAAGACAAAACTATTGTAAATTAGACGCAACCGTTACCCATGCAGTAAAGCCTCTGCTGTGAACGAGGTGAACTGCATGGGTAGCAATTGCGTCTGATTACAATACTTTTGTCTTCATCAACTGAAAAGTTCTTTCAACCATTTTGTGGATATTCTGCTAGTGTAGCAGTACCATTTTCTTTGATGTGAATTTAATGTTTTATAATCTTGCGTACCAACAAAATCGTAGGTAGTCAAAGCTGAAAGAAAGGTTTTGGAAAGGAACCTCCATGAAACCTACCAACAAGCTATGTTTCGCTACAGACATGGCTTTTCCAAGGACTGAAAAAGCTAAGACTTCCAGCAAATTATTGCGTTCTGGGTCTTCGAGGAGGTTCTTCTTCGCATACATAGCAATGTTTTCCTGAAGAAGAACCACCGGACTCCAGTGCACTATATACATAACTGCAGAGAATTGACTATATGCACCTTATGAAGAAGCTTGATAGTAGCATGTCCGTTAACTGAGGAAAATAATGTTTGTGAAAGGCACAATACTGCACACTATTACCAACAACGCTAGAATGCACGACCATTACCAAGCTCCTTTTCATCATAGCACATATGAGATGAAATTAATTGCAATTTACTACTCTTGCAAAGATGAAATCAGTCAGGTACATATACTAAAACAGATTTATTGTGGTTTCAAATTAAACCAAAACTGACTAGAAGTGGTGACTAGAGCAGGTGGTTAGAAATGAACAAACAAGAGTATATAATGTGACGGCTTGAAGCTGAGCCATACCTACTTACCGCAATACCTTTATTGGAAAAAGGCACGCCTTGCTTTAACTTTAAAGAAAATTTACATTATAGCTGTCCTTGCGCTGGCCATCTAGGTGCCCCTCCATGCTTGTGCTTATAGTTGTCTTTCAGTTGTCTTTCAGTAAGTGCAGCTTGAAATAAAGAGCAGAAGAGGATTCGAAATCAATACACAATCACAACAAATTGTTTGTGACATACATGGTTAAAGTGAGCGAGCAATGTGCTTACCAACTAGCCCAGCTCTCCAGCTTTCTAATGTACATGATATATAAAGCAAACCTTTCATAAATTGAACCAAAGTAAAAATTTGCATTAATTTGAATACCTCATACAACAAGTGCCTGAGAAATAAAAATAGCAAATTAGAATTGCACTACTATTCAGCGATATTAAGCACATTAAACTGAACCATGTCTCCTTTCGTGTATACAGTATGCTCGCGATAATTCAAACTCGGATACTTAACACTTCTGGTTAAGTCAAACAATTTTCAACACTTGGGTTACCCCGCTACTTTTTCAATGCCACTTCGCTCGAACAGCGTTTTCGTGTAATTCATACTGTTTGTTCTCGCGGCACCGTTGACCGCACTTCATTCCGAGCACTGGTGCACTGCGGAGAAGCAACACCCCTGGAGCTTGCTTCGCTGGTGTTGCTTTTCCGCAGTGCACCAGGGCTCGGTAAGAAACGCGCAGTGCACTGGAGTCCGGTGGTTCCTCCTGAAGAAGAACCACCGGACTCCAGTGCACTATATACATAACTGCAGAGAATTGACTATATGCACCTTATGAAGAAGCTTGATCGTAGCATGTCCGTTAACTGAGGAAAATAATGTTTGTGAAAGGCACAATACTGCACACTATTAACAACAACGCTAGAATGCACGACCATTACCAAGCTCCTTTTCATCACAGCACATATGAGATGAAATTAATTGCAATTTACTACTCTTGCAAAGATGAAATCAGTCAGGTACATATACTAAAACAGATTTATTGTGGTTTCAAATTAAACCAAAACTGACTAGAAGTGGTGACTAGAGCAGGTGGGTAGAAATGAACAAACAAGAGTATATAATGTGACGGCTTGAAGCTGAGCCATACCTACTTACCGCAATACCTTTATTGGAAAAAGGCACGCCTTGCTTTAACTTTAAAGGAAATTTACATTATAGCTGTCCTTGCGCTGGCCATCTAGGTGCCCCTCCATGCTTGTGCTTATAGTTGTCTTTCAGTTGTCTTTCAGTAAGTGCAGCTTGAAATAAAGAGCAGAAGAGGATTCGAAATCAATACACAATCACAACAAATTGTTTGTGACATACATGGTTAAAGTGAGCGAGCAATGTGCTTACCAACTAGCCCAGCTCTCCAGCTTTCTAATGTACATGATATATAAAGCAAACCTTTCATAAATTGAACCAAAGTAAAAATTTGCATTAATTTGAATACCTCATACAACAAGTGCCTGAGAAATAAAAATAGCAAATTAGAATTGCACTACTATTCAGCGATATTAAGCACATTAAACTGAACCATGTCTCCTTTCGTGTATACAGTATGCTCGCGATAATTCAAACTCGGATACTTAACACTTCTGGTTAAGTGAAACAATTTTCAATACTTGGGTTACCCCGCTACTTTTTCAATGCCACTTCGCTCGAACAGCGTTTTCGTGTAATTCATACTGTTTGTTCTCACGGCACCGTTGACCGCACTTCATTCCGAGCACTGGTGCACTGCGGAGAAGCAACACCCCTGGAGCTTGCTTCGCTGGTGTTGCTTTTCCGCAGTGCACCAGGGCTCGGTAAGAAACGCGCTTTTCCGCAGTGCACCAGGGCTCGGTAAGAAACGCGCAGTGCACTGGAGTCCGGTGGTTCCTCCTGAAGAAGAACCACCGGACTCCAGTGCACTATATACATAACTGCAGAGAATTGACTATATGCACCTTATGAAGAAGCTTGATAGTAGCATGTCCGTTAACTGAGGAAAAGAATGTTTGTGAAAGGCACAATACTGCACACTATTACCAACAACGCTAGAATGCACGACCATTACCAAGCTCCTTTTCATCATAGCACATATGAGATGAAATTAATTGCAATTTACTACTCTTGCAAAGATGAAATCAGTCAGGTACATATACTAAAACAGATTTATTGTGGTTTCAAATTAAACCAAAAGAAGCATATACATACGAGCAAGGATGGTGCTAGACTCAGCTGTTAAAATGACTCACCAATAATTTAAAACAAATCTGTATGTACTACAGCAACAAGATTGAAACTGACTAGAAGTGGTGACTAGAGCAGGTGGTTAGAAATGAACAAACAAGAGTATATAATGTGACGGCTTGAAGCTGAGCCATACCTACTTACCGCAATACCTTTATTGGAAAAAGGCACGCCTTGCTTTAACTTTAAAGAAAATTTACATTATAGCTGTCCTTGCGCTGGCCATCTAGGTGCCCCTCCATGCTTGTGCTTATAGTTGTCTTTCAGTTGAAGACTTCTTCGGTATCTCCATGGTGCATGTAAGTGCAGCTGGAAATAAAGAGCAGAAGAGGATTCGAAATCAATACACAATCACAACAAATTGTTTGTGACATACATGGTTAAAGTGAGCGAGCAATGTGCTTACCAACTAGCCCAGCTCCCCAGCTTTCTAATGTACATGATATATAAAGCAAACCTTTCATGAATTGAACTAAAGTAAAAATTTGCATTAATTTGAATACCTCATACATCAAGTGCTTGAGAAACTAAAAATAGCAAATTAGAATTGCACAACTATTCAGCGATATTAAGCACATTTAACTGAACCATGTCTCCTTTCGTGTATACAGTATGCTCGCGATAATTCAAACTCGGATACTTAACACTTCTGGTTAAGTCAAACTATTTTCAACACTTGGGTTACCCCGCTACTTTTTCAATGCCACTTCACTCGAACAGCGTTTTCGTGTAATTCATACTGTTTGTTCTCGCGGCACCGTTGACCGCACTTCATTCCGAGCACTGCTGCACTGCGGAGAAGCAACACCCCTGGAGCTTGCTTCGCTGGTGTTGCTTTTGCGCAGTGCACCAGGGCTCGGTAAGAAACGCGCTCAACGGGGCTAAAACAGAGCAGAGCCATATATAGACCGTTTTACTGAAAGAGGGCGAGGGAGAAAAGGGCAATGGGCTACCGGCGCTTTCCTTCTTACTGGAGCTTTCGGAAGAGTGAAAGTCCCGGATGAGAGGCTTTGCCGGTGTTAGGTGTAGGCATTGCCCGAACTTCGTTCGCGTTTTCTTCTCTGTTTTAAACTCCCAAACTTAATTAGAAGCACGGGCTTGGATGGGGACAGTCCCCCGGTCATCGGGACACCGTTTCTCAGTTATAAGGTGCACGAATAACGGCAGAAAGCGTAGAATACTGTTTTAGAACCCATGTAGCTTGCACAGAATCTGGCAAGGTAAGTGCGGCTCCAATGTCTTTAAGCTACTTCGCTTTCCACTTGACCCCAATTGCCGGCGGCAGTGGCTTGTATCCCTAAATCGAAAAGACTTTTCCCCAATGCCATCGTCTCGACTGTTCTCGGAACAGTTTGTGAATGCAGCGCGCACCGCACTTGACGCCGTATCGTCGATAAACATGGGGTACGCTCGCAAGGAGCCTGCAAGTTTTCTCGGGATAATTGCTATATAAGGTTGCAACTTTTTAGAACTGAATTTATTTTAATATCAATATTTTGAAGTGATGATAATGACTCGATTTTATTGTCTACAGCACTTGGTTGAAGGCTGATCTCCGCCGCCGGGTGTGTTTGAAATTGTCAAATGGTTAGTTCTATCGCTTTGCCGGAATCGTGATCTCCTGCGCGAAACCAGAGAGCCGTGAACCTATGCTGACCGTCACAATGCGACTAGATTCTTCTTATTTTCAAAATTAGTACATAATGTAGCTGGAAAGAAACCTTCAATTTCTGTTGCTGAAAGTTGAAACATGCTCATGCATCGGTGTTTATAAACGTTTCATTTGAGGATCCCGTGCTGACGAGTGTGTCTTTTGTCGAGAACTGAAAATAGCAAAGTCGGAGATGGGCCGATTGCCGGGGCGAGTCGATCAGTGATTCAACGATTTATAATCGATGCACGAGGATGTTATAACTTTCAGCAACAGAAATTGAAGGTCGTTTTCCATCCACATTATGTACTAATTTTCAAAATAAGAAGAGTTTAGTCGCATTGTGACAGTCAACATAGGTTCACAGCTCTCTGGTATCGCACAGGAGATAGCGATTCTGGAAAACCGATAGAACTAGCTTTTAGACAATTTCCAGCCACACCCGGCGGCAGAAATCAGACTTCAATTAAGTGTTGTAGCTGATAAAATTGAGTCATCGTCAACACTTCGAAATATCAATATTAAGATAAATTCAGTTACAAAATTTTCCAAGCTGAAACAGCAATTATCACTAAAAAACTTGCACGCACCTTGCAAGCATACCCCATGTTCATTGACAGTACAGCGTTAAGTTTGGTGCGCGCTCCATTTACGAAATGTTACGAGCACAGTTGAGAGGATGGCGTTGGGGAAAAGTCTTTTCGGTTTACGGACGCAACCCATTGCCGCCGGAGATCGGGGTCATGTGGAAACAGCTGCACTCACCTTGCCGGATTCCATGGAAGCTACATAGGTCCTCAGACAGTATTCAATGGTTTTTGTGTTTCTTTTGTCACGACTCGATGCGCGTTTTTGTTTTTACTTCCAACCTTCACAATGAAGTACTGCCTGTGGCGCAACATATACAGGATCTCGTATAAAAAGTCAGCGCCCCAGTCGAGAAAGCACTCTTTATACTCTTCGCAAGCAACATAATCAATACTGACTCTACTTCTAAAGGAGCGCGTCACGCAATGTTTCGAGTAGTTTCCGAGGAAGAAATTCGAACTTGAATCCAACCTTCCACAGCGGAAGCGAATACGAGCGCCAGCACGCTAATGGGTACCTTTTAGCAGTCATGGGTTCCGAAAAACACACCGCCTAGCTAGGTGGTACCAAGCTGCCACCCAATTTGCAGAAATCAAGCCTTGTCCACCGATCTACGAGATAAAGCTCCCTGATACACTCACCAAGCGCCTCGCTTGGTTCCCCCCTGCCTTCGGTGGGACTGTAATATAGTGATCATTGTTGCATAATACAACAATGCCGTGGTTGCATGACCGGCAGGCGTGACCGGCGCGTGAACTGTGAGGTGCGCGAGCTGAGCCCGTGCTCCTCTGGTTCGATCATCGGCTACCAGCCATGGCCATTGAAGAACGCCTGTCTCCATTAAACGAGTACGTTGTCGTTACGACTCTGCTTGCATAAGCTATAACAATTGGCGACGAAGCGGACGAAGACAACGGGCAAGCGTCCGTTGTCCGGACCCCGAGGATGGCTGTGGGCGGTATCAACGAGTATCGCCTCAGCACCAACGCTTCCTGGGACGAGTACGTAGAGCGACTCGAAATGTACTGCATAGCCAACAGTCTGACAACGCCTGAGCAGAAGCGTACCGTCCTGCTGAGTTGCTGCGGAGAAGAAACGTACTCCTTAATCGTCACCTTGGTGAAGTCGACGAGACCGACAGCTGCAGACTCTACCACGATAGTGACAGCGGTCAAGGCACATCTGCACCCAAGGCCATCGGAACTCTTCGCAAGGTTCCTGTTCTACAAGCGCGACCAGCACGCCGGCGAGACAGTTGCAGACTACATGACAGCGCTCCGAAAGCTGGCAGAAGACTGCGGTTTCGGAGATAGACAACTGCCACTTGAAATCATGATGCGAGACAGGTTCGTCTGCGGCATCGCGTCCGAGAGAGTGCAGCAACGGCTTTTGGCTGAACGCAACTTGACGTACGACGTAGCCTACGACTTGGCCGTCACTGCAGAGGCAACGTCGCAGCAACAACGAGACATCAGGAAGCAACGGCAACAGACCGGTAAAGTTGACTCTGAAGGTGAAAATCAAGCGACAACTATGAAACCTCGGAGGCAAGCAGACAGCGGAAACTACCACCGTTGCACCGGTAAGCACAAATCTTTCGTGTGCAAATTTAAAGACTCCGTCTACTACAAATGCCAGAAGAAGGGGCATATAGCAAAGGCATGTCAAAGTAAGACAGTCACAGTAAAGAAAGGAAGAGACACAAAAAAGGGAGACAGCGTTTACGAAGTAGACGAACTCTGTTCGATCTGCGAGGTGCACGAAACCGACGAAAAGTTTCTAATGCCAGTAAAGATAGAGTTGCAAGAAGTAATCATGAAGTTGACTCTGGAGCGTCTTGCTCTATCATGAGCGAAGAAACGTTTCCCAGATAGAACAAGAGAGTGATTCCCATCGAGAGCACACCCACCAAGTTGTTAACCTGGTCAAAACAAACATTGCCTACAGTTGGCAAAGCAATGGTAAGCGTCATGTTTAAAGGACGCAAGGCTGTTTTGCCAATCATGGTCGTGGCACAGCACGGAAGAAGCTTGATGGGACGAAACTGGGTTCGACCGCTAGGCATCGAGTTACACGGCATCCGACAACTCAGCACGTCCGACGGAGCGCTAACAGCGCAGTTTTCCGAGTTTTTTTTGCACCGATCTGCCCGGATTCATGGGAGCTCCGATCCACATCAAGCTGAACGACGTGCGACCCAAGTTTTTAAAGAGTCGGCCAGTGCGGGTCGCCCTTCGAGAGGATGTGACCAAGGAGTTAGACCGCCTGCAGAAGCAAGGCATCCTGGAGCCGACCCAGTACTCCGACTGGGCCACACCGCTCGTCGGGGTGAGAAAGAAAAACGGAACTTTACGCCTGTGCGGTGATTATCGTAGCACAGTTAACAACGCGGTTAAGAGCAACGTATATCCACTACCGACTGTCACCGAGTTGTTTGCCACACTAGGGTCAAGTAAGATATTCACAAAACTAGACCTAACCCAGGCCTATCAGCAGCTCGTACTTGACGACGAGTCGTCAGAAGTCCTCACCGTGAATACATTGAAAGGACTGCACAAAGTTCGCCGACTTCCTTTCGGTATATCTCTCGCACCAGGATTGTTCCAGCGTGTTGTAGACAGCTTGCTGTCAGGTATACCGGGAGTTGTCGTATATCTTGACGATATCGTTGTCTCGGGCTCGACCGTGGCGGAGCATAATGAAAGATTAAGAGCAGTCATGCAGCGGTTGCAAGACTCGCGTTTGCGGGTAAGCAAAGACAAATGCGAGTTCTGTAAAACAAGCATCGAGTACTTGGGTCACAGAATTGACTCCACTGGCATTCACCCAAGGGAAGAAAAAGTGACTGCAATCAAAAGTGCGCCGAGCCCAAAGAACAAAAAAGAACAACAAGCTTTTTTGGGACTAGTCAACTTTTACAGCAGATTTCTTGAAGGGAAAGCTGAAGTTGCCGAGCCATTGCATCGCCTTCTAGACCAAGAAAGAAAATGGGTGTGGACGCAGGAGCACGAGAAAGCGTACCGGAACCTAAAAGGGCTTCTCAGCTCCGACGCAGTGCTAGTACGCTACGACCCTGCGCGTCCACTGGTCTTGTCGTGTGACGCTTCACCGGTTGGTGTTGGTGCAGTTCTTTCTCACAAGAACGACGATGGTACAGAAGTCCCAATAGCTTATGCGTCACGGAAATTGGGGCGAAGTGAACGGAATTACCCTCAAATCGACAAAGAAGGGCTTGCCGTAGTTTATGGTGTGAAGCACTTTCACCAGTATCTCGCGGGAAGAGAATTCACGATCGTAACCGATCATAAACCGCTTCTTGGGATTTTTGACACAGAGAAGCCAATGCCACAAATCCTGTCACCGAGGATGCTGCGGTGGAGCTTGCTGCTGGGGGCGTATGACTACAAGCTTGTGTTTCGACCAGGAATCGACAACACCAACGCAGACGGGCTAAGCCGCCTTCCAGCACCAAGTGATGTCGACGAGCCAGTGCCACCAGGTGACGTACTCCTCCTCGAGGCCGTCGAGTACCCTCCACTGCAGGCAGCAGATATCGAAAAGCTGACAAAGCAAGACCCTACGCTGGCAAGAGTCAAGCAATGGATACTCTCGGGTTGGCCACAAGTAACCCTGGGAGGATCTTTTGCGCCTTTTGAGGTGAGACGCACAGAACTTTCCTTGCATCGAGATTGTATTTTGTGGGGAAATAGAGTGGTCATCCCCGAGCAAGCCACAAGGAAGGTCCTACAATTGCTTCATGCCAACCACCCAGGAATGACAGCAATAAAAACGTCGGCCAGGGCGTACATTTGGTGGCCTAAAATCGATCAAGCAATCGAGGACTTTGTACGACATTGCCAACAGTGCCAGGAAAACAAGCAGAGCGATCCCAAAGCACCTGTTCACTTTTGGATCAAGGCAGAACAGCCCTGGAGCCGCCTGCACGTAGATTTCGCTGGACCCGTTCAAGGTGAAAGTTTTCTCATTGTGGTGGACGCATTTTCTAACTGGGCCGAAGTCGAGATTATGCCGTCCACGAAATCAGCTGCAGTGATTACGGCGCTGAGGAAACTATTCGCGACACATGGGTTGCCCGACGTAATTGTCTCGGACAACGGAACGGCGTTCAAAAGTGCAGAAATGAAAGAGTTCTTGAAACTTAATGCTGTCCGTTTCATCTACACAGCCTCGTACCATCCTGCGAGCAAAGGCAGGGCAGAAAGAACGGTGAGGGAAGTCAAGTCTGCCTTAAAGAAGCTAACTCAAGGCGACACACAGTGTAAGATTTCACGTTTTTTATTTAAGCAGCACACGACACCTCACTCGGACACCGGGAAGACTCCGGGAGAGCTGATGATGGGCCGGAGGCTGCGGTCCCCGTTGGACAGACTGCATCCTGACCTCCAGAGAGATCCAGGAGCGGATCAACCAAAGGTCAAGCGGTTTCACGTAGGCGACACCGTCTACGCCCGGAATTTTGCGACGGGACCACGATGGAAAGCAGCAAAGGTTGTAGCAGTGACGGGACCAGTCTCCTACAAGGTCCAGCTGGCCAATCGAGAGGTTCATCGCCGTTATCGTGATCACCTCAGGAAGGCTTGGCTTGACTGGGATGACAACCTTGAAGCTGACGTTGACTACGACGTGGAGCTGCCACCAACGGCTGCGCCTGGACATGGAAGACCACAAGCATCTCCTGCCAGGCGAAACCCAGAAAGACATGTTCCTCAGGTTGGGTCATCGCCAGCGCCTCAGCCAGAGGAGCCGCTCAGAAGATCAGCACGAGAGCGACGTCCAGTCATTCGCTACGGAACTATCCCACCTGAGGGGGAAGGGAATGTGATATAGTGATCATTGTTGCATAATACAACAATGCCGTGGTTGCATGACCGGCAGGCGTGAACCGGCGCGTGAACTGTGAGGTGCGCGAGCTGAGCCCGTGCGCCTCTGGTTCGATCATCGGCTACCAGCCATGGTCATTGAAGAACGCCTGTCTCCATTAAACGAGTACGTTGCCGTTACGACTCTGCTTGCATAAGCTATAACAGATACCTTTGCCTCTGGGTGAGTTCCAGCAATCTGACTGCTCCCTCAGTGACAGGTCGGTTCCTGGACTTCCTTGGCAAAAGCTCGAGGGTCATCCAATGCGGAAAGCACGTGTGTGACAAGGAACCGCACATGTTCGCTTTCACGCCGACTGCCCACACAAGAACACGTCATAAACGCTCCGAAGAGAAAGGACTGAAAAAGTAAAACAAATGGGCGAGCACTCACCAATTAGACTCAAATCTACAGCTGGTTCCATGGGCACGCCGGCACCTTGGACACTTCTTTTGTCCAAGAACGCTCTTCTATGTTTTTTCCGTAAGTCTGAAAGCGCCCGCACGCCCGCTCGCTTTTGTGTTTTGAAACGATGGCGATGGAGATGCGGCGACAGTCGTTGCTCGTTGGTTCCGACCAACGTTACTAAAACACTCAGTTGGGAAACTCGCCGTCGAAACATGGGCCGCTGGCGTCCACCGAGACCGAGCTAAATACGAAAACAGCGCCACTCTTTATCATTTGTCTGTACTGTGGTCACCTTGAGTTTTTAGAAAGCATGTTTTTGCGTAAAAAACAAACGGAAAAGACTCTTTTTGTATGCAATTTATTGGAGTTTAGTACAAAATGAAGGGCGCGTGATGTTTTTAAAATCTTTAGTTTGCAAGGTTTTTCGGCACAATTAATATTGTTTTTATACAACTATGCCTCAGCGGTGCTTTCAGGTAGCGCGTCCCGACCTAGGTACATTTTAACTTCGGCAGTAAGACGCGGCGCGTCCGCTGGGGAGACGGGGGTGGCACCCCTGTAACCTCTTCCACCGTATCTGTTTCGGCACCAAAATAGCCACTTAAAGCCGAAATAGAAGTAACGTGCGGTTCCTCAAGTGGCCGCTGCGGGAGAAATGGCGGCATTGTGTTCGCCATTAGCTCGGTCCTCGAGGACAGATCGGGGCCACTTTTTCAGAGCAGTCTCTATGGCAGTTTCCCAACTGAGTTGTTTAATAACGTTGGTTCCGACTGTTCCGACCAAGCTTATTTGACGCAACGTGAACGTGCTTGTTGTAGTCGACTGAAATTCAAACTTTCAAATACAAAAAGCTGTTTTAACATTTATATAATTATTTGTAATAAACCAGGTTGTAGTGCATTGTGTACTAAACTGAAGCTTGGCTTCGTTTTATTTTAACATGGCGGCGACCACCATTTTCTTTACTTTCTCGAGTGCCGGCCGTGCTCGACCTACTCGTGCGTTGGTTGTCCTGTTATATACCTCCTGCGATCTGCATCAGCCACAAGCATGCTGTCTGGATATTATGGGCCCGCCGGCAAGAATCTCCAGTCTTGGAAGCAAGGACCCCACCAGGGTTGCTCGGACGTCGTCGGCACCCACGAACCAAGTCAGCGCGTCTCACGTCGTTTGCTTGATTCCTTCACGTTTCCGGCGAAAGATACCCCAGCCCTGGCCTCAGCCTTACATGACCTTGCTGATGAAAAACAATCTACGAAAACGCGGCGTCTTTGGAATGCGATTACTACGATCAGTGCCTTTTAAAACCTCAGTAGCCACCTTCAATAATGAGCTCTTCGATGTGAACGCTCTTACCTTCACAGTGTGCAGACTCTCCGAATGGTCCTTCTACAAGCGACGCTGCGAGACGTGAGCCTACAGCGTTGTTCCAAGTCGCAGTATGATTTTCAAAATGGGCACTTGGTTCCAAATGAGCTAATGCACCTCAAACTCACTCCCCGAGACGCATCCCACGTCAGTTCTATCGGTATGTAAAACGAGGATGCAGGATTCGGTTTATGGCGGTCATCCTGTCGATTGATACAGTGGAGCACGCTCCTTACGGAAAGGATCGTGCTAAGAACACTAGATTTGTGCTGGTCGTGGTATTTTTCCAATTACCCTTTTTGGCGACGCCGTAACTTGGAGCTGGAACCTCCCACAAGCATGGCAAGGTGCTGCTAACTGTGCGTGCTGCCCGGCTTCCATGACCGAGTCCTACGACGTGCCCAGCAAGCCACTGGTGCTCATTAACACTAGACTTAATTAAATGTGGGCATACTAGAAGCCTTCAAGTTGAGTCGCTTTTCCAGTGGCCCAAGTGCTCGACAGTTTGACGGGACAGGGTGCTCAGTCCAGTTGTTCTCAACATGCTTATTAATCGTGATAATGCCTCCCTCCAAACGACTCCACTGCTGTTACGGATGACCTGATGCTGGTGCTGCTTATCAGGTTATCCCAGAAACCACGAAGAGTTGCAGAACATCATCGACAAGGTCTTCAGACAGCATGTCGGCAGTTTTGTCCAAAATGTGCGAAAAACTGGGTTTTGTACTTCGCGTGTCCAGTGAAACAGGCCATAGCACACTTTGGTGCCTCTGATAGCCCTGGTCCTGCCACCCTTAGAGTATCGCAGCTTGATATGAGACTCCTATGAGGTTGATCTTTTACGACCAGTTGAAAGTGTTCACCAAAGGGGGGAAGCTTGCGCTATTCTTCGGCAGCCATGCTCGCTCTTGATCACTCACTGCTCTGACATTGCCTAGAATTCTGGACCTTCACTGGCAGGCCAGAGGTGATATCCAGCGTTACCCTTTAGTGGGTCGTCTTATTATGCCTCCTAGACAACATTGTGGAACTGCAAGGTCACAAGACAGCACTGAAGGAAGTTGTTTGCAAGAATTGTGCCGGTGCCTTTCAACCGTTTCCTACCGTGGAGCAACAGCATTCCTTCTTGGTGTGGTCTTCACTGTTCTGGCAATCCCTTTATGTGCACTCAGGCAATCCCTTTATGTGCACCCTAACAATCGTCACAAGCTCGAAAACATCTGTAGACAGGCAACTTGCCCCCTTCACTCCCAGTGAGGTAGAGCAGTGCTTATGTGCTTTACTGTGAATTGTGGACTTTTACTTAATTTCTATTCAGTGTTTCCTCCCACCGCTTTAATTTGTTCCTTTTGCAGGGCACTGTACGTTTCTTGGTACAGCCTTTGACCTCTTTACTATAAGGGATTGCTTTTAGCAGGATTAAACGATAAAAGTACTTTTAATGCTTTTATTCTCTACTATGGTACTCTTAGGCACACAACTGTATATTATTTTATTCAACCTAACAAACATCGGGTTTTATGTCCGTTAACTAAGAAATGGACACAGATTCCGTCAGAATTACAACAAAGTGTTTGTGAAATTACGGAAATTTCTTACAGTGCAGGTACTCGTCGAGAGGGGGCGGAGTTGCCCTGATTGTGTCGTTTCACTTCACATGCCAACAACGAAGGAACCTCGGACACATAGTTGCATGGGTGCCAGCCTTCCCACAGCACCAGCACACCTATGTACATTCCCTACATTCAAAGTGCAGTAAATATATCATACATATATATAATCCAAATAAGGCAAAAGAAAAAAAATCTTCACTATTTTGGGACACTGAGACGTTTATTCTGGCCGAATGAAACGAATATTATGTTTGCGAATTTTATTTTCTCCCCATTCCACACATTATTTAGTCGTAATAAACATCAGATATGCCCATAATCATTTTTGAGCATTTTGAAAAAAAAAAGCATGTCGGAAATTTTTCTATCAGGAAAAAAAACTTTTTTTTATTTAAGGAGGCGCATGTTTCTATACTTTCAGATAATTAATCCACCACTTTCGGGCATCTCTGTGGTAAATCGTAGCGTGATGCAGGTCACTTCAAGAGGGCCAAGGAAATATAGTGAACACCTAAGAAGGGTCAAGTTGACAAGCCGAGAGACTGATCGTTCATGAAGAAGGGACTAAAGGGCTGCCGTGATAGACATCATCGCTTTACTTATCCACAAGCTCCATTAGTCGACATAATCACCACCTCTCCCCTCAGACCTTCCTGGTAAAGGGAAGTGAATCTATTCATGGGAAACAAAAACAAGTGAAACAAGTACATTCTATTTATGGTCGTCTTTCTATGGATCACATTTTACGTTTAGATTTCCAAGATTTTTCGTTCTTTGCAGTTAGCAGCTGCTACAGAAAAGCTTAATCGAAACGCTTCCATCTTTATAGGGCAAAAGACATGACATGCAAAAAAGTAGCAAAGCATATGTTTTCATTTTCCTTGCCATTTTTTGTACCTTCACGCTACATTTCAATGAAATCTAAAACTAAAATAGTGTACTACATTTTCTTACAGCATTTGCAAAAATGTTATACTCTTTTCAAACCGTTATACCATTAAATTGTTACTGTACGTGGTGTTTCAATGTAAACTTCAAAATAATGTTAAAAACACAATATTGTCAAATACTTTCTTGAATGTTGGTATTTGGAACAATGATTCGAAGTTTGAAAAACAGATATGTGATCAAACCAATACATTATTTCAGTTTTACTATTTATATCATTTATTTACTATTTTGCATTGAATGTTGTTTCCTTGTAAACTACAAAATAACATGTTAAAATGTTATTTTGATGTTACTTCCTGCAACATTATTTCACGGTTCTGCATTCACTCTTACTATAATGTTTCATTGTAAACTTTAAAAAAATGTTACTAAATGTTACTTTAATGTTAGTGCTCATAAGATTGCTTTACATTTATGTATTGAATGTTGTTATAACGTTTTGTACACAACAATATCATTGTATGATTAATTTGAACGTTACACTAACATTGAGAACATACCTAAAACGTTGTGTGTTCTATTTGAACGTTGCTGTAACATTTACACCTAACGCAAAACGTTATTTCAACTTACACAACAAAACATTGATGTTATTATAATGTTTTGTGCTACCTGGGGTAAAGTGGCCAATGTGACGGTCGGTTGTCTCCTCCCCGAGAGCGATTGCGGTATGGGGAAAGGACTGAAAAGTAAGAAATTATGACGGAAATTACACATATTTACAGTGCGCAATTTTAGCATTAAAACGAATAGTAGGTTAAATCGAAAAAAAGCTACCCTTTATTTTGCTGTTTCAATATACCACGGTTCCTGGAGAAACTGCCCTCCTACTGGCGAGCTGGGATGAGCGTTAGAAGCTTTCAAGCTCGCCATGGCGTAGCTTCGTGCACTTAACACCTGCCGTAAGTCGCGGCTTTGACTGCATTCAAGTTGATCGAAAAGCGATTTCTCTGCCCGTGAAGCATCAGTTCCAGCTGAGTGAATATCCGCTCTACAGATATTAGTTCAAGATGGCAATTGCAGCCGTGTCCGAACTGCAAAAATAGAAAAACAAACACAGCAATAGAAAAAAAGGCTACGACGTGCCGTGCGGGGAAACAAACTCATGGCTTCAAACCGCATTGGAGCGGCTTGATTTTTGGCTTTCAAAAAAAATCCATGATCGAGCGTTTACTTTTTAATAAGAGATTCGTCCCCTGAGCTATTGAAAATACTCTCAGTGTTATGACATTGATGGAAAAAAATCAACATGCTGGGAATATTTTTATAGCTTAGGCAGTCACCGAGAAATTCCGTACGTTCGAAACGACCAGTATAAAAGACGGAAAGTGTGCCGTTATATTGATGTTTGTATGGGCAATGTTTGGGTAGGCGGTGAATGTATGTTCTTCGATGTTTGTAGTATGCGTAATCTGCCTACATCTGTGTATAGTAGAGCTACCCGAAGATCCCGAAGCGCGATGATGGCCTGAGGAACTAAAAATATTTTTTGTAGAACATGAATTGGGCGGTAGCTAGCGCCACCTAGCCTAGCTACTTGCAATTACTCTGCTTGACCCTGCCATCTGGTGGCAAGCGACTTAACCTTCTTTCACGCTACGCGATAAACAGTGGCTTCGATTTTGTTCTTTAGAGAGAGGGTTTTGGTTTCGGGGATTTGTTTGCCATTCCTCCGTGGTGTGCGGTTGACGAAGGAAGTGTGACTCGAGGAGCAGCAGAGGTAAGACATAAAGTGCGTGAAGTAACTGGGTGTCGGTTGTCTCCGTTTAACATCGCAGTGCTGATGATGAGATGACTGAGTAACTGATTTCGAAACGCAAGTTTCTGTACCTGCGGGGGGAATCTGGCTTCGGAATAAAACACAGTTCGCGGAAAGCAATTGTTACGCCTTTATTTGCTGCTCCTCTCACCCCGTACAAGAGACGTAGCGTCCTCGTTAAGCCTTATTGTTTTCGATTTGTTCGATTCATGGCCGCCATAATGAGATGCAGGCGACGGAGGAACTATTTGCTCCGCTGCTTCAGAGACGAAAGTGTCTCTCTTTCTAAAGAAACATAGGTTACAAGACCGTTCCTCCCCTTAGGGAAGACTATCGAGACCCTTTTTTCTTGCAGTGCGTTCCAGCCGTCAATGGCCAATGGTAAAGTAGACATTTTTTGAGTTACGGTTGAGGATGAAATAGGACGGAGTTTACAAGAATAGTTGAGACGAGGGAAAATGCGGTATGGAGGCAACGGCAAACTTTGTCTGAGATGACTGTTGTAACAAAAGATCCGATGAAGAAGAGAAAGATGAGACACCCTGCGGCGGTGAGAAAGTCTCTCAAGGTTCGCTGATTGGCGAAATTCTGATACGCTTGCATAAGGGGAATAGTCGGTATAAATAAAACGGAGGGCTCCGCTTTGAACGGATTCCAGGTTGTTAGTTAGTTTTGCCTGCCACCGGTACCATATGGAAGAAGCGAATTCTAGTTTAGTTCTGATCAAGGTAGTATCAGCTAGTTGTTTTACTAGGGATGTAGAGAGTGAAACAGTTACATTCGTCTGTTAACACTCACATCCCCCTCGGCCTTCCACCATCTGTCTGAATCTGGAACAGGTGAGGGAGTGCCGGTGGTTCCGTCCCCCGCTGACGTCCCTCCTCCGAAAACATCCCCAGTACGGAGTACCCTTTTAATTACGGACAAAAAGAAGAGGGGTATGGATTGCATTACAGACGACATCTACTTTAAACTTGCAATATTATGCTTTAAGTTGGAAGCCTGCGTCGTTTTGTATTCAACGATATGAATGGGGTGTTCTTAGTGAAAGAGTTTTTGGATAACATACGCTAGCATTTTACACGCGTATCTACTCTAGCAATTTGCAAAACGAACTACTGGGTGTTTCAAGGAGCGGCCAAGCTCTTTAAATCGACCGCAAAATTCGGTTTCTTAATCTATAGCGCTAGGACTTTGTGCAGCGTTGCACGCTGGTGGCGCATTGTTTTTTTGTAAAATTTGCAAAGAGCGAACTTACTTGAGAAAAAGGTAAAAAAGAAAAAGGCTTAGGTCCAATGGAAACGCAGCGAAACCACTGGTCTTCAAACAAAACGGCGCCGTTTCGCACGGGAGACAACAGATGGCGCAAGCGGTCGCGACGCCAGCTGCGCCAACGAGCGAGCATACGGCACCGAGAGACGGTGTCGTTTTGCAGACGATCGTTTCGACTCAAAAGCGGCGCGAGCTTTTCTGATATCAGTTGCCAATGCAGTATTTTATCATCCTTACTAATAAAACATATTGAATGTACACATAATCGATTAAATAAATGGTTTGTCGGGACATTTTGACTTTGTTTTCGGGGTATACTGATGTCGTCTGCTTTGCACTTCCTTGTTATCGCTCCTGTTTTTGTTTCTGCGACCACCGCCATCGGAACGCGCTCCGCTTTTGAGTCGAAAAGATTGTCTGCTAAAGACGCCGGCTCTCGGCTTCTTTAGCATGCAGCCCGCGTAACACGACTACGCCGGGCGCAAACCTGACGACCACTCCTTGTCGTAGGACGTCACGCTCGCCGAACTCAAACAGGCAGTAGCGGAAACCCGAGTCAACACGACTCCGGGACCCGACAGAATTACACCGCAGCAGCTGCGCAACCTTACAGATCAGGATTACGAGTACCTACTCGCACTCATGAATGAGTCCTGGTGCTCTGGCTTACTGCAAACGACTGGAAGACGGCCATGATCACTTTCGTCCCCAAACCGGGCAAACCACATGATATTGAAAACCTTCGTCCCATATCACTCACCTCATGTGCGGGAAAACTTATGGAGAGAGTCATCCTTCGCCGACTCCACACTCACTTAGACAATACACAACACCTTCCACACTCCCTCATTGGCTACCGGAAACACATCTCGACTCAGGACGCGCTCCTCCAACTGCAGGAGGAAGTATTCTCCACTCCCAGCACAGCCAAATTGAAGGCGATTCTTGCAATCGACCTCCACAAGGCTTTCGATAACGTCCATCACGACAGTGTGCAAGAAGAGCTCCAGGCAACCAATTGCGGCACCAGGCTCTACAATTATGTCCGATGCTTCCTACGCGGACGCACATACTCCCTCAGTTTAGGTGGAATCACATCCACTACCTTCGACCATCCCCAACGTGGCATTCCACAAGGCTCAGTACTCTCACCTACTCTTTTCAATCTCGCCATGTGCCATATAAATCGAGCGCTAGCACCCATACCAGACATACACTACACTATATACGCCGACGATATCACCCTCTGGATAAATCGGGGCTCAGTAGGACACATATAGGATACACTACAACATGCTCTCAACAGAATCCAACAAGCCGCCAACCACATAGGCCTACAATGTGCTCCTACTAAATCGGAACTCCTTCTAGTTCACAATCCCCACTGGGAACCGCCACAGATTCACCTTGAACAAAACGGTATCCCTATCCCACAGCCTAACAGCATCCGCCTTTTAGGACTCCACATCCAGCGTGATGGCGGTGGCTCAACCACGGTTAATCATTTCCTCAAACAAGGCGAACAGGTTCGGAACCTGCTCCGCCGCGTCTACACTTCCTCTCGCGGACTTAAAGAAAGGAGCATGATGAGGCTCTGTGACGCCTTACTGATATCCCGCCTCCGCTACCACCTCCCGTACACTAAACTCACAAAAAGACAAAATATAAAACTGGATGCTCTCATTCGTAAAGGCATCAAGCTCGCCATGGGCCTACCCGTCACCACTAACACCCACCGCTTTCTCGATATGGGCTATCACAATACCGTAGATGAGCTCGTTGCTATCCACAAACGCCGTCAGGAAATCCGCCTCCTTCTCACCCCCCAGGGAAGACACATACTCACTCAACTGGGCCATAATGTCCCATCCTCACTTCCTCTGAAAGAAGCAGCTCTCCCAAACACCACCCGTTCACATCTTATCATAGAACCACTCCCTCGACACATGCACGCGATGCTGAATTTAGCACGACGCGCTCAACGTATTGCCTTTTTCACACGTTACACCGCCCACACTCCTCATCGCACATACCTCTAAACAGATGCCAGTACAACTGATACTCGCACGGCCATAGCGGTCACAGATCATCATTTCACTACAATACACACCGCCATTCTTCCTCCCATGGACCCATGCTTGGCGGAACTACACGCCATTGCAGCGACTATCACATATACCTCCTCAGGCTCTTTTACCTCGTCTATTCCCATTCATCTTCACCGACTCTATGGCCGCCTGCCGGCGACTCATACAAAACTCGCTTCGACTTGCCATCGCAGAACAAATAGAACGCGACCTACTATCCCGTTGAGATTGTTTGGATTCCAGGTCATGGGGGCATGCCGGGCAACGAGAAAACACACCTGCTCGCCCGCGAAACGCTTTACCGGGCACCCGACATCCCCAGATCTGCCCAGACGTTTCCCGTGGCCTTACCTTCCCTCGAGTCATATAGACGAGCCTGTCGAGTCTTTTCCCCCCTTCACACTCACCTCACACGCTACCAAGGCACCATCCTCCGCAACGCCCAAAGTAACACCCTTCCCACCCCAGCCCGCATCCACTTTCTACGAGGTCTACTTCCTGAGGATCCTCCCCCTTGCATCCACTGTGGCGACCGCCCAAATACCCATCACATCTTATGGATCTGCCGTCCCCAGCCTCCACCCCTCCCTAACCCCACCTCCCTGTTCTTCCCCCCCCCCCCCCCCCCCCCAACCCCGAGTGGCTGACTACGGCCACCACATTATCGGACCAAGATTACCTGGCTGCGTAATCCAGTCCTCTCTTGAGTACGCCACCAGAGGGGGCCTGGACTGAGGCCCCCTGCTCTTATTCTTTGGGCCTAATAAAGTTTCATCTCTCTCTCTCTCGGCGCCGTATGCTCGTTCGTTGGTGCAGTTGGCGTCGCGACCGCTTGCGCCATCTCTTGTCTCCCTTTTCGAAACGGCGCGTATTGTTTGAAGACCGGCGACTTCGCTGCGTTTCCATATGACCTAAGCCTTTTTCTTTCTTTACTTTTTCCTTGGTTACGTTTTCTCTTTGAAAATTTTACAAAAAAAATGCACCATCTGTGGGCAACGCTGGACAAAGTCGTAGTGCGATAGGTTAAGAAACCAAATTTTGCGGTCGATTTAAATAGCCTGGCCGCTCCTTGAAACACCCAGTATAATAACGCGAACGTAGCTCCGACGACGTTAACATTCGTCTTCTTGCCGTAACCCTCCGGTGGTGGAACTTGTTTGGTTGGGCAAGCAATTTTCAAAAATAAAAGGGCACATTCTGCATTCCATTGATTATGGTCAAACATATCTTTGGCAGAATAATATATATATACTCCCGAATAATTTCCCAATTCTTAATTATCTATGTTTACAAAAATTCGAATATATCTGCGCATAAATGAAATTAGTATTTTTGACGTCGTCTGGAAACCCAGGGAAAGTTTAACTTCCACCGTCCCTGCGTCGTTTTTGGGAGTTCTTGATACATTTGTTTAGAGGTTACAACGAAAAATATGACAGTTTTGTTTACCTTATGCACATCGGGAATTTCGAGAGTCCATGCAAATGAACGCTGAATGTGACATAACCGCAAAAGGGAATGCCAGAATACTTCAAAATGCTATATCCTTCTACCTGAATGACATACTGGCCTGCCTGGAAGTATAGTCCAACGATATATCATTATAGGTGACCAGTACCAGGTTATTGGCCACGAGTAGGCGATTCCAGTCACCCGCATAACGATGCCGGTAGCGGGAAGGTACCGGCCGCTTAGCTCCCTGATTTTTCTTTACCTGTGTCCCTATACCGGCGTGTCTGTACCCTTCTAATGGCGACCGCCAAACCAATGTCGGCGGCCGGTATCCGGTGCTGGGTGGCCCGCGTCCGATACCGGGTGGCTTGTACCCGAGTACCTGAAACCTATTTATGTACGCGACAGATACGTGCGGTTATACCGATGACAACCACGAACCTGCATAGACAAGCATAAAGAAGTATAGGTTTTTTTTTTGGTAGGGTAGTCAACTGCATTGGGCCAGTGTCCCTTCCATCGCAGACGCGCGATGACTGATACCTTTCTTTTAGCTTTGCGGGTACATGTTCTTCTCATTAAATTTTTATTTTAGTATGCACACAGTCTAGGTTTCTATAGGCAACAATGCATAACAACAAACAGGCAAGAAACAGATACAAAAATGAAAGACGTTTACAATTCTTCATAATGCCAAACTAGAGTGCAGTTCTTGAGGAGGAGGAGGGGAGGGTACGGAGGGGAGGGTATGCCCCTGCTTCCCCTACGTACCCTCTCCCTCCCTCTCCTGCTCCCCTCACAATTAGTGATAAATTTTCGCTAAATTTCACGCTAACTCAACAAAAACGTTTCCCGCTAAATTTAGCGGGGAAATATTTCCGGTAAATCTAGCAGGGAAATATTCCCGCTAAATTTAGCGGGGAAACTGAATTGGCGTTGAGGTCACATAACATCAATTTCCCTGCTAAACTTAGCGGGGAAACTTTTTCGCTAAATTTAGCGGGGATATTTTCCCAGTAAATTTAGCAGAAAACTTTCACGCCAAATTTGGTGGAAAAATGTTGCCCTCGTGACGTTACACGTGACGCCAAGTGTGACGTCATTGTGGGACACGTGCTATAATGCAACGCGCGTTTACGCCGACGGCGACGCCCTATTGAAAATAATTCTAAAGGGCACATCAGCCTTGAAGGATTATGGGACCTCACAGACCTTCAAAACCCTTCAAAAATACTCTACAGGAAAACCCTTCAGGTATACCCCGCAGAAAAACCCTCCAGCCCCACAGCCCTTTAACCCGTCAGCCCAAACCCCTTAGCCCATCAACCCTTTAGACGCCCAAATGACCATAGACAAAAATTCAGTTCAAGACGTTATCGGAAATTTATTACGGACATTGAGTTTTACATGCATATTAAAACTCAAAACGATGATAAAAACCAACGCTTGTTCAAACCCGGGCGCAAGCAGCTGTAGACAAACGAGATCATATCAAATAGGAACAACTGTCTTCTTTATCACAAAAAATATCTTTCAAAGTACTCACAATGCCGCTGGGTAAATTCCTGATGCACGGTAGTTAAGCTAATAAAACCTAGCAGATGCACCTCACGGACAGATACACAGTCTCAGTAAGCACGTGTAGCGAGAACCACGAACACGCAAGCAGCACCCGTCACTGCTGAGAAATCCTGAGCACAGTCACGGTTTCGTCCATGATGCCGTCGGGGCAGCGTCTTCGGCGTATTTTTCGCTTTCTGGATGCTTCTGAAGCCGGACGGACGAAGAGGCGCAAGGAACAGGGCGGGACAGCGGCCGTCATCCACCGTCTCAGGACCCACAGTGACATGATCCCGGTGCGCATGGGGTGAAACGCTGATCCCGCCTGCCAGGCTTGCGGCGAGTAGGCCGACACCGGCCACCATATCCTCGAATGCGCTGAACACGATGGCGCTCGAGCGGTGCTGAATGCGGCCAACGCCGAACTGGGGTTCACCTGCGGAACCAAGGAAGCAACTGCACGGATCAAAACAGACCAAGGGGCGAACTCTAACAGCCATGCTCACCTTTCAGGAGGAAACCGGTCCGTTCCAGATATCCACGGCGGTAAGAAGCAAACCGCCAACGAGTGGAAAGAAAATGGCTATGGCGTCCTCCTGCCTTCCTCGGCTTCCTCACACCACTCTCTCCCGTCGGCCGGCGACAACTGGAGACGGGTGTTGCCCGGCCCTGGTGGTTCTGCACCCTCTCCCCATTGCCGGGCAGAGAGAAGCGCAGTGTGTGTGTGTAGGCGTTGTAAAAGAGGGGGGGGGGGGCAATTTGATTTGCCTGTTCGTGTTTTTGACGACGACGAAAAAGAGATAACGCCCGACTCTGATGAAAAGCAAAATGGTCCTGTTTATTTTTTTTCCTTTTTGGGGACCGTGTCCTGCGGAGGAACCGGTTCCCGAGACGACCCGCTCCCGCTTGGCCTTCGCAAACTCCCCGGCGTCCCTGCTTTTGGGCAACGCGCTGCTCTCGGATTGCCCTCTTTTATTATTATTCGTGCAACAAGGAAAGCTTGTTCGCCTCAGAACGCCGCTCGGCCAACAACACTCGGCTTGCGCCTCGTCAATTCTCCACATGGGGCGATCGCCCGCAGTGGCCTCCTTGGCGACCGATCACCCGACCAGTGACAGACGGGTCCACGAGCCCACTCGTGTTTGATAGAAGAGCAGTAATAAAAATCTGACCGTACACATATACGATCGACATTCTCCAAATACTTTTTTTTTTCCCGTCGCGTACAATACGCAGCTATGTTCTAATTCTGCGAAATGTGTTTTCTCCACCTGAGCCGTTGCCCACAGACATCTCAAGAAGCCTGAAGGTTTTCCCGACCCCATTAGAAAAGCTCTTGACAGGCTTTAAGACATTTCAAGGCATTGTAAAGGGCACTTCAGACATTTCAGGAGAGCCTATGACGGGGCCAGCAAACCCACCAGGAAATATCGGTGCCCTCTTCAAACATCTAAAAAATTCCTGAAGTCCCCTTCACACCCTTTAAAAAAATCCTGAAGTCCCATCAGAGCGATTTTCAATAGGGCGCCCCTCAATCCGGAAACGGACGTCCAAGAGCTGCGCTCTACAATCGCTAGGTATGTGTTTATCCCGCTGTTTTGTAGGTTGCTTGTAGAATAGGTCGATCCCCGGCACGGGAATTCAAACCCATTGCGAAAAGCGGTATCATAAAGCGCATAATAAAATAAGAATGTTGGTATATAATCTGAAGAAAGTTTTGCCTTTTCGTGTTTCACCAAAATTATTTTGTATCATTTGTTGTTTATTTTTAGGGGTGTGCGAATAGTGATTTTTGAAACCGAATCAAATACGAATCGAATTATTGTGGCACCGAATCGAATACGAATACGAATAGAATAATTTTTGAATAATTTTCGAAAAGTAAGTAGTCCACTTCTAACGAAGAGTACATGTTACAAAATTAGTTCTTTGTTTCAAAATGTCCCAGGCAGCACCCAATATTTGACCGATATTCGCCTCGGGTCGGGAAAGTCGTGCGAATATTGTCGATTTTTCCGTTGTATCGGGTAAATTGTGCCTGTACCATTTTGATTCTGCCGATGTCCACAGAATATCTGTTATATTGCGGCGACGCAACCATGGTATGTATGGTACACGAACCGAGTTTTTCCCTGAATATCGTTTTTAAGTCGGCAATAACTGCGCAATATTAGGCATTTTCGGCCGATTCGAAAATGATATTGAAAGAAAGCCGGTACCATTTTGACGCGGCCGATGTCCACTGAATACTGTAAAACCCTTAATGTTCGCGAGCCCTTAATTTTCGCGAACTTCGCGAATTGAAGAATTCGCGAAATTTAAGGGCACGCGAAAAATTCGAACCTTAAGAGTTTCAATGCAGGCGCCTGGATTTCGCGAAATTTAGTGGCCGCGATTATGTCCTCTGTTACCGATTCGCGAAAAATAGGGGCCGCGAAAATAAAGGGTTCTACAGTACCTGTTATATTGCACCGGCGCAAACTCGGTAACAAGGATTGCACGAATATTGTTTTTTTTTTCCTCCAAAAAAAAGTAACTTGGAAGGGTAGAGGAGAGAGACGGGACGACACGAGTGAGAGAGGAGGCATAATAAGAGGGAGAGTGATCCCAACCTCTTTTGGTCAACCTCACGTGACGAGACTCGCTGGCGCCTTGGAAAGCAAACTTGGAAAGGAAGAGGGAGAGAGATAGTTGTGACGTACTCGTCCTTGGTTAATTCTTCGAAACGGGGCGCTCGGTCCCAACGCAAGATCCGGTTAGGTGCGCGCACGCGGGTCTGTGTGTGTGTGTGCGTGTTTGAAGAAGCGAGAGGCAACGGGCGGTGACTCATGGCAATAGCAACATGCTTCGGAGAAGGCGCCCCCCCCTCCATTTTGGACGTGACAGTCTGCTGGCCTTCTCCCCCCCACCACGAGCAAGAAAAGGACCACGTTGCCCAAGCAAACGGAAACAGAAACAGGCGAGGGACATTCCAGCAGAGCCTCTGACTGGAAAGATCTCAAGTTCTCCCCACCTTTTCTGCGGGGGAAATGGACGACTCCGGAGGGGAATAAAAAGGAAGGAAGAGCGGGTTCAGGGGCTGGGCGTACGGGACGGTGCGGAGACCAGGAGGCAGATTTTTCCTTGGACGGGACGACCTGGAGGCAGCGAGACATCGACGGACAGAGGGGATATTGAGGAAAGGATGATTTCCAACGCCATGGGAACTCGACGCGGCTTCTCTGATACAACCAGATCTGCAAGTGCTTGCCGGGAAGTTTTTTTTTTTTTTTGTTCGCTTGATACTACGCCATTTACGTGTTTTTCGCGGAACAAGTCCTGCTACGGTTTGAGTGACATGTGTAGCAGCTAGTCAACGATGACACTGGTCATTATCGATAGACCCCTCTCTCAACAAAGAGACTTCTTGGAGTTCGTGTTCAAATGTTTTCGTGCACAGATAGAGCGGGACATATGGATACGATTGACAGGTAAGAAACAACTTATTTAAGGGTTTTTTTTTTGGCCATGTAGGACGCAAGCGAAGTGTTGCAGTCGAATTTTTTTTAAAATCTTGTGATAGAATGTGATCTTGTTATTCGTTGTTATCCGCGTGCTGTTGCGTCGACATTTGTAAATATGCGTAGGAATATTCTAGTTTTTATTGGAAGGTGAATAACAAGTTTGTGATTATTGAAAGTGCGTTGTTGGTGCTTATGTGTATATGTATACTAATGTTACTTTATTGCCTTTACCGCGTTTATACTAGAACCTTAACTGTATTAAGGCAACAGTATTATTGTATACAAAATAAGTTATATTTTGTTCTAAGGTAGCTCAAGCCCATAGGGAGAAGAAAATTAGTTGACTAAATAGTAAGTTTAGTACCCCTGCCACACGGAAAACTTACGATATTTTCAATAAATGATATGAAATTTAATCAGTTCATGGTCTTGAGTGATTATACGAGCGTCGCAAGCTGATTTGTCGACCCCATAATGTCGCTCGATCGAAAATGCATTAATTTTGCCATGTGGCCAGGGTATAATGCAAGAATTCAGTGACTGCACGCGATAACAGCCGCTTACATGATCGTAAATGAAACTTGTCTAGCCGTGTCCGCGTTGACTACGTCTACCTGATTTTTAACAGTGATCTGTTTTGCTGTGTCCAATCACTGCGTGTCTCGCCACTTTTCCGAAAACTTTCTGTATAAAACATGCATTCTTACAGAAATAATTGCTACTCAATGTTTTCGACTTAAAAAAATCAAATTTTTCTATAGACGTCTTATACGCTTACCTCGTGCCATTTCATACCAATTATTTAGCTGTGTAATGTTTTTCCCGTGTAATAAAATGTTTTCTAGACCAGTTGCTATGTGCAGCATTCATTTTAGCTTATAAGACGCGCGTTACGACGGTCGATCCACGCGCGTCGTCTTCGCTTCGTCGCGCGTCCCCGATGGCCTTCCGTTGCGGTGGCAAGGGAAGAGCGCTACGATCTTATTTCTAGGAGGTGGTGGTTAGTGGGCTGTTGGTCTGATGTTTGTATGTGCCGTGAATGTGCATGCGCTCAATGTATATGTTCAGCTGATGCTTGTGGTATGCGTAATGTGTCGACATCTGTGTATAATGAAGGTGCCAAAAAAGCCCGAAAGCGTAATGGTGGCGTGAGCAAATAAAAATATTTTTGTAGCACATACATTTGTCGCTATCTGCAGTCCCTTGCAATTTGAGAAGGTAGGGCGAGTGTAAGACGGCCGGGGAGAAGGAAGCAGACAGAACGCTAAAGAGGGAAGGAGGTTTCCCCCTCTCCTCTCAGCAGCGTTCCGTCTGCTTCCTCCTTTCCTGCCCGTCTCACCCTCGCCCTACCAGTCAAGTACTCTGTAGATATGCATGCGATATCTGGCGGGTGCTCGGACGACACTGCCAGTACAAAATTGACATTCTCGACCCCCAGTGGATACTCAGCCGACGCTCTGAGTACTCTATAGATATACGCCCAATATCCAGCAGGTACTCAGACGACACGCCAGCTCGATTGACATACGCGATGCCAGGTGGGTACTCAGCCGACGCTCCTAGTACTCTATCGATATACCGGCGATATCCGGCGGGTACTCCGACAACTCGATTGTCCTTGGATTGACAAGCGACGTCCGGCGTGCGCTCAGCCGACGCTGCTAGTACTCTATAGATATACTCGGCGTCCGGTGGGTACTCAGCCTGACGGTGGCGGTACTCCAGTGATATTGTGCTGGTACTGCCCCGCTTTTGAAACGATATTGTCTAGACATCGTGTGAATGGGAAGAACCGTATATTCTGAATATTTGCCAACAATATTGCGTAGATACTCGCCTGATATTCCTGTGCCGCTTGGGGTTTCTTAAAATCATTGTAACAATGCGACTAGACGAGAATGACTAGAGTTAACGATATATACTTAAACAGAGACAAAAGCTAGTAAATTGTTAGAATGCTAAACATAATATCAAGGTTCACACGGATTCTTAACAGAAAATCACAGTTCACGCGGAACTATAAAAAAGAGGAATCTTACACCTTATCAGAGTTCTTTTCACTAGCTATATGTGAGTGAGGTGACATCTTCGCAGATCAAAAAATAAGAAGGCTTGTTACGTCAGCTTGAGGTACTTATAGTAACCATGCAAAAAAAAAAGCTTTTCCAGGTGTACTGCAGCAAGCGACTCTCGTCGGCTTGTCACAGTGTTCGAGCAAGTTGAGAACAGTTTCTCGCTTTCAACCTGGGTTGCGGGAATGGCCAGGTATTGTCGCGCCGCACATGCGAGGGTCTTGTACTTTTCTTTGCCTACAGTTTGCCAGCAGTGGAATGGGCTGTCGGTACGTGGCAAAACTGGAGACTGACGGTAGTCGTAGACCTCTTGCATTAGACAACTTGGTGCATCATTCTTCTTCTACATTGCCAAGCTGTTCAATATATTCCACACTGAAGGCTGCTTACCGGTATGAGATTGCTGTTTGGCGTAACTTTCTTCGGACGTGAGCTGTGTTGAGTCTGGTACATCCTGGAGCATTGCACTTAGTAGGAACTCTACATTCTCTTTTTCTTCGTTGTTGTAGCAGATGTCGTTAAATCGAGGATCAAGGAAGGTGGCAAGGGCATGAGGTGCCTCTGTGCTTACATCCAGGAACCTTGTTTTCCCTGATCTGAGAAGATTCTGGGAAAACGCCTTGTCTTGAGTTCCACTTGTGCCCTAAGAAAGCAACATCTTCACACAGGGAACAAGTGGAACAACCATGGAAAGTGTTAGGAAAGACTCTGCACAAGCAGCTGTTTTGGCTTCTTCAATTGGTTCCAGCACTGACACCAAGGCCGTTACAAGACGTCATTCGTCCGTGGTCAAGTTCTCAACGGTATTGGTTTCTGCCAGGTCTAACGCTTTTCAGCCTTGAGCTTCAGCAGGCGCGCCAGCATGGCGTACTCACTATTTTATCTTGTGGGTACATCTTGTACCAGCTCAAGAGGAACTTCTATGCCCATCCTCTTTTGTATATCTTGCAGTCTTGCCCTTGCACTGCTGCTCCGTTTGTAGTGCCCCAGTACGGCTCGCGCTTTGGTACACACATTTGCGAACCCATCGGTTTCTTTCTTGGCATCTTGAATGCAAAGCTGCAGGGTATGTGCAAAACATGCAATGTGCACCCACGGTGTTCGGGCAATCGCAGAAACGAAATTCCGAGCGTTATCAGTGACTACAATGCAAGAAGGCGTCAGAGGTATGTCCCACTCCTCAAAGTCGTCCTCGATCAGAGAATGCAGATTCTCCGCAGTGTGGCGTTCACGCATGCAGCGGCACGCAAGCACAAAACTGTAAGGCACGAAATCCTCACTCAGCACGTGGCACGTCACTGACACATAACATTCGCCAGCTCGTGATGTCCAGCCGTCAGTGGTGATGGCGCTACAGCCCACGTCCTTCCTTAGGACGCTGTGCAGCAAAGTGTGGAGAGCATACCTAGCAGCATCGTACATTTCCGACACGACAGTTCTCAAAAATGTCGTTCCAGAAGGAACGTTGTACTCAGGCACTGCACATTTCATCAGCTCCAGAAACGCTGGTTCCTCTATGACTGGGTAGCTGTGCAGGCCAGCTGCGATGAAGCAACCAATCTTCTTTGTTAGTGCCCTGGCGCGGACGCTTTGATTACTCTGTCGGGGCTTGAACGCCGGCATCATACTTGCGTTCTTGGACTTCGGGAGCATTACGTTGCTCCGCCGCAGCTGCTGCACTTTCATACTCCTTGCGGGCCCTCGGATGACGCGTCAGGTGATTCAACAAAGGCGTTGTCGATGTTTGTTGGCGTTTTCAGGATGGCGCCACACACAAGGCACTTCGACGATGTAGGGCAGGAGCGATCGAAGAACTTCCACACTTCGCTGCGTTTTGTCTTCGAAGAACTTCCCGCTTCATCCACTCCTACTTCGCTCATACTGAGCGATGGCACCGTTACAAAAAGTCCTGAAACATCTCCACTACGCGCTTTCTGAAAGCGTGCACTATCAGCCTCGTGTGAAAATGGAGGCAACAGCAACGTGCGAATATAAAGAAACTGATGCTGCCGATGATGATTACCATTGCCTAGGAAAAGAGGGTACGTATTTGAATCTTATGGCACGTATGGCAGGCGCGCCGGCGCGTTGTGAATCGCCTGAAATAGAATCTTTCTGCGCGACACAATGACGACTATTCAGAAATTATTCGAAAAATATTCGAAACTTTTGAAAATTAATATTCGATTCGATTAACGAATCGAATATGGTAATATTCGACCCGTTATTCGAAAATTGCGAATATTCGCACACCCCTATTATTTTTTTATTTTTTATTTTATCAACATTTCACTTAAATTTTTGAAATATTGCATTATTTAGACAATGTTAGGGATACATGAAGTTTGACTCATGCGAACAGTGATAATATCGCCATTTTTGTAATCTCCCGCCTATCAGGTCTAGATTATGCAATTGGGCTTTGCGGGCGGCGAGGAGGGTCATCGGTTCGAAAGTTCTATTTTTCGCGCAATGATTATTGCGATTTTTGCCGCTTTAGACATTAACTTTTTATGTCCTCGATGTAGGACTTAATTCCCAGAAATTAATACTTAAAGCCAACATGCTTCTTCGATGTTATGAAACTCGAGTTTAGGAATCTTTTAATGCTTAAGTGGTTTAGAATTCTCTAACACGTATACAGCTTCAAAGAATGATATTGGTGAAAACAATTGTGATATGCGTTGTACAGGAGAAACACTTTCAACGTCGCTTTTATTATGACAACGAATTTGTTCTTAATAGTGTTTTAGTTAGTCCCTTTGTCAAATCGAAGATTCGAGTGTTCTTTGTTTTACAGAGAGTGGTGATTTGTTGGAAAGATGCTAACATTGTTCTGTCTTACGTTAATTTTTATGTTCCTTGTCGCGTTAGCAGCAATTTTACTTTTTTTACGTTCAAACTAAATATAAACTATCACCACTGAGACAGTGGTGAGAGTTTGCAAACGGGACGTATGCAAATTTAAATTAATAGGTTCGTATCCTCTGTCTTGGACGTTTTCATGAATCCCTCAGTTTTTAGCCTGCACCTTAGCGTCTACTTCTTTAGTTTTCTGAACCTCGACGTTACAACTACAAAAACACAGCGAGGGCGCAGGCGGGCTGGTGTAAGTTTCCAATTCGGTTAAAACACTTGATACTCTGTGAGATACGTCGTCTTATTGACTTCTTTTCCTGTCTCTCTACTTCTAGTTGTTTTGATATTTCCTCAATCAATCTTAGATGTTTTAACAAAATAACAACTACAGGGCTGCTGCGAATACTTTTTTTGGAGGTGTGTCAAGACCGCTAGAATATTTAGGACAGAACAGTAGAGCGCCTCGAAACTTCTCGACCAAGGGGGGTGTATTTCATGGTGCCAAACTTCGCTGGACGCAAAGTGAAAAGAGCAGGAAGCATAACCATTTGTGCGATAATGTTTAGATGAACTGTGGCATTGTCGTGATGAATTGAGAAGGCTCCGTTTTTCCGGCGATTTTTCTCCAATGCAGGAATATTGTGTTTCTCCACAATATCTTTGTATAATAGAACCTGAATGCTGTGGGTGAGACTAGTGTCTTCATTTCTCAAGAACCTAGCTACCACCGTCTTCTCCGCATTTGCGGTAAAGAAAAACTTCGGAGGCGGGATCACGCAGTGCTTCTGATTGTGCCTGATTTTACACATTCGCAGGTAACAATAAAAACAAGGCGCACTTCGAAAATTAATACCGCTATATTTAGTGTCTGAAACATTGTTGAGGCCAGGACGCGCCACGATCTTTTAATGACAATATAACAATGTTTCGGTGTTTTACCGTCATTCCCGATGGAAATACGAATATCTTGAGATATTTGGTATGCCTCTACACGTTCACAACATAGAGAAAAAGATAAGGAGACCTTAGAACTTAAATGTTGGTGCAGAACAATCTTGACAGCAATTATTTAGCGCTTCATGAACCTAACTGAAAGTTTCATCTCATTTCATTCAAATGACATTTAAATGCCCATAAGACATTTAAGAGGGGCAATAAAGTAACAACACGCTGTGGTCTTTGTCGCGTTATGCTGTGAACTGGGTGCCCGGTCCGACGGAGTATAAATCTTCCAGAAAGTTGATAACTTCTGACATTTTGATGATGCAGAGGCAATAATCCATGTAGCACACGAACGGGTTGGAGCCTGCAGTGAATTACTGCAGTGTCCTCTACTTAATGGCTTCCATTGTCAGATTTGCTGTAGTGAACAAGTTGGACGTTCCTACTGTGGCTATGCAGGTATGGCTAAAGAACTCTCCTTGAAAGTTGAAGTAGGTGCTCCTGAAGCTAAACTCAAGGAGGCGCACAGCTCATTCTCGATTTTGAATGGTGTATGAAGACTTTGGCGAGGATCTTGTTTAGTTTCGTCTGGATTTGTGTCGTAAGATCCTTTTTTTTTAGTTTCTTTGTAGGCCAAGTCATGGAGAAGATATCGAACCTTGAGTTTGTAGAAACCTCTACTTACGGCGTATATATGCAGGAATAATTCCGCTCCTGCTTTTAAGGGCTCCCTAAAATCCCACAAAACAAACGTTTCTTCCCGGTCCATCGTGGACTTCACGACCTCACCGCTTCGAGCACTATTGAACTATTGTGTTGTTTTTTTATTATAAATATGAAAACTAAACTATAAATTACAAACGAAATAATTTACAAAAGATTACTTTCTTAACAATACAAACATGAGGATAAATGACGTGGAGAGCGAAAATGGCTTGTCGGAAAGAAACAACTTCTGGGATGGAAATAATTTGCGCAGGTAAATTATTCCTGTCAGAGATAGCCAAGGGGAATGGAGAAAACTTCAATTGATTTGTCCTAGGTGCAGCTAGATGGATTTTGAGTTGGTGATCTGTGCGAGGGAAGATATGGAAAGCCGACGTACAGCATGCATCGTTTTGTAAAGTAGCGATACGTTTTGTGTAGCTGTGCGATACGTGATATGGTTCTTCGGTATTTCAAAAGAGGAAGGTTTAGTTTAGCTTTCAATGCAGTGATACTGGCAGTAGAGCTATAAGTAAGAAGGATGATAGGAGTGACCCGGTTTTGAACACATTTTAATTTTTCTTGTAGGTATAACAAATGGCGGTTCCAGACAAGGGAGGCGAATTCAAGCTGAGGACGGGTGAGATATTTATATGCGATGAGCATAGTTTGCGACGTGGCCTCATGAAGATGTCGTTTTAAAAGGCCTAATCTTATGTTAGCTTTAGCAGATATGCGACTGATATAAGTTTGCCATGATACGTTATTATTAAAATTGATGCCAAGATGTTTGTACGTTTTACAGCTTTAATTGCTAGAAAGTGAATGACTAAACTGGGTAGCATTTATTGATAGTGAATAATTTAGTTTTGTTAACGTTGGATTTCCATCTGCCAATCACAAATACACGATTCTACATTAAACAAACAAATATGTAAAAGGGTGCAACGGACACATTTGTTATTTTCTATAGATTACACCGCCATCCTCACATACCCTGATTGTTTAGTTTAAAAAATAAATATGGCAGGTCGATTTATTTATATCTAAATAGTAGCGGGACCAACACATTTCGCTGCGGTACTCCTGATATAATACCTTTCTGCAAAAAACAGATATTATATTTTGTAGTACTATCAGTTTGATTGGAGAGGAAGTTAATTATCTAAAATATAATCTAAGCACCTATTTGGAGGGCGTTAAGTGTTTGAATGAGACGACTATGCGGGATATTGTCGACAGGTGTTTCACATTCGATTAAAATGGCATGCGTTCCAATTTTAAAAAGTAGGTTTTGGTAAATAACAGTTGAAAATTCAAGCAGCTGGGCTTCAAAAAAAATCGACCATCGAAAACCGTGCTCGTTAGTGAAAACTAAACTGTTGACAAATAAGTAAATTATTAATGTAGAAAAGATTACAAGTTACATCATTTTGCTTGCCACTGACGTCAAAAAATAGGCAAGTCATTAGAAAAATCGTCCTTTAAAACATCTTTAATAACAGGAAAAACCACAGCCGCTTTCCAATCAGCCGGTACAACACCGGAATTGAGGGATGTTTAGAAGTTGGATAGATGTACACTGGATGTTCCACTAGTTAGTACATTTTAGCAGTTAGCATTCCCTGGCGCTGCAACAGCGAAAAAAACACGTTTATTTAGGGTTCCTGAAGGAATACGAAAAATCTCCGTGTTTGTAAAGAAGTATAGAACAAGAGGAAGAAGTCTTTAATTTAGTGTGTAATTCAGGAAGCAAGGGGTTTCAATCCAGTTTGTAAATACTGACAGTAGTGAAGAAGAAGGCTTCAATATAGTTGATAATCCAGTGGTTGCTATTTCTCTGTTTAGTAGTGTTTAGCTTGCTCCACCCACGAATATTAACCAACTAGCTCAGCTCCAACCAGTGGTAGGATCACTGAGTCCCTGGTGAAGAAATTTACTCAAACACTTACGAATTTAAAGATAAACACATTACTCGTTTCTGTATCATCTACGTTTATCTAAGAATTAGATTTTGATTTAAGGCGTATTTAAAAAGCATGTCAAAACATTATCCTACTTTAAAACGTAATTTATCTTGAAAATTTCATAAAGGAATACCTATACAGTCTCAAGGGACAAAAATTAAATCTGTACCGAATAAAATTATCGATTAATTCGGTTCACAACTAAATCCATTGACGTCTAATTAATTTCTGCTATAGAGAGGCTATTTCGTGGTACAAATGTACCTGTATTATGGTTGAACACATGGAATCAGTCTTTTATCAATCAAACACGATAATAGTACCGCTTGAAGGCTATAGCATTTTTTACATGTCTTGTTTTAAATTTGTGAGTGAACAAGTTGATATTTCTTGAGACTTTTGTCGTTTGAACTTTCGTATATACAATTTTACTGCTTATAAACACAAGCCTTCTCTTGCCCCCTATATACCCCTATCGGCAGGCGGTCTTAGCCTGTGGATGTAAAAATTTCTGAGACAATGAAGTTCAATAGAAATTACGAAGTTGGGGCTTTGGCGAGGTCCTCGTGCCGTGCACTAAAATAGACAAGAGGGGATCGGTCGTCTTACAGGGGTATTAAAATTATCACAGTAATAAAAACAGTATTAAAAAACTCTAATCAAGACAAAACAAACGCAAACAAAAAATATCTTCCAGTGTCAAACATTCGTTCCTGATATTCTGCCACCTAGTGAGAATAAGAGAAACCATATCGAAACCAAAACAACGTAGTTCTTCACCTAGCTCGTAGATGGCGCAACATGTTTCAGCGCGCCAGCAGCCCGCCGTTTTAAATTTTTGGCGGCTCGCGAAAGCCACCGATCAGACGTCCTCCTTGGCCTATGGCGCTGTAAGATTTCAAGTTAAGACTCCTCGATAGCAATCTGAGGATTTTGGAAATGTGTGACATTTTTCATTATTGATTTTTTTAGTGATAATTGAAGTTTTTGGCATTTATTTTTAATTTACAATCACATATTTATAATGCCCTTGGTGAACATCTTGTAGAACAATTCCTCCCACGTGAAGATATTAAAGCGGATAAAAATATATACAGGCAGAGTAAGAATGCTATGCCTCTAATTTATAACATTATTAGTATCATCTTATATTTCTGAAAAGTGAAGCCGCGAAGCGCTATTCGTCGGTAGGGACAACGGCGGTAGATATGGTCGGCTTCCCCGCAGTGGTAGCACAACGGGAGTCGATCGGCCTTCCTCCACATGTCGGTCTTCCTAGGCGAGGGTCGCTCCGGGCGGACGTATTTGGCTTGTCCTTCCTGGCGTCGAGGATACTGCGGCATCGGAGGGTCTCGCCGGGGTGGTGCCGTGGCCTGGCGGTTAGCTAGCGGTGGCCGTCGGGCCATGGCGGCGTAGCTCAAAGTCGGTTCCTCTGGCTTCGTCGTGTTGATAGGAACTTCTGGTTGGAAAGCTCGGTGAACCTCCTTACGGACGACATCGGCGAGCGACAGTGAGGCCGGCGTCCAGCAGTGTGCAGCAGCTTCTTTAGTTCTTCACGTACGACGTCGCAAATCAACTCCCCAATCCCAGTCGGGCTGAAGCCGTGGTCCAATCCCAATAGGAGAGGGGGCAACAACGCCGGGGTGCTGCTGGTAGTAAGTTGCCCTAGCCAGGATAACACGCTCCATGTTCGTCGCCTCGGTTACAAGTCCCTCAACGGTCGTCGGTGGATTGCGTACGAGTCCACCATCCACCGTATACCGTCCTTCACTCCACGCATCAGAATACGCAGCTTCTTTCCCTCGGTATCCTGAGGGTCGGCGCGGAAGCTCAGGCGCAGGACGTCTTCTACGAAGCTCGTTACGCTCTCATTGAGGCCCTGAGTCCTCGACTGCGGCAGCTCTTCGACCCTCTCTCTTCCGCTGATTGGCGAAAGTACGCGTCAGCTCAATCTTGCAAAGGTCCCACGAAGTGAGGAAGGCTTCGTGGTTTTCGAACCAGCACCTTGGAGTATTTCCAAACGAGAAATTGAGGTTCTGCAGACGCTGCTCGTTATACCATTCGTTATGGCGGGCGACCCGATCGTACTTGTTTATCCAGTCTTCGACGTCCTCATAGATCTCGCCAAGAAAGGGAGCAGGTGTCCGCGGAGCGACGGGCAGGGCGACGACGGTCGGGATCTTCTTCTTCCGGTTCTCGGGCAAGAGACCATAGTCGGGGAACTGACCTCTAGTATGACGGCTTGTTCGGGCTTCGGCGTCTTCGGCGACTTGTAGTCCTTCCGGGGCTGAGCACCTCACTTGGCCGGGGTTACGGAGGGGAAGACTTTACGGGCATAGAATGCAATACGCAGCACCTTCACTAAAATGTCACGAATGACAATTGAAGACACGACGAAGACTGAAGCAAACTAAATGTTTAATGGGCCGAACTTGTGCCTAAAACAAGATAAAAGTTGGTTAGCGTCGCAGGCATCGAAACAACAGGATCGAACGCTGGGGCGAGACTGACTGCGGCTCGCCACGCGGAGCCCCTTATATGCACACGCCTTGGCTTCTGGAACAATCGGCTTAGAAAGTTCGGTGACGGGAACGTTCGGACCTCAAACAAGTAACAGGGTTCTCGAATTTACCACAACATTAAACTGTAAGAAGAAATAAAATACGCGTATCTCCCAGGAATCGAGCCCAGGGCCTCCACGCGAAAGTCAAACTCGTTCGCCGACGCGCGTGGCCAAATCTGGAAGAGGTTAGTGCAAGGGTGCACAAGGCCACCTTGTGTCTTCTAGTTGGTCACAGCCGCCTCACTTCCCCGATTTCACTTCAGAGATAGGGAGATCCTTCAGACAGTGCATCCAAACATCTGTCTCATCTTTCTGATGACAGGAAGCCAGTCGCGTTGTAGACTATGATGTCCACTACCTCAGGAATATTGTCGGCTGCAGTCAAAATATCCTCGCAATCATTTTTTATTACTATGGGTCCATCCATCTTTTTTCGCAACTCGTCAATGCGCTGCTTGAAGGTGTCTAGATGTCCCGCTTTAGAGAGCATCCTTAAAGGCAGCAAGATCTAAAGGGGACCATAATGTTATTGCAATTCGCAGTAACCATACTCGTCGGTTTAACTAAAGTGTAAAGTGTCAACGTGCAGGTAGGGTTGTATGAACATTGACTTATCCGGATCATCATATTAACCAGCCGCTTGCCGTACCTTGCCAAAAATTACTCAATTCCGGCTTGATGAAATTTGCAGGAGATAATGTAATTGAAGTTGGACTTCATAGGCAAACAGACGAGAGGTCTATTGCCGATATAAGGTTTACACGAAGGCTTTGTGCAGTACTCTGAGACAGAAACATGTCGAGCAAGATGCTACAGTCTTGCAACGTTCGTTCCCAGCTGTCGAGCCAGTCGATGCCCCGTGCCAAAATTTTCAGGTCGGGAATTTCTTGGAGTAACCTCTCCGCTGGATATCATCGGTTCAGTGCGTCGAATAGATCTTTCAAACTCAGAGTAAACTCAATTTCCCCTGCGCAGTTTCACAGGCTGGTCATCTTCCTCTCGTTATAGAATTTAAGCACGGCAGTCATTGATTTACACGAATCATTTTTATATGCGATGGCTAAATGTGGCGATGTGTAATTTTATGGCACACTTTCACGTTGCCGGCATTTGATAAGTCTTCTAGGTGCACAGTGGCATAGTCAAACCAGATGATTAAAGCTCCATGACACTTGAGGTACCTCTACTTGTATAGACGGTTCCTAATGCCTTTGAAAGAGTGTGGTACGTTAGAGAACACGTACACCTTTCTTTGTTGGTCGACCGGATGCTTCAACAAATTGTTTAATTGGTGCGTTTCCCCGCTGACTCCAGGCGCGTTCCACAATGTCCCGTTAGACAAAGCTGCACTAGTTCTTAAAATTACAATTGTGTTGTCTATACCCCAAAAAGTCACTTTTCTCCATGGTATGAAAAACGCGGCTAGACAATTAGGGACGGTGCTTTCGTTATAACTGTAAAAAGCGTCTTCAGCACGTCACGCCTGGCTAAGAATTCATCAGGCACTCGCAACCGTTCGGAACGTGACTAGTTTTTTTGTTTTTTCTTTTGTATTGGTAACGCCTGTGAGCTTATCGTGGTTTTCTACTTCCTAGTGTTTTATGAAAACATGCTTATAAAGTTGCGTGTTCGTCTGGTTGTGCAGATCATAGACGTGTAAAGGTAACATCAAAAACAATCTCGGAGACAGTATAAAATCAGCTACCTCGCGTCTGGCTGCCGAACGGGCCACACGCACATGAAGGATGAGAAGAGAACATGTCATTTTTGCGTTCGAAATAACAAATCCGGATAATACCTTTAGAAAGCAAAAATTACAAAATAAAGAGACGAACGCTTTCAATGAACAATCATGCTCTGTAAGCTGTCGTTTTAACACAGATTCGCCATACACAATTTAGTTCGCTATCCGATCCACCAAACGACAAGTCAGTTTCGTATTCTCGCGACTACCACCGCGCACGCGCACGACCTTAAAATAAAATTGCGATGGTGTCGACACCTCGCTTGTTCTATGCTACACTCCTCACGCCAGCAGCTTCAGTCCCGACGCTAGCCCGTATTGTAGTACACTGTAGCTGCAGGGCACAGATTTTAAGGGCCCAGCAAAAAAATTGGGTTGTGTGTATGTGTATAAAGCCTAGAACTTGATCTGCCTCCAAAGGGCGACGAGTCTTCCTGCTGATGATGAGCAATTTAGCCAGTGCAGTACAACCGCTAGCCTGGGGTCTTTAACGTGCATCACGCAGTAGTGATACACGACCGCACGGCGGTACGATGCTCATCCAGATCGAAACGGGCAGGGTCGGGGATTGACCCCAGCATCCTGGGTTCTGCAGCGCGAGCTTTCGCTCCACGTGCTCCGAGCTGGTGTTCGCTAGCCCACTCGGCCACCGATCCCCCTGGGCCCAGCATTGTCGCTACGGGACGAATGGATACAGAGAGTCTCGGAATGATCTGTCAGAATAGCTTTCCTATCATTGTTCTCATCATTAAAAAGCCCCAAGTTAAAAGAAGCTGAAGTAATTGTTTGTGTACAATTTATGAGAAAGGTTTTCGAAGATGATGATAGTTTGCGCCCCCTTGAAATCGTGTGGACAGTGGTATACATCGCCCTAAAGAGGCCGCAAAAGTACCCATCGCCCTGCATGCAAGCTTTATAATAATAAATAAAAAAAAATGTTAACCGTTCTTTATGTCTGTACCCCAGCGTATTTTCGGTATACATTTGGTATAGCACATAATAAACTAGGCGGGTCGTCCGATTCCATCGGTACCTCAATGTCCTGGGATTTTTGAAATATTCGTGAGCCGGGAGGGTTAAAAAAGTCGTGCTCAGCTGCCCAGCGGCAGCCAGCCCAAGTAACATTGATATGTTGTAGATATGTTGCGAGAATGTTCCGAATGTTGTGCGAGTGTTGGGGGATTTTGCGCAACGGTCGTCAATATGTTTCTGACACAACAGTGATTGACATGACAAACACGCAGCGTTACGCTACTGTTTCGAGCCCAATGCTGCCTGGGGAACTGTGTATTAACAGTCGGAAAAAGGTTGAAGGTGCAACGTTTGCTAGGCGGCATAATTTAAATGTTGCGCAACTGCAGCGCGCGACATGTTGCTTAAGCAACGTTGTATCAGTGTAGTACAGATGCGAAAATCGCAACGTTGTGTAGTGAACAGTTTTCAATCTGTTTCTGACGCAACATTGATCGGCACGACAAAGGGACAGCCTTAGGCTACTGTTTCGAACCCCATGCTGCCTGGGGAACTGTGTGTTAACAGTCGGGAAAAGGTTGAAGGTACAACGTTTGCTAGGCGGCATAATTTAAATGTTGCGCAACTGCAGCGCGCGACATGTTGCATAATCAACGCTGTTTCAGTGTAGTACAGACGCAAAAATCGCAACGTTGTGTAGTGAACTGCTTCCAATCTGTTTCTGACGCAACATTGATCGGCACGACAAAGGCACAGCGTTAGGCTACTGTTTCGAACCCCATGCTGCCTGGGGAACTGTGTATTAACAGTCGGGAAAAGGTTGAAGGTACAACGTTTGCTAGGCGGCATAATTTAAATGTTGCGCAACTGCAGCGCGCGACATGTTGCTTAAGCAACGTTGTATCAGTGTAGTACAGACGCGAAAATCGCAACGTTGTGTAGTGAACTGTCTCCAATCTGTTTCTGACGCAACATTGATCGGCACGACAAAGGCACAGCGTTAGGCTACTGTTTCGAACCTCATGCTGCCTGGGGAACTGTGTATTAACAGTCGGGAAAAGGTTGAAGGTGCAACGTTTGCTAGGCGGCATAATTTAAATGTTGCGCAACTGCAGCGCGCGACATGTTGCTTAAGCAACGTTGTATCAGTGTAGTACAGACGTAAAAATCGCAACGTTGTGTAGTGAACTGTTTCCAATCTGTTTCTGAGGCAACATTGATCGGCACGACAAAGGCGCAGCGTTAGGCTACTGTTTCGAACCCCATGCTGCCTGGGGAACTGTGTATTAACAGTCGGGAAAAGGTTGAAGGTACAACGTTTGCTAGGCGGCATAATTTAAATGTTGCGCAACTGCAGCGCGCGACATGTTGCTTAAGCAACGTTGTATCAGTGTAGTACAGACGCAAAAATCGCAACGTTGTGTAGTGAACTGTTTCCAATCGGTTTCTGACGCAACATTGATCGGCACGACAAAGGCACAGCGTTAGGCTACTGTTTCGAACCCCATGCTGCCTGGGAACTGTGTATTAACAGTCGGGAAAAGGTTGAAGGTACAACGTTTGCTAGGCGGCATAATTTAAATGTTGCGCAACTGCAGCGCGCGACATGTTGCTTAAGCAACGTTGTGTCAGTGTAGTACAGACGCGAAAATCGCAATGTTGTGTAGTGAACTGTTTCCAATCTGTTTCTGAGGCAACATTGATCGGCACGACAAAGGCACAGCGTTAGGCTACTGTTTCGAATTCCATGCTGCCTAGGAAACCATGTGCTAAAAGTCGAAAAAAGGTTGTAGGTACAACGTTTGCTAGGCGGCATAATTTAAATGTTGCGCGACTGCAGCGCACGACATGTTTCTCATGCAACGTGGTATTACTGTAGTACAGACCCAAACATCGCAACGTTGTATAGTGAACTGTCTGCAACTTGTTTCTGAGGCAACATTGATCGACACGACAAAGGCACAGCGTTAGGCCACTGTTTCGAATTCCATGCTGCCTAGGAAATTGTGTACTAAAAGTCGGAAAAACAACGTTTGCTAGGTGGCATAATTTAAATGTTGCGCAACTGCAGCACACGACATGTTTCTTATACAACGTGGTATTACTGTAGTACAGACCCATACATCGCAACGTTGTGTAGTGAACTGTCTCCAATTTGTTCCTGACGCAACATTGATCGACACGACAAAGACACAGCTTAAACCGCTCCTTCACACTGGCGTTCGAAACGCAAATGCTTAGCGGATCCGCCCGTTTTCGTCATCGAATCGCGAGCAATTCAACTCAATCTTTAAGCAAACGCGTCCGCAAACGCGACTCAACCGCCGGTGTGAATGGGCCTACACTGCTTCGAGCTCCATGTTGCCTAGGAAACCGTGTAACAACGTTACTAGAACCACTCTGTTAGGATGCGCCCAGGTCAGGACGCGCTACCTGAAATCCCCGCTGAGACAAGGTTGTATAAAAACAGTATTAATTGTGCCGCAAAACCTTGAAGCTAAAGATATTAGAAAATATCACGCGCACGTCATTTTGTAGTAAACTCCAATAGAATTTACGACAAAAATAGCTTTTTCCGTTTGTTCTTACGCAAAAACATGCTTTCTGCAAGCTCAAGGTGACCACAGTAAAAAAAAAGAAGACAAAAAGATTAAGAATGGCGCTGTTGTCGTATTTAGCTCGGTCTCGGTGGACGCCAGAGGCCCAGGTTTCAGCGGTGACTTTCCCATCTGAGTGTTCTAACAACGTTGCCGTGTACTAAAAGTCGGAAAATGGCTGAAGGTACAACGTTCGCTAGCCCATTCGCTACCAAAGCTGGCGCATCCCCGGTCGCGCCTGCAGAGACCTAATTGCCAAAGCCGGCGAGTCGCCGGGCTGTACACTTTTGTGGTTTTAAATTTAACTAATGGATGGCGCGCTATAACTACTTACACTTGCAGTGTTTGGATATATTACCACCGCACGGGTTATGGGTCTTTTCTTCTAGTTCGTGCACGTTTACCGTCGCGACATGGGGGAGAACGCCACAGCTAAAAATATCCCGATGTTTATCACCCATTTCGCCACTCCCGAAAATTATGAATGTGGTAGGTTGGTCCAGTGGCTTAGAGCTCACTTTTTGAAAGGAACCGAAAATAGAAATGGACCAGTACAAGGTGAGCTATGCAAGAAACTTGAAGGGAGCCTGGTGTAATGAAAATGGACTGCTCTAATCTGGTAAGTCGGGTCAGTCAGTTCACATTTTTTCATACACTTTTGAAAGACTCCAGAAAAACAAGAAGCAGGACAAGCCGAGTGACGCAAGGCGCCTCGTATTGTTCAGATTGTCCCGGTTTTTTCTGCCCTTTCGGAGCACAGTGTTTGGTTTCTAAACGCTGTTTTTATTTTGGCACGGAAATAAGACAAAAAAACGTAATACTTTTTCACACCAGTGCAATGAAATATAAACTTCTATTTCCAGCAATCTGCTTTCCGCCATGCTTCCATCATGACAGGGGATCTGTCGGCGGCTTTGCGACTGATTTGGGAGAACCGGGGGACCTCGTGATGTCGCGGTGTATGTGTGTTGACAGGAGACCTGTCGGCAACTTTGAACTGACGCCGTCGGAGCTTATCGTTGGCTGGAATGTACGGGCGCCTAGGGAAAGGAAGAGGGAAGGGGCTAGGGCTTTTGGGAAAAGAAAGAAAAAAGAGGAGGACAAAGGGTAGCGAGTGACATATAAGTTTGTCCTGTGAAATAAAGTTTTTAGCTGAGGAAGGGGCCGAGTGGGCTAACTAGGGTGCCTACATGTTTCCGCCGCTCGGCACTTTAGGGTGGCGACAATGTTTGTGATACCTGTTGCCGACAAACCAGTGTTGCCTACCTCGTCACCATGGTAACCTGCGCTGTTTTCGTCGACCATTTTGTCACACTCGCCGGTCGTGCGCTCGCTCTACGCCGCTAATCCTCGTTAGGGCCAGGGAGCGCCCACCGCTCTCGTTCAACGGCGAGTCTCCGGCATGCGATGCCGGTCTGATGCGTTTCATTTTGTCGCGGGAACTCGCGTTTCGTTAAAAGCAACGCACACTTCCTGCTCGCAACTTCAAAATATGAAACACCCAAATAAAGAGAGCGACAGCCACCACGACCACCATCCCGCTCAGCCTCCGACTCCTCTCATGAACGGAAACGGAAGTGGTCTCACTGTGTTGCCGGTGTTTCGAGACTACAGAAACTCAACGTTGTTTACGTTTAGCGAAATAAGAAGTAGAAAAAAAATGGCGGTGGCAGAGGATCTGGGAAAGGGTAACAAGAAGTTGGCGCCACCCTAAAGCGGAGAAAAAACATGTAGGCACCCTAGGGCTAACCCGTCTCAGCTCAAGGCTGTATAACATACAAAGCAAGCCAATTTTGTTTTTTCGTTTGAGACTTCGTCTTTTTTGTTCTGTGTTTTGTCTTTCGTTCGTATCCCCAGTCTCTGGTTTACAACCATGCTCAATTGATTTCTCACGTACGTAGATCGGGCAATCTGGAAGCGACTGAATGATTCCGCGCCGGGCTGCTGGCCGTACCGTTATGTAAATGACTACCTAATCATGCATGAAGAGCAGACAGACCCTGAGACTATCCTGGAGGCCTTATCGTCGGGCCCCGCAGGACTTGTCTTTAAAAGGGAGGACCCCTCCGACGGAACTCTCCAATTCTTAGACCTTCGTTTGGCGATCCATCCCGGGGGAATCTGCTGGGAGTTTAGGCAAAGGACAGAACAAGCCAGTTCTGCATTTCGCTAGCGCTCAATCCAAGACCGTTAATTAAACCAGGGCTCGTCAAGTCCCTTATGACGTCAGCGCGTTCTAGATCCTGCCCCCGTTAAGCGGAGCTATAGTGTCCGGCTGCAGACGCGGAGGTTGAGGAAGGCCGACTTTCCCGACGACCTGCTGGACAACTCGCTCAAGAGGCTAATTTTCGCCCCTTCTACTCCGACACCGGCACCTAGACAAGGGAAGAAAAAGCTGGCCGTTATTCCTTATACACACAACACAGCGCATCGGCTAAAAGCGCTCGCGTCTAGATTCGAAGTAGGGGTGGCGTTCAGCTGCAAATTCAACCTCAGTTAACAAAATGGTTACTTGCAATCCTCTAAACAAAACCTCCTCTAAGATGCGCGGGCATCAGTTCGTCTCATGTAAAAAAAAGAGGGTCTACTCCATCCCGTTCTCCTGCGGCGGAGAATGCATAGGCCAGACAGGCAGGTGTATCAACGAGCCTGCGGGAGCGGGAGGACTCGGCGCGGCGCATACGATCGTAGTGCATCCAGACTTGGAAGTAATTCGTTACAAGTAAGGTGATTACTTGTAATTAATTACTTTTATTGTAATTTAGTAATTAATCTGTTACGTTTTTGAAAATATACTTTGTAAAGTAATCTCCTTACTTTTACACTAACGAATTACTGAAATTACTCGTTACAATACTCCCGTCCCATCAAAGAGAAAAAAAGAGTGGTAGAAGGGATATACAATGGCCTTCGCGCTTTTAGCATGCCAACACAAGACCCGGGTGAGGTGCTGGCGTGGAAAAGGTAAGGAATTCACGGAAAGCACAAGAGCCCAGCCAGAGCCCGTTTCGGGACTCGATCGTACGGTCAGCCAAGCTGGGCGGATTTGACTGTCTACATGAAGGCAACAGGCCTCGACTTCTTGGAAAACGAAGGCACTGCTTCGAGCGCACAAAAGAGTAGAAAACAAATGGCCCATAAAACCGTCGCGTGGGGTTCGTGAGCACTAGGGCCGCGAACACTGTGACCATGGCGCATGCGTCCGCTCCCTTCACTCCTCTCGCCTCCTCCATTCTTCCCCACCCCTCTGAGTTTTGCTCCCCAAAAAAACAATCAGTGTTTATTTTTTCGTTTTTTTTTTGTGTCGTTACACGAAACCGTCTTTTGCTTGTTAGTGTTTCTGCCTACACACGCCCCCGCCCCTCCCCCCCGGCAAATACGAAAAAAAAAAATCTAATGAAACCTCGCCCCAGCTCATTGACAGTGCTGTGAAAGCTAAATAATGGCTGGACCAACCAGCTATTTGGCTTCTTTCACTTGAATTTGTACTACCGGATGCATAGGGCAAAAACATGAGGGGTGCGATGGCAGCAGTTCATTAGAACTAAAAAAATATTAGCGTCAACCCTGCTGTCAGTTCATACAGTAGCTATCGACAGCAGGCAATAAGCTGGTCGGGGAGCACCACAAAACGGCTTGGGATATCCGAGCTGGAGTCCTCGTCAGCGGATTGCGCCTGCGGGAACTTAGACCGAAATTTTAGGGAAAGGGAACACAGTCCGAGTTTTCTGAGAATAACAGTGGCTGACTTGGACACTGGAGTTGAGAAGCCCCCTGTAAACGCGTGAAAAACATGGAAGCGTGCTGTTCACTGAAAATTGTGCTTTTTTAAATAATTTATAAATAGAAAATTCAGTTTAGCTGAGGGATTGCGCATTAATCTTTCGTGTGACGTCTTGGTTTTGATAAGTTTGGTGATCAAGAAAGAAGATCAAGTGGGTCATTTGGTCGGATAACAGCCATCATCAAAACGGAGTATTTGAAATGTACCCAGACGCAAACCGCATCTTGGTCTCACAATCAGTCCGATTTAGTGGGTAAACCAGCCACTATTTAGGGCAACATGCAGCAAATATAGAAAAATCATATCTTCAGAGGAATAGTGTTTTGAAGCTCGCCGATTCCAAACTCGGATTAATTCGAATGGTGTGCGTGCCTCCACCGCCCAAGTGCATTTGTCGCATGTTCATGAAATTTAGTTCTGTCATGGTTGTATACAGGTCAAGGCTCGTTTATCTTGAGCACATGTTTAAGTCCTTTATAATTTTATATATTCGTTCTCCTGAAATTATTAGCCTAAAATGATGCGTACATAGTACTGCATGTGTTGCCTTTTTGTTTTAATTTTGATGAGGCCCGAAATTTTCCCCTTCAAACACGCAGTACATGGTGTGTCTTTTTCGTGTTTCTTTGGAGTAACGCAAAAGTAACAAAGTAATTAATCCACTAATTTTACGTGGAGTAATTTGTAACGGCAATCTATTACTTTTTAGGCCAAGTAATTGTAACTGTAATTAATTACTTTTTTGAAGGAACGGGCGCAAGTCTGGGTGCATCGGCGTGCGTGCGGTGGGTGTTCGCCCAGGTTCGAGCACACGCGCGCCTTGGGGTTTCACAGCCAAAGGTTTGAAACAGAGGTTATAGAGTCGTCTCGTACGCCATAAAGGGCTTAGATGTAAACGCTCCCTCTCCCTCGCTAACGCTCTCCGAACGAGAGATCGCGTTCTAGCGCCCAAAGCTTTCCACTTTGGGCTAGACGACCTTGGCGTAACTCGTTCCTCCCGCTCTGCGGTTCCTTTCGTGTCTTTCCGCTGTTGGTCCCCCCCCCCCCCTCCCTCCATTCTTATTCCTTCCAATTTCCCTCACTCCTTCTTTCAATCGCCCTCTCCGAGATGGGGAGCCGGCGAGCGGGCGAACGTCGGTTTATGTGTGGTGGGACTTGTGGCTTATATCTTCTTTTTTTTCGATATATATAACCTAGGTTCCGCGGTAAGCACAAGGAAGGAAAGGTGTGGCCGATGGAGCGGTAGTTGTGTCGTCTTGCAGGCGGCGATATTTGTTAGCGATTTGTATGTTGTGTTAACGTAACTTCATGAAAAAACCAGGCTGACAAGCATCACGCTGCGTAAATACTCCCAATCAAGTTAGCGTTATTATTGAAGGGGTTAATATTTTTTACCGTCACGTCAAAACAGAACTGAAGCCATTTTGCACAGCGTTGAATTCTGTATAGGTGACATTCACTTGACGTCACTCGCTAGGTTCTCTGGCATCGCCTACCACGGTCGCCATCTTCGAGGTCTCTTTCTATCGCGGGTGTCGTCCGGCCAGACGTTTTGAGCGTGGTTTAGCAGCATTTTACAGATTTAAAGGGTCTTTTTGACCGAAACTAACTAGGGGTTATTCGTATACTTTGGTGCTTTTGAAGCGTCGTAGGAGTATTTTTTGTGTGTTTTAGTTCGTTTTTATCGCTATCGGACTAGTTCACCGCGGCCGCGTTGTTCCTTCGGCTCCATGCAGCGCTCCGTGTCGCGCGCCGTGCCCACGGCGGCAGCTCTTGCAAGAACTGATTTTTCTACTTTGGTGCTTTTGTAGCACGGTGTGATTACTCTTTGTTTTATTTTGCTAGTTTCTTTATTGTTTTTTTCTTGCGGATTTTCTGCACTACGGCCGTGTAACCGTGTTGTTCCATCTTCTCTTGTGTCGTACATAGTCGTGCCTTCGGTGTTCGTTCCTGGGCAGAAACATACCGTGTGGCTCACAAAGTGCGCAGCTTATGAAAATTGCGGCGAATTTTTCATTAGCCCAAGCGATTTAAAAACCGCTTGTAAGCGATTTGGCGAGACAAGCGACGGCGACCCGCTTCGCTGCCGCTTTGCTGCCGCTCAGTCACTCGCGCGACGAGGCAAACCGCATGAAAGCGACGGAGCACACGAACAAGGCGATGAGCGCTAAGTTTTCAAGAAATCCCAAAACCGAGCTACGCGACGAGCGATAGTGAAGGGTGAACCGCATGTAAGCGATTTAGCGAGCGACGGCGACAGCGACGCGAGTCGGCGACGAGTGACGGAGATTTCTCACGGTCGGTCGTCGCGTCACTCGGTTTTTGGATTTCTAGAAAACGTCGCTAATCACCTTGGTTGCTTGCTCCCGTCGTTTTCATGCGGTTTGCCTCGTCGCGCGAGTAACCTAGCGACAGCGAAGCGGGTCGTCGTCGCTTGTCTCGTCAATGTCGCCGTCGCCCGTCTCGTCCCGTCGCTCACTAAATTGCTTACATGCGGTTCAGCCTTTACACACGGTACTCGGCGGCAACAAGGAAGCTAAAACGGCCCGCCCCCGAGATATACCTTTTTCTCTCTTTTGTTCAACGAAGCTTCTTCAACTATATCAAATTAGCACACACTACCAACGTACGACCGCGTACCCAAGCCAGCCAAACCGCGACCTCGAAGATGGCGGATCGACGGTGGCGCTCCCTGGCAAAATCGAACCTGCAGGCTCAGTGAATTGGTGTGAATTGGTGTTGATGGGTTTTTCAAGATTTTTGCTGCGGGTTTTTGATTTTTGAGCGGTCAACATTGATGCGGATTCCCACTTAAAGACCGACCTACGGAACCATTTTCCGCAAGGTAGGAAAATGCCCCTCGCGCCCCTCCTCTTCTGACCCTCTCCCAAAAGTCACGTGATGGCAGGGGCTTAAGCCGACACGAAAGAAGCCCCTGCCATCACGTGACTTTTGGGAGAGGGTGAGAAGAGGAGGGGCGCGAAGGGCACTTTCCTACCTTGCGGAAAATGGTTCCGTAGGTCGGTCTTTAAGTGCAGTATGTGATTGAAATAAAGCAATGCGTATTCGTGAACTTGTTTTATGTGTGATCAATTCAGTGCTAAAAAGATGTGTATAATTACACATCAAAATACCCCTTGAAAACGTTCACAACGCCCTCAGCCGGCGCTGAGAGGCATTATGGGACACGCTGTCGGAAACGACGGACGGATGGAGATTGCTTGCACTTTTGCCATGATGTAGCCGAAGAAAAGAGGGAGGCGAAGCGAGGCAGCGCGTGGCCTTCTGGGGTTGGAAAACTCACCCTTGAAACCTGGGCCGCTAGCGTCCACCGAAACAAAGGTAACGCCAACCATTGTCTGAAATGGGGAAGAGAACTTTCTTCTAACCCGTGCCCTTTCCCTCTCAAAAGTTCTCTTTCCCCTCGCTTCAACTGAATCGGGGGCGACACGTGACCGTTGCCTTCCCATGATCCCGCGCGGTTCGCTGGTCTGCTAGAAACCAACGCCATCACTGGGCGAGGCGTAGCGGTGGCTCCGTTGCTTACGGCCCGGCCGTTTTCTTTTTTCTTTTTTTTTCTTTAGGATTTTGACGGCAACGCGATGCCGTCATGTTGTGCTAAGGATTGCACAAACAGCATTGTGAAAGAAAACCGTTTTTACCGTCACGACAGGGAAAGAAAATCTTCAACGACGAAGACAATAGACCTTTTGCGAAATCCCCCAAGCGCCCCGGCCCGCGCGCGAGGAATTGTGGGAGAGACTGTCCCTCGCCTGGAGGCTCTGCCTTGATATCGCTTGCCTTCTCTTAATCCCTTGTTTTTCGATTCCATTACCCATTTTCATCTATTCCAGTGTATTTTTTTATTTCTTCTAAGTGTTTCTATTCTCTTCTGCGTGCGATATTTCTTGGATATATATAGTACTTGTACCTTCATTTTGCCTTTTTCGACGGGAGTGACGACGGACAACACGCCGCTTCGCGCGTCGTTCCCCGGGTGATTACTACCGTTGCTACCGATTCGTATCGCGCTGTTAGCTATTCATATTGGTTCATTTGACCCACGTGCAGTACAGAGGAGCCGTTTATAAACACCCGCGCACATGTCATTGGGATAGGCAGAGTGTCACGGGTGTGGAGCTGGGAAGAAAAGAAGAAAAAAGAAGAGAAAAGAGGGAGAAGAGGATCGCGAGGAAGGGCGGGCAGGTGCGGCAGTTCTGATCCGACGCTTCTTGAAACCGGCAACGCTCCGGCTACTGAGGCCTCACCGAAACCGGCCCCGCTCCGGTTCCTGAGGACCCGGCAACGCTCCGGCTCCTGAAGCCTCACCGAAACCGGCCCCGCTCCGGTTCATGGGGACCCGGCAACGCTCCGATCCCTCAAGCCGCGACGAACCCGGCAACGCTCCGGTTCCAGAAGCCACGACGAACCCGGCGACGCTCCGGTTCCAGAGGCCACACCGAAGGCAGCAACGCTCCTGAAGCCCCACCACGTCAGGCGTGAGTCGAGCTTTTGTGGGGACTTGACTACGGGGACTCTTGTCTGCTTTGAACTTTTCCTTTTCATTCTCTTGTGTTTGATAACTACCTCCTGATTTCCTTTTATTACTTTAATACTTATGCACATGACTCTCTCTCACCTGGTCTTGTCTCAATCATTTCGCGTGTCGGACCGGGCGAGCGTGACAATTGTGGCGAGCCTGCCAGGATCCCATTTACCAGCAATTTAATTTAATCACTTCGCCCGGAACACACACGAATTGGTGGAGTCAAGAAGACTAGTATGGAGAACGAGAAATTAATGGCGGTGGGAAAGGAGTTGGGTTATCAGGGAGACGAGTTGAAGAAATGGATGGAGGACGAAAAAGCTAGACTACGAGAAGAAAGAGCGTTGGCGCGTCAGGAACGCGAGGAGGAATGTGTCCGGTTGGACAAAGAACGCGAAGTTCTGCAACTTCGGTTGGCAGTACAAAGCGCAGCGGCGCCACGTCATGATGCAATCCAGGGTACAGGTGAAGGAGAGGCTCCTAACTCGTCCACGACAACCGGCGAGGCGCGACACTTTAGCCCTCATAAGTTAATTCCTCAGTTTGAAGAAGGAAGGGATGACTTAGATGCATACTTGCTACGCTTTGAACGTACTGCAACGGGAATGGGTTGGCCTCAGCAGAAATGGGCGACGACTCTGAGTCTGTGCCTTACCGGTGAAGCGTTAACAGTAGTGGGTCGGTTGTCGCCAGAAGACGCACTGGATTACGCGAGAGTGAAGCTGGCACTGCTTCAAAGGTTCCGCTACACTAAAGAAGGGTATAGAGAACGGTTTAGAGATGCAAAGCCCGAGGAGGGAGAGACGAGGAGACAGTTTGCCGCCCGTCTCGCTGGGTATTTTGACAGGTGGGTTGAGATGGCCAATATTCAACACACGTTCGAAGCCCTCCGTGACAAGGTCTTGGTCGAGCAGTTTCTGCTCACTTGCTCCACCAAGTTGACTATCTTTCTCCGAGAGAGAGAATGCCAAAGCTTGCAAGAAGTTGCGTCAAAGGCGGACCTCTTCCTAGAGGCTCAGGCCCAGCCTACTACGAGTAGGTCGAGAATCGACGAGACGAGCAAGCAGTCGAGTATGGCCATAGCAGATAAGTCTAAAACAGGAGGGGGCAGGAAAGCTTTGCGTTGCTTTTTATGCAACAAAATTGGGCACAAGGCGGAAAACTGCCATGGACGTCCGCCGACCACCAAAGCAATTACTTGCTGGCACTGCGGGAAAGCTGGACACCGTGCAGATAGCTGCAGGTCAAAGTCTAGCGACAGTCATCAGGCGTCATGTCTCTGGACGAAGTCAAGAAACGAAGAGGCGACCGAGCTCGAAGATGGCTTCGTTACCCTCAAGAATGGTGACAAGATTCCGGTTGTCAACTCGGCAGTAGGACATCCTCCCAAGTTTCTAGTGGAGAATCTGCCAGTTGTAGAGGGAGATATGGGTGGCCACAGAATAACTGTCCTCAGGGACACGGGCTGCAACACCATCATTGTTCGCCAGAACTTGGTTCCGAAGGAAGCGTACACGGGAATATTGAGCCCGGTGTTTCTACTGGACAAAACAGTAAGGTACCTTCCCGAGGCCGAGATTACGGTTAGGACGCCATACTACACGGGAAAGTTAACAGCGAAGTGTGTAAACGACCCTCTGTACGATCTGGTGTTGGGAAACGTGCCGCTTGTACGAGATGCCAATGACCCCGATCCAAACTGGAGTTTGAATGTGAAAACAGGGGAAGCTCATATGTTGGCGACTGAGCCTCTCGATGAACAGAAAACCAGGACGGAAGGCGTCCTGGCGAAAGAGACACATGTGGAGAATCTAGAACGCTCTGCTGACGAATCTTTACTCGAACGGGGCGATAAAGAGTTCATGGGCACCGCGGGGGCTGTGCAGACCAAGAGGCCTACATGTCGACCCGCGCCATCGCCTCCCGAACTGCGAGTACCGGAGGTACCACTGCTTCAAACAACTAAAGAGGAGCTCATCCAGGAGCAAAAGAATGACGAAACTTTGACGAAATGCTTCCACGACGTTGGGAAAGTAATCAAGAAGCACAGGGGCAGAACGAAGTACGAGTTTTTCATAAGGAATGAGCTGTTGTACAGGAGCTGTACATACAGCTCCGGAAGAAAAACAGACCAGTTGGTTCTCCCGAAGAAGTTTCAGCGAACTGTCATCGGGATGGCACATGACGGAATAATGTCAGGCCACCAGGGCGTGAGCAACACAACAGCACTAGTATCTGAAGAGTTCTTTTGGCCGGGTGTCCAAAGCGACATTAAGAGGTACGTGCGGTCGTGTGACATTTGCCAACGGACGGTCCCCAAAGGGAGAGTAGGCAAGGCCCCCTTAGGTACCATGCCGACGATTGTAACTCCTTTTCAGAGGGTGGCCATTGACATCATTGGTCCGATCGCTCCCAAATCAGACTCGGGGAACCGATACATCTTAACCATGGTGGATGTGGCTACTCGATACCCCGACGCGGTAGCCTTGAAAACCATCGGGACTCCGGTAGTAGCGGAAGCATTAGTTGACATGTTTACGCGATACGGCGTACCGAGAGAGGTCCTTAGTGACCGTGGCGCCGCATTTACGTCAGACTTGATGAAGGAGGTGGGTCGTCTGCTGTCAGTTAGACGCCTTTTGACTACCCCCTATCATCCTATGAGCAACGGGTTGGTAGAGAAATTTAATGGAACTTTAAAGTTGATGCTACGTAGAATGTGTCAGGAGAGGCCCAAGGACTGGGACCGGTACCTGCCAGCGCTGTTGTTCGCTTACCGGGAGGTACCCCAGTCCAGTTTAAGATTCTCTCCATTTGAGTTGTTATATGGGAGAACGGTACGGGGGCCATTAACTATACTCAGAGAAGTGTGGTCCAACGAGGCGTTGAACGAGGAAACAAAAACGTCATACAGCTACGTCATGGAGCTGAGAGACAAACTGGAGGAGACCTGCAAACTGGCACACCAATGCTTGGATGAAGCCAAGGTAAAATACAAGGCGTATTATGATCGGAAGAAAGTCAACCGAGAAATGAAGGTTGGGGATAAAGCGCTAATCCTCCTTCCGAGCGACAACAACAAATTGCTCATGCAATGGAAGGGTCCCTTCATCGTCACGGCGCGAAGAAATGAAGTTGACTATGAGTTGGAGATTGCCGGAACAAGAAAAGCCTTCCATGTAAACATGCTCAAAAAATATGAAGAGAGGGCTGAAATGGACCCGGTGGCACCGGGGTGCAGCGCGGCAACAGCAACTGATGATGACAACAAAAACGATGAGGAAGACGCTATAGACGATGTCCCGACTCTGTCCCTGACAAGACAACAAAACGGGCAAGACGTACTGGTGAATACGGCCTTGAGTGCAGAGGAGAAGAAACAAGTTGAGACTTTGATTGAAAAATTCGAAGAAATCTTCTCGGATCTGCCCGGAAAAACAAACTTGATCAAGTGTGATCTCAAGCTGACCGCTCAGGCACCAGTGCATGTTAAGCAGTACCCTCTGCCAATAAAGGTACACGAAACAGTGGAAAAGGAAATAACAGAGATGTTGCGGCTGGGTGTGATCGAGAGATCAACATCACCATTCAACGCGCCTATCGTATTAGTTAAGAAGTCAGATGGGTCCAGCAGATTCTGCATTGACTTTAGGCGGCTAAATGATGTGTTGGTAGCCGATGCCGAGCCCATTCCCAGGGTAGATGTCACGTTTGCTAAGGTGGGATGTAAACGTTTCTTCTCAAAGTTAGACTTGGCCAAGGGATATTGGCAGATCCCCATGACAGAATCATCGAAGCATAAAACAGCGTTCTCAGCCTTGAGCGGTCTGTATCATTTCAGATTCATGCCGTTCGGCTTAAAGACAGCTTCCGCGACTTTCACAAAGCTGATGCAGATCCTACTGAGGGGCATACCGAATGCACACCACTATATCGATGATGTTCTGGTGGCAACTGACACGTGGGAGGAGCACATAGATGCACTAAAGGCTATATTCGGAAGGCTGCGCGATGCGGGGATCACAGTCAAGCCAAAGAAGTGTGAAATTGGATTTCACGAAATCAGCTTCCTAGGCCACAGATTAGGATCAGGCCAAGTAGCCCCAAGACAGGAGATCCTGACGAAGATCCAAGAGGCGCAAAGGCCGACAACAAAACGACAGATCAGGTCCTTCCTGGGTTTGACCGGATTCTACAGGGAATTCATTCCTAACTACGCAGAGGTGGCGGCTCCTCTGACAGTGTTGACCCAGAAGGGAACTTGCAACGAGGTGCAGTGGGATGACGAGCGGGAAAGGGCATTCAAACGCCTGAAGGAGGAATTGTGTAAACCTCCCATCCTCATGGCTCTCGACCTAGACAAGGAATTGGTGCTACGTACGGACGCCTCAAGCGTCAGTCTGGGAGCAGTCCTTCTACAGGAAAAAGATGGCGTACTGCACCCTGTCGCGTACGCAAGCAGACGGCTAAGCAAGGCGGAAAAGAATTATGCCACGATCGAAAGGGAGTGTCTGGCACTGGTTTGGGCCGTTGAAAAGTTCGCACTATATTTATATGGCAAGCATTTCCGAGTACAAACTGACCACCAGCCGCTGGAATTCTTAAATAAGGCTAAACACACCAACAGTCGTGTCATGCGATGGAGCATGAAGATGCAAGACTATAGTTTTCACGTCGAATACATTAAGGGGAAGGATAATGTAGGTGCAGACTACTTAAGTCGGATGTAAATAAGGAATTTAGACTTCGAATTCCCTCGTGCCTATTTTTTTTCTTGCTCGATAGCGCATGGGGTAATACGGTGATCGAGTTAGTGGGTTCGAAGTGCAAACATGGTTGTTTCTTTTAGGGGGAATGAGGGACGCAATTTAATGTGAATCGACTTTTATTTCAAAGTTCTTCACGCATGATTTTTTTTTCCGTACTTTGTGCACGAGTGTGAAATGAAGGAACTATGTTTCATCGCGTGCGGTCAAGTGTGTAGACTGGTGTTGCACGTGCGAGCGCTACGATGATGGATGCGGTCTTTGCCAAGGCTCGAGATCGCCCAAGCCAAGAGTGAGTGCTGTGCAAGTGCCGGCAGGAATTACCGTCAGCCCCAGACTTTACTACTGGACTTCAAGTTTGACGGGGTAGAAGAAGTTCAACGATGAACTTCTCAAAGTTGGGGGGCATTGTCACGGGTGTGGAGCTGGGAAGAAAAGAAGAAAAAAGAAGAGAAAAGAGGGAGAAGAGGATCGCGAGGAAGGGCGGGCAGGTGCGGCAGTTCTGATCCGACGCTTCTTGAAACCGGCAACGCTCCGGCTACTGAGGCCTCACCGAAACCGGCCCCGCTCCGGTTCCTGAGGACCCGGCAACGCTCCGGCTCCTGAAGCCTCACCGAAACCGGCCCCGCTCCGGTTCATGGGGACCCGGCAACGCTCCGATCCCTCAAGCCGCGACGAACCCGGCAACGCTCCGGTTCCAGAAGCCACGACGAACCCGGCGACGCTCCGGTTCCAGAGGCCACACCGAAGGCAGCAACGCTCCTGAAGCCCCACCACGTCAGGCGTGAGTCGAGCTTTTGTGGGGACTTGACTACGGGGACTCTTGTCTGCTTTGAACTTTTCCTTTTCATTCTCTTGTGTTTGATAACTACCTCCTGATTTCCTTTTATTACTTTAATACTTATGCACATGACTCTCTCTCACCTGGTCTTGTCTCAATCATTTCGCGTGTCGGACCGGGCGAGCGTGACACAGAGCTCTGAATCAACAATCGCGACGCGAGAGCCGAGTGCGCTGTCACGGCCGTGGCGCTGTGATTTGGCCGCCCGCGCTCGCTCCGTTGACTCGCACAGTAGCGTATGCCTTCGAGTTCCGCTTACTTGACCAAGATACAGCACGCCGCTTTGTCGCCGCGAACCATTTGTCTGAATGTTTGCGAAGCTGAGGCATATGCAACGCTGCGGCGACTGACAAACTGCGCGCAGCGGCGCGAGCCCTTCGCAAGCGCCGGTGGCCCAACGTCGCTGCTTGTCTGCGCTTATGGTATGCCTTCTTAATCCATCTGCTAAGTGGTTGTCAGTTGCAGACACCCTTTTTCAAGTGCAGAGATGCGCTGTCACCCAGGCAGTCATCTTGAAACTCGTAGTTCCTTCGATAATTTTATTTATCTAGTCAAGATGTCAGCTCAAGGTGTTTTATTTCTTTAGGTCACCTTCAGCAGCAACATGCCTGGTGGTACAGTTTTCTGTGTGCCAGGCTGTGCAAACAATACTACCAGCGCACAGCATGTTTACTGGCACCGCCGCGTGCAGTTGTCAGGCGCCGCAGCGTTGAATATGCCGAACGGTGTTATGGTTTCGCAGGCATTCAGACAAATGATTCGCGACGGCAAAGCGGCGTGCTGTATCTTAGTCAAGTAAGCGGCATTCGAAGACCAACGCTACAGTGCAAGTCAACGAAGCGAGCGCGGGCGGCCAAATCACAGCGCACTCGGCTCTCGCGTCGCGATTGTTGATTCAGAGCTCTGCCTACCCCTATGACATGTGCGCGGGTGTTTATAAACGGCTCCCCTCGACTGCACGTGGGTCAAATGAACCAAAATGAACAGCTAACAGCGCGATAGGAATCGGTAGCAACGGTAGTACTCACCCGGGGAACAACGCGCGAAGCCGCGTGTTGTCCGTCGGCACTCCCGTCGAAAAAGGCAAAATAAAGGTACAAATACTATATATATCCAAGAAATATCGCGCGCAGAAGCGAATAGAAACTCTTAGAAGCAATAAAAATACACTGGAATAAATAAAAATAGGTAATGAAATCGAAAAACAGAGGGTTAAAGGGGCACTGACAACCCAAAGGTCGTATTTTTTTTTATTGTCTAAAACGATGCAACTTGTAGTCATAGACACGCAAAAAAAAACCGCATCGCGAAAAAAAATTTTCCCGCGCGCGCGCGCGCCTTTTTAGTTTTGGCATTTGTATTTCCCGCCTTCACCTCCTCGCTTCTTTTGATCGGTGACGTCAAAAATCAGGAAATTTAGAAGCTTTGTAGGTGACATTTCTATAACATTTAATAACGGCGATCGTAAAACATGTTTTTTAACGCAATTGCGAACGCACTACGGCCCCTCTTTTTGAAATACCAGAAATCAGAGTTCGGTGTGATGTTGCTTCCTAGATTTGTACCCTCCCTCGGAAAACTTGGCAGCGCCCGTTGGCGAGTCGGAGAAAGACCGGTTTTTTCCCGCCGGCGCCTTTCTATCCCTCACCTCCTCCTCGGTTGGGGTCGCCGTGACAACGGCGGAGGTCCGAAGGAAAGTCGAGTCGCAGGAGACCGAATAATGTGACTCACTGCACTGGCGCGGATCGCGCGGGAACTTCAAATTCGGCATTTGGAAATTGTTTTTTGAATTCACAAATACTGAATTTTAAAGTTTCAAATTTTGAGGGTAATGTCCCGGCATCGTTTTCAATCGTTTCGGATAATAAAAAAAAATATGATTTTGGTGTGTCAGTGCCCCTTTAAGAGGAGGCAAGCGACAAGGCAATGCGATCTCAAGGCAGAGCGGCTAGATGCTATCGCGGAATGAAATCCATGACATGCTGATGTCCAGTGCATAGCGACCAGTTCGGCAATTTCTTGAAGTTCGTCCGTCGGCGATGAACTGTGCGAATGGGCTTAGCGTTGAGCAGATCGCAGCGTTGACGCACATTGCGAGCGGTGAACATTTTCACTGTGCACTCCTTCAGCTGCACGGCGATCTGATTCGGCCGCGGTAGGTCCCGGAGTGAATTGCCGAGCTGAACACTACACAATTTCACGTAACACTGTACTTCCCGAATACCCTGTTGCCCTTGCTGCGCCAGTCGAGGTAACTGCCATCTTGAAACTGGTGCTCTCGTTGGGCCCGAGATCTCTCGAGAGCTTCCCGCAAAGCCCGCTAGCCCGCAACGCAAGATCCCCAGCGTTGCGTGCGTACGCAATAGGCTATCTCTTCTATTGCGTTCTGCGCATGCGCGCTCACAACCCGCAATTTCCTTGCGTACGCAAAGCTCTAGAGTACGGTCCCCTAGAACTCTCTAATATCGCTGACCGTGAACTGCCAGCGTGTTGCGGTCGCTCCGTGTTCGCGGCCTTTCATTTAATCTAAGGAGCATCCGCTTTCTGACGGTGCGAACATGTTGCGCATACACTACTATGAAACCCGAGATGAAAAATTAAAACAAAAACGGTCAAGGCAAACGCAGCTGGGGGTTTATTGACCACAAAGCGTGAGTGGATACACATTCCGGCAAAAGCTAGAAAGAAAAAACACGTCCCAAAGCCCAGAGTGTTTACAGGCGGTAGTCCCGCTGGTTAATCTTCTCTAAGGTTCACCACACCACTTAGACGGAAAATGGGCACGCAAATGCCCAAAAAGCAAACATCCCCCAACAGTACTAGAGCTATTCCTACTTTTGACTGAACCCCCGTAATTTTCTTCTTAATACAATCCGCAACGCTTTTCCAACTTTTTCCTGTTAAGCTTTCCTCCTCAACTCATAAATGACGCATTCTACCGAACAGTTCAAGAAGACGGAAAGGGGGGAGTCCCTCTTGCTCGGAATCTCGTTTGTGTAGCCGGACACAGCCATTGTCCCCCTAGAAGATTACCCCGTCGCTCAAAATTCAGACAAAAGTTGCTTTCCCCACCCCGTTCACCCCGAAACTGACAGTGCGGTGGAAGCTACTTGCTCGTTGGGCCAGCCACACTTTTGCCCCGTGATCACGCTCTCTCGCGCATACCGACGCGCAGAGAATGAGGTCAGGTGATGAGAGGGAGGTGGCTGATTGGTACGGCAAGCGCGTAGCTTCCACCACAATGTCAGCATAGGGGTGAAGGGAATAAGTTAGGTCTGGTGCCGTGTGACGTGTGTTTGGGCCCGGTGACGCGCTGCGGGTGCCCGGTGACGCGCTGCGGAGACCGCTGATGTATCACAGTGAAAAGGCAAAGAGCTTACGAAGGGAAGGAGGTACGAAATAGTCCGCTGGGTTTTCAAGGTTTTCGTACCGAATGTCAGGCTTTTGACTTTCTACCTTTTTTCTTTTGGCCCACTGAACGATGTGCTATTAGTAAAATCCCAATATAAATTGATTTACTCCAGCCCAAAATTCGTTTCATGGGCCCTTTGACATCAAACCGGATGTCAGGGCAATGAAGAGAAACAAATAAACATAAAATAAACTACACCAACGAGTATGTCTCCCATAAAGCGGGACGTACACATAAATAACACGGTGCAATATGTTTGGTAAGGCACTTTCGCCACGCAAATGATTCTTTAGACAGATTGAGTGATCTGACTCTGAGGAATTCGTCTTTCCATATTAAAAAGGGAAATATCACGTCGGTGTCATATCGTTGGAAGGGGAACGGAAGGACAAGTCCATGACCGCGCTCCAGACCGACTAATCTGGTCGTTGTTAGCGGTCCCGAAGGATGCAAAAACTATCTTTAACGAAAAAGCAATAAATGCTGTCTCAAAATGTAAAAAAATAAATGTATATATATATATGTATATATATTCTGGTAGCAAAACGGGAATTCTGTGCGATTTTGGGCAACGATGAAATAATTTCCACTTGGAAAGGAATACAGTTTATGGACAGCGATAAAGAATTGCGCTCGTCTTATGGAAAGCATGCAAGGAAAATTTGATTTATGCTTAGCACCCACTCAGAGCTCGTCAAAGTAGCTGTCTGTCATTCGTAGGCAATGCACTAAAACATACTTGTATTCATTGTGTCTGAGGTTTACATAGCAATCAAACAAGCTATTATAATGTCAGCTGGCTACAGTTTGAAGTTCAGTTACAAAAGCCCCCAAAGTGTTTCAAAGTGAGATAGTGTACTTCCGTGCTTCTCTGGTTTTTCGCGTAAATAAAAAAAAAAAAAAAAAAAAAAACTTTTGCTCCAAATTTTTTTTGGATTGCTGCTTTTAAAACGGACTTCCGGATGAGATAGATAAAACCATTTTACTACGAACATAAAAAAGGATGTAACAAAAAATGTAAGGTTCAGTCACTGGGCTGCGTTCCGGAGATGTTTACGAGATTCGGTGTGGTCCCGACATGTTCATGTGTTATGACCGCTTCACGAAACAAAACGGGAATGTTAAAATTAGACTCTTAGTTCCGCACTTGTGGATCAAGGTAATTTACATTCCCCTCTTTAGAAAAAAAGCTCCAGCTTTCAGCGAGGCTTTTTTTTTCGATGTGCTTTTACTCTTATTGATTTCCAGTTTTAAAGGGGCCATGAAATTAAATAAAAAATTAGTTTGTTGGTACATATCAATAAAAAGATTAAAAGGCGTGACTAAGGTGGTTTATGAGATTCCTTTTAGTTGCGGCCAAGTTTACATTGGTCAGACCGGCCGATGCCTTAATGAAAGAGCGCGGGAACACAAGCTAGCCGGACGCAATAATTCGGGTGAGCATCTTGCCGAGCACTGCGAACGATGCGGGTGTGAACCTTTGTTAGAGCACACAAGGTTTATTAAGAGGGGGAAGGAGAAGATGGAAAGGGGATTAATTGTAGCTTTCGGTATACACAAAGCGGCTGACAAATGCGTAAGCAGTCATCCCTTTATCTACTAAACAAAGAAATTGTGTTTCTTGAGGGCTGCGTGTGATGAGCGATACGAACCTTTATCTGTTGCATGTGTTTAGGCGATGGGGATTGACAGTTTGACAATGTTTCGTGTTTTATTAAATCAGTTGGACGTTGACGCTTGTCCATAGAGAAATATAGTACCACGTAAAGAGGGGACACTTCCATAGGCCCCAGCGGCCCAATTCAGCGTCAGCGAGCGCACCCAGCGGCCAGTATAGTCCCTAGTTGAGTGTTTAATGGATGGATACACGCAATAACCGCTGGCCAGATGAATGAATGGATTTAAGGCGAATTCTGGCGGTATTTTGATATCGGGCAGTAGCATGCGCCCTCTAGTTTAACGAGTCAGTGTTAGTGTACCTAGCATGGTTTTTGTTTAAAATAGAATTGTTTTATAAGCATACCTTAATTGTACTGCAGAAGAAAAGTCATCTAGCGCTACATATAATTCAAACTGACCGCACACCGAAAAGATATTTTCACATTTGTGCTAACTCTCTTGAAGGGACGACATGGGACGACACCAGGGATTGACACACAAAAGTATTTATTTTTGTAACTATGACAAGCAAAACAAACATCAACTCTGAAGACAAGGAGATATGCATGTTATTCATACATTACAAAAATAACAATACACATGCAAAATGTATGAATAACGCGTCAACAGTTGTACACTGGAAAAAAGTACTGTATTACAGCCAGACTTACAGCGACAAATGCAATACGATGGAGGGCATTTAAAAAGTTACCGTCCAAGTTCCATGAAAGGCGCTTGCACATATGACCATGTGCTGAAAGGCGCTTGCACATACGACTAGCCCAGTCGCTTCTAAATTCAGTGACCGAATGCTAATGTCCGTCAACAAAGAAACTACAGTCGCAATACTTCTTACGTATACCGTATACCATGACCGCAACGGAAGAATGACTAGAAACCCGCACGAGACAACAAGCCGCGGAACCAACTCAACCCACACAACGAGGCAACCAAGCAGCCGAAGCATGGCCGAAGTATCCGCCCTCCGTCGAGTTCACGACTCCGAAGCCAACCGTCGTGCCGCAGCCATAGTCACAGCCGTTGAAGTCGTTTTTGAAAGCTTGCAAAGTTCGTAATAATTTTAGAAGTTTACTCTATACAATGAAGTTATTTATTAATATTATATATCTGACAAATGTTTAAAATAAGTGGCACTGTTGCGCCTACTAACGGCCAGTAGAGTCCCTAACTCCTGGGCCGCGAAACGGCTTGAGTGGCCACTCTTTACGTAGTACTATATTTCTCTATGGCTTGTCCGTGTCGTACGTGGTTCATTTTTCGTCCTCTTCTGTTCACGCCTTTTATCCTTTCAATCAACATGAAATGAATTTTGGGCTGGGATAAGTGATTTTACATTGGGAGTTTACTATTCGGATATCGTTTAGTGGGCCAAAATAAAAAGGGTAGAAAGTCAAAAACCAGCTTCTCGGTACGAACATTTGAAAATATAGGGGACTATTTTGTACCTTATTTCCCTTGAAAGCTCTCCGTCTTTTCATTGTGATACATCCGCTGTACTCAGAGCATGTCAGCGTTACCCAAAGCACGTCAACGGTCCCCAAAGCACGTCAGCCGACCCGAGCTCACGCATTGGACACGAGAACTGCGTCACTCGGATGTATGCGCTCGTCAACAAATATTTGGATTCGCGTTCGTGGTCATTGAGTGCCCTGACGGAATTTATTATCACTTGCGAATGACAAGTTATAAGATGTGCTCAAAAAGCACGGTGAAAGCCTCGAGTCATCGCACCGGTGCAAAAGCATGTCACGACCACGTGATTTTTCAATCCGCTTTTGGGTTGAGGATTAAAGCTAAGGAAGAATGAAAAATAATTTCATGACTCCTTTAAGCGGATTACAATATGAATATAAATGCAAAGGGGGGGGGGGGTTATTACATGAGTGGGATGCTCTGCTAATCTTTGAGGATGTCACGTGGAGCGAAAGCTCGCGCTGCAGAACTCGGGGATCCTGGGTTCAATCCCCACCCCTGCCCGTTTCGATCTGGATGAGCATCGTACCGGCGTGCGGTCGTGTATCGCTACTGCGTGATGCACCTTAAAGACCCCAGGCTAGCGGTTGTACTGCACTGGCTAAATTGCTCATCTACAGCTTGGAGACTCGTCGCCCGTCGAGGCAGACCATTCTAGGCTGTATAAACATACACACAACCCCCCCAATTGGGTGGTTATTTTTTTTTTTGACTCAGCGGCACTGTAGCCTGATAGTGTTCATAAAGGCCCTGTCACACTGAGGCAACACGACGGCAACAGCAACACAACATGTTGCCCAACAGTCGGGCAACGTGTTGCTCGTTCCCCGTGTTTTCCGACATACCTGTCACATCGCGGCAACAGCACGACAACATGGACGACAACTAAAATGTTGCCTCGGTATGACAGCTTTCGGCAACAAAAACAGCAGCAACTTGTGTTAGACAACGTGTGTTGCCCTGATCGCTGGCTGAGCGAATTTCGGGCCGGCAACACGACAACATAGTTAGCTTCGATGGTAGAGCTAGTTCCCTATCAATAACGTCTTGCTCAAATAAAGGCTTGAAAAACGTTATTTAACAATAATTAAGGCTGGAGTGCAGCTAAAATAATTTGAGGAATATTTTTACTGCGTATTTGCGGAAAGCAATTTTTGAAATGGTCACAGCTACTGTCGTGACCGTTCAGACTGGTTTTGAAATTAGAACTGCCGAGAGACCAGCTCAGATTACTAAAAGTGAAATAAAATGGCATGCCTACTCACCCGCTGATAAAGTATAATAAAAATAATCCAGAAAACCAAAGATTGAAAAATCGAAGCATTAAAACGACCACTCTGATCATGATTGTTGATGCTTGGAACTTGAAAAAAACAGCCGCTACCAGACACCTGATTTGTTTCAAAAATTCCCAGGAGGTTTTGGCGAATGAAGCTATCACTTAGCAGGCGGTAGGCAAATAGACAGCGTTGAAAAATATTTATTCCACCGATTGTTATGAGGGCCGATCGTGTCGGTGTCGCAGTTTTGAAGCACTGTCATTCAGCATAACACCACACTACAAAAGACGCTTTGGGGTACTGCCGGTGCTAACTCAATTTTACAGTAGAAATAGGAATTGCATGAAAGAAAGAACCGGACAGAAACACTTCATACGGTGGCGTAAATCCCGAACATACATCAGCGATGTCACTTTCCTCGGTTAGGGCTATCTGCTTTGTCAGCGAATGAAGAACAGTTTGATAAAATAAAGAGCGGAAAATACTCCCCGTGTCAAGTTTTCTAATCACAGTCACTGGTTGATGTCGTACCGTGGTAATTTCCGGCCCTTCAAAAGCACTAGCACTTTTAAGAGTCGCATTTCCAGCGATCCGCGCCGCACACGAACGATGGTAAGCAATCAAGATGGCGGAGTGTTCCCCGTGTTGTCCCCGCCGTCAGCGCGGTGTGACAGGGTTGTCGGACAACAAATCGGGAAACACGGTTGCCGGGCGGCAGCAACATGTTGCCGGGCTGTTGTTGTTGCTTCGATGTGACAGGGTCGCCGGCAACACGATTTCCCCGTGTTGCCGGATAGAGTTGTCCAACTCGCACCAGTTACCCAATTAATGAACCACAGGCAGCAGTAAAGCACGTGAACAATAGGCAGTTTCATGATACTCCTCAAACATATGATTTCGGAACAATGCTTCTCAAAAGAAATGTCATTAAAACGACGGTCGTCGCACAGAGCTTCGCATAAGTCGACGGAGCGGTGCTGGCGGGGCCGGAGAACTCCAGAACAAGGCGGCGGTGGCGCCGTCTACTAGCATCCACAGAAGGAGTAACCTCTCCGGCCAGCATCTGGACTCTGGTTACCTTGCGCTTTTAGAAAGCTTGTTTTTTGCATAAAAACAAACAAAAAAAATTTTTTTCTAAAAGCTTTCATTTGAGATTGGTACTGTTAAGAATGGAACCTTCGGCAACCTTTTCCGAGTTTCAACGCTGCGGAAACGAGTCCCAAAACGAGTCCCGACGTGTTCTGGACTGTCGCCCACCTGTCGATGCCTGCCCAAAACGAGTCTCAACGCGTCCGTGACGTCAACGGGACGTGTGTGTGTGTGCGTGTGGGTTCGTGCGCTCCGGAAGGGAAGAGAGGCCTGGCCTAACTGCGGAGAACCATGGCTACGACGCACTTCTGGCTACGACGCGGCGGGCTTTGCTGCAACGCACTTGGCGGTCGCACCTGCTGCCCTGGCGGAGAGTGAGGGAGAAAACGGACCCGATATAAGGCGGGGCGTGAGGCGGCTCCAGTGGTTCTCTTGGATTTGACGACTGTATCGCTACCATGTAATTAAACCATTCGTTACGTTACCAATTCTCCCACCTCCACTGGACCCCTGGGTTCTTCACTTCGGGGAATAGTCGTCGTCACGAGCCAGGAAGCCTCCGGACGTGCGGCCTAAGCCCCGCCTCGAACAACTGGTTGGCAGCGGTTGGGATCGGACCATGCGACATCGTGCTACATCTGTGGGTGAGCGTTTGGACTTTGCTTTGGGATTCGCCAGGCTTCAGATTATGGGTAATTAATTTTGAACTGCTGGGAATCCTTAGTGTTTGACTCGTGCGCTAGGTTTTTGGTACAACCTCGCGACAAGTTTTAGAACAAAGCCAAAGCTAAAGAGCAGCGATCATGGATCTAATGAGGTTACTGAGAACAGATTTATTTTCTTTATGTGAAGAATTGGGTGTGGAGGTGGAGCAAAAGATGAAGAAATCTGAGATCAGTAAAGCGATTTCAGAGAGCGCGGAAGCAGAGGAAATTAAAATTGCGTGGGAACTGCTTCAGAACGCTAAGAGTGAAGCTGCAGCAAGAGAGGAACGAGAACAGGCTGCAGCGAAAGAAGAACAGGCTGCAGCGAAAGAGGAACGAGAGCAGGCTGCAGCGAGAGAGGAACGAGACCAGGAGCGAGCGCTGAAAAGGCTAGAGCTCGAAATTGAACAACAGCGATTAAACTCGCAGAACAGTAGAGTTGGGGCTCCGGTACGAGCAAGTGAGACCGAGTCGTATCAAATGAAGAAGCTCCTGCAACCGTTTAAAGTTGGGGAAGACGTGGGCCTGTTCTTAGTTAACTTTGAGAGGACATGTGAGAGTTGAGCTTCGCCCCAGAAACGTGGCCGCAACGGCTTTTGACTTTGTTGCCCTGTGAGGCTGCAGAGGTTGTCGCGCGCCTTAGTACTGGAGACGCGGGCGACTACGACAAGGTGAAGTCCAGCCTTTTGAAGCGGTACCGCCTTTCTGCCGAGGCGTTCCGTCAAAGGTTTAGAAACGCATCCAAAAAGAGCAGCGAGGGCTACTCGGAATTCGCGTACGGGCTTAAAACCAATTTGATAGAATGGTTGAAGAGCGAGGAAGTGTACGAAAGCCGAGACAAGGTAGTCGAGTGTGTGTGCCTCGAACAGTTCTTTCGTAGCATTCCGCAGTCAGTCAAGCTCTGGGTGCAGGACAGGGTGGGAGTCGACTCTGTCGAAAGGGCCGCTGAGCTAGCCGAAGAGTACGCAGCGCGTAGAAAGCTGCGCGGAGAGGAAAGCGAATCCGGCCGAAGCGATCAGCTCAAGACCTTCCGACAGGGAGACGGCTCGCGAGAAAACGGGCCCGAGAAGCCTGAAGCAGGACAAAAGGTCCCAGAAAAGAGCGCAGAACACTTGAACGGAGACGAGGCGCGGAAAAGCCCAACAGGGCAGTTCGAGGCAAGGAAGCCGTTCCTGTGCTACAGCTGTCAGGAGCCGGGACACACAGCGGCCAGATGTAAGAAACCGCGGGTTGTGTTCTTGTACGTGAACGGTAGTGACGAGGACCTGAAGCTCCTTCGTCCCTATCTTCACGAGCTCCAGGTAAACGGAAAGCCGTGCAGGGTGCTTCGGGACAGTGCAGCCACGATGGACGTTGTTCATCCGTCGTATGTAACGCCATCCGATTTTACTGGAAAGGTAGTTTGGATCAAGCAGCTGCTCGAAAAGCGCAGTGTCTGTCTGCCTATGGCGAAAGTAAGGATAACTGGCCCGTTCGGAGAGCTAGTAACCGAGGCGGCTGTCTCGCAAACAGTCCCGTTGGAATATCCTTATTTGTTTTCTAACCGGTCAGATTTCCTGCTGCGCGAAAGGGGTCAACAACTGGTAGAAGGGCTAGTTCAGTCGTGTACGAGGTCCAAATCGCGTCAGGTCGCCCCTTTGTTGACGAGTGATCCAGAGCCAGAGGCAGCTGACGGGGAGCAAGCACTCCCAGAGTTGGAGGCAGAAAACCGGGATGAGAGGGACCAGGTTGTAGAACAGCCTGATCTCGTAGCACTAGGAAGCGTACGCCGTCCCAACGCGCCGGCGGAAAAGGCGGAGGAAGAGGGGATCAGTGAAAGATCTCTCGTAGCTCCGGTGTCACGTAACTTTAGTCCTCTGCTACGAGTAGACAGAGTGTCTTTGACAGTCGAGCAGAAGAGCGACCCTAGTGTGTCAGGGTTTCGCGGTACAGCTCAGGAGATTGCTGGGACCAATGTGACGGGGCATGAAAAAGACGGATTGTTTTATCGGCGCTATAAGGACCGCATTTGACGTCTAGAAATCACGTGAAAATCGATCACTATGACTTCAACGTAAGAAAAAGGAAAGGCAAATTTAACGGCAATGCCGATGGGTTGAGCAGATTTTTGACATCACGAAAAATAGTAGGGATGATCTCAGAGGTCTTCGTCATCCACGGGAATGAGGATCTAAGTGGGGGCACTTCGTTGAAACCCCAAAAGGACCTCACAAATTGCGAAGAGTTTTTGTCTTTTGTATTTTGTTCTTAGTGACCTCGTTGGAAAAATGAGTTTTTTTGGCGACAGGGGGTCTCGATACCCGGAATTGTACCAAATTTTGGTAATCCGTAATCCAGTCTGGCGGGTCTTTGGCGAATTCCGAGCGTTTCACTGCGGTGTGGCGTGGTGTTGTGGGGGACGTTTCCGCTGATGCCTCCGTTGTGAGAGGTTTGGGAGTTTGTTTGGTGCTTGCAGCGTCTTCTCAAGGCCTACTCCAAGCCCACCTCTTCAGGCCAGCGATTGTACCACCGGCCATTCGAGGTTTCCCTGGCCCCGGAGGGGCTGTTAAGAATGGAACCTTCGGCAACCTTTTCCGAGTTTCAAAGCTGCGGAAACGAGTCCCGAAACGAGTCCCGATTTGTTCTGGACTGTCGCCCACCTGTCGATGCCTGCCCAAAACGAGTCTCAACGCGTCCGTGACGTCAACGGGACGTGTGTGTGTGTGCGTGTGGGTTCGTGCGCTCCGGAAGGGGAGAGAGGCCTGGCCTAACTGCGGAGAACCATGGCTACGACGCACTTCTGGCTACGACGCGGCGGGCTTTGCTGCAACGCACTTGGCGGTCGCACCTGCTGCCCTGGCGGAGAGTGAGGGAGAAAACGGACCCTATATAAGGCGGGGCGTGAGGCGGCTCCAGTGGTTCTCTTGGATTTGACGACTGTATCGCTACCATGTAATTAAACCGTTCGTTACGTTACCAATTCTCCCACCTCCACTGGACCCCTGGGTTCTTCACTTCGGGGAATGGTCGTCGTCACGAGCCAGGAAGCCTCCGGACGTGCGGCCTAAGCCCCGCCTCGAACAGTACAAAATGGCAAACACGTGATGATTTTTAAAAATCTGAGTTTACAAGGTTTCGCGGTACAATTAATAATTTTTTTTTTAAAACCACGTCTCACCGGAGATTTCAGGTAGCGCGTCCTGACCTGGGTGCGTGCTGACTTCCGCAGTACTTCACGACAAGCCTGCTTAGGAGCGGGGGTTGGCATATCTACCGTCTATGCTTCGGCGCCGAGATTGCCGTTTGTAGCCGAAATATTAGAGTAACAGTTCAAGCAGCTGTGCAGCCTCCTTAGTGGCGGAGGCGGGAGGAATGGCGGCGTTGCAATCGCTGACAGTTCGCTTGACGCTATAACTCCTGAACCAGTTCAAGCAGCTGTGCAGTTTCCTTAGTGACGGAGGCGGGAGGAATGGCGGCGTTGCAATCGCCGACAGTTCGCTTCCGCCGTACTGATCTGTGTTACTTCTTCGGGGAATATATAAATGGCAGTATACTTAGTTCTAACAACGTTGACTGTATTACTGTTCCGCGATGAGGGGCCCGGAATATTTACCAAAAGGCTGCCCAACTGTTTTCAAATTGTTGCGAGACAAGAGAACACCCGCAAAACTATGCAACGCAGCAGTGGCATGACGGACTCTAGCAACAAAAGCAAGACATTGTTGCCCCGATCATGGGGAAGCACTGTTGCGAGGAGCGCTGCCCCGTCATGCAGTGCAAATGTTGAGAAGATGCATGCGGCAGCAGTTGGCGAAAACTGATGTACATGCAGCTGCAGTCCCGTTGTGGCGCGCAACGTCTGCCGAATAGGTTTGAGCAACAGTCAACCAACAATGGTGCCCATTGTTTCCGCAACAATTATAATAATAATACTTTATTTCCATTTCAAGAAATGGCGGAGGCCGAGAAAAAAAGCCGTGTTTAAACGGCTTGACGAGCCCTCGGCCCCCGTTACATTCGACAGCGGCGACTCTTTAAAATAACTACAAAAACATAAAAGCTAACACTCGCGCACTCAATGCACAATATGAACAAAATCAAAGAAGTACACATTCATATCACATACACAAATCAAACAATTTCATCACTACGTAACCGCTGATAACGAGTGTTGAAAAATAAAATCAGTCATAACAAAAATCGTACATTAGTGAACGTATTTCATTCATTGATAGATTCTCTGGAAAAATATTATTGGAACAAAAAATGTTTAGGAGTTTAGGTAACCTGAATGATAACATTTCCTTGCCGAAGCTCGAAACATCTATCCCGACCTGGCGCAAAACTGTTTTGTTTGGCGACTGCATTCTGGCAGTATAAACGCAATCTGTTTTTTGAATCTGCCACGGGAACAGTTTGCTAACTGTTGCGATGACATTTTGTAAGCTTTGTTTCAAGAAAGCAAAAAAAGTTACGTTGCCACAACATTTCGGAATCAAAGGGCCCGACGCTACCGCAACATCAGTCGAATAGTAGCAAAACAGCAGTTCTGCACTCTCGCAAATGCAAACGTGACGTTGTTGGCGGAGCTTGTGTTGCGTGATAATGTTTCGCCTACAGCTGCGCTGGTCTTTTCCGCAATGTTTAGCAACATCAGGACAGCACATATTTTGCTGGATAAAAGCAATGCTTCGGTAACTGTTGCGAGCATGAGACAGTCAACGGTTGACCGACACAGTTGCCGCAGTGCTTTTGCAGCGGACACTTCTGCAGTGTTATGACTGTTGCTACAACATTGTTGCGCGATTGCAATAAAACTGTTTTCATGTTGCGAAACTTTGTTGCGCCGACTGTCTCCACAACATAAATTGTTACCTGGGAGGTCACCAGAGGTTTGCTACTCAACAATACCTTCATGCAACGATAGACCTTTTCATTTCAGTAGTTACTCGACCGGCGGACAGAGGGCGCTGACGCACTCGGCGCCATTGGGTGGCTTCAATTTTGTTGGTTTTGGTTTCAGCGCGCTCTCGGCTGTGTTGGTGTGTTATGTCATTCTCGAAAAATTTCTTCCTGCAAATGTGCCCGTTATAGCGCACAAGTAATAAAACTGTGGTATTGAACCAATTCGAGAACCACGAAGTAGTTTCGAGTCATATTCGCGGAATTGTTTTACGAAAGCTTTACCATGCATCTCGTCATGTTCGTCGCTAATGTCGGTAAGGTTCGGCGGCGTAACGACTACGATGCACGAGGAGGGTTCCATAGCCTACGGCCTGACCCACTGACCCTAGTTTCCAAAAAAAAAAAAAAAAAACTAATGAAGAGGCTATTGAGTAGATATATAGTAAGAATGCAGGTCCACAAACTGATCAAAAACCTCCTAAATCGCAAAAAACAAACGAAGTCGTAAGTTCACTGACTGATTTTTGCGGACACCAACTTTCTGTGAACTTTAGAAACTCGAAATGTCTCCTATAATACGCAGATATTTCAAGAAATAAGTGATACTGTCTCATTCTGTTTTCTCTAAACAAAATTACGTACTCAAGATATATTTCGATTGTCCGCGTCCTAGGACGGGTGGGAAGTTCAGCTATTGACCTTGCTAAAGTACTTATTAACAGCATTTAACGACGTTAGCGTTAGAAAATGAACTATTTGCTCTACTGCCATTTGATTACGACGTACTTGGCACATAAGTGAGGCCCATCAATTGAAATCTGAAATGTTGTCTTTGTACAAACTTTGCCAAATAAAATTAAGGCAACGAGAGAAGTGATCTCTCGTGCGTTTGGTTGAAGTCGAATGCTAGGCACGACTTCATGCACCTTCATGACAGATCTCCACGCAAACTGATGCGATTTAAAATCAACAACCCTGAACTTGGGTGATTTCCATGTAGATGGCTTCTTTTCGGCATCCCATAATGCGAGCCCTAGGCACTCTCAAGCTGCCTGTGACAGATTATTTCGCAGGGGTCTTTGTATTTAAAATAAATAAAATTTATTAATTAAATTTTGAATAAAAAATGTTAACACCCTTTAATGACTGCAGATATGTGACCGAGGCATAGCGTACAGTTTCTCTAAATTCATAAATAAACAAATCAAGCCAACGTTTCTATTGCAAAAACGATTTAAAACCGTCTAACAGATTTAGGTGTAATGTCGTGCACAAACAAATCGCCCGATGTGGACGTTACCATTATCTCAAGCATCAAATAAAATGTGAGTTAAACGTTCGTCACCTGTATATCTTATGTGTCCTATATAATCAAAAACAACTATTTTAAATTTGTTATGAAGGCAAGGCCGGGGGCTTTCAGGAAACACACAAAACTTCATATGCTGCGTAGTATTTTGGTCACATTCCTTAAGATTCTAAATGCGCGATTATACATATACATTGCACTATACTTATTTCGAATATTCCGCCACTATCACTGTGTAAATTTAAGTTGTCATAAATAATTGGGCTCAATATGCGCCAGGTCTGACGCTGGTTTCTGCATCTCCTCCCTCTTCACGCGTATCCGGTACGCCGACGGTGAAAATAGACAAAATCGATTACAAAATTAACTGCATATGTAATCGTGCACATAATGATAGCATGCAATTACGTTGCCAATGTAAACATCGGGCGGCAATTTACGATAAGGCGAGAAACGCGGTGAAACGCGACAAAAAAACGCGAATGCCGCGCCTTCGCCAAGGCGCGGAGGGGAGAGTGGAGCGACGAGTTGAAGCCACCTTATGGCGGCCGCGTCACGTGATTCCAAGATGGCAGCGCCCATGCGACGGAGGCCGAAAAGGTCCATAGGTTAAGGTTCAGCTTCTAAAGGGCCTTACCACGACTTACGGTGAAGCCTCCGGACACCACACTGGAAGATTTGCCCATCGGACACTTCACCGGGTTCAGTCAGCATCACAAAGCACACGCCAAAGCATTACGTGAGTTTTAGACCAGGCAGACACAGTGACTGACCCAGCAACTGACTCACTCAGCAACACTACGCCGTCATCTCGCTCAACGTCAACCCCTCACTCCTGCCGAGAAGCTCAATTTGAACAATGGAGCCTGGAGCACTCTTTCGACTGGTGGGTTTGCCCTAAAAAGTGGCGCATCGATTTCTGCCTGATGACGTTGTAGCATTGTTATGATGTCGCTTGCTGCGATCCTCCGTTGTAACAACAGCCGTGGTGGATGTGTCTGACGCCTGTTGTGCTGCAGGTCGTTCTCCAGTTTGACAGGTCTGGGAAGCTTCAGCAGCAAAGTGTTGGGACTCCACGTCAACTGCGACACTCGCGTTGGATCGCACTTTTTGCTTGAACTTTCAAATTCAAATTGAAATTAGAAATGTATATTGATTTCTCTTCACACACAAAAAGGGGGAGGAAACAAACAGTACAAAACTGCTTGATAGAGCTCACCCCCTCCCCCAGCAACAACAGCGGAACTTATTAATAGCAATAGAAAAAAAAAACATTAAAATATCAATATTTCGCGCACATATTTTATCTATGAAAAGTTACCTTGGGGAGACTAACTGGTAACGTATGAATTTATTTAATGCATTCTCAAGGTTTATACCCAAATATACCATACTATTTAATATTTTGGGGAGCTGGAATTTAAAAGTCTGTTTCCCGTAGTTTGTCCTCGAGCGCGGGAAAGTTCAGACACCATCATGACGGATGGCATATGAATTACTCTTTTTTGTAAAAAAGAAAAAGAAAGGAGAGTGCTATTTAGCGTGTTTAATGCGGTTTTGTATGCAAGGAAAGTTTGTACTAATAAAAAAATGTTATTTGGACAATTCCTAAAATTTGCTATTTCGACAATACCACTTATTTCACTAACCGCCAGGATCGCGAAATCCGACATGACATGCTTAGTTCTGTGACGTCGTTTCTTGCCACTTGGGGCGTACTTTTAATCTATGGGCAGGGTAGGACACTTTATCCTCCATGCAGTTGTAGATGAGTTCCAGGCGCAGCCATTTTAAGCGTCACTAGTATCTTCCTTTATTCTGTACACTGTCATCTCAATATCATTAGCTGCGTCACCCCAGGTGTTTGTGACAGAGGCTACCTGCCTTTCTGTGGCGCTGCGGCTCTCCTGAAGTAAAATATATGCTAAGAACATTACTCGTTGCGGTTAAAAGGGAACTATATAAACTCACGGCGGTGGACGTCGTTCAGGAGTCAATTTGGTAGAAGCTCCCAAAAACGCAAGCCCGTGACACTGAGTATTACAAAGCTGTAGTTCGCATGGTTGGAGACACTACTGCAGACACCCGTTGAAGTAACCATGTCTGTAGCAGATGGCTCAGTTTAACAGTAAGACACCAAGGCAAGCGGAAGCCTCAAAGCTACGGTCGCCAGTGGACTATGTGTGATCAACTAAGAATCGCCACCGACGGTCGCCTGCGGACTAGATATGCTGGACTAAGGACCTGGTTGCACCAACGTCGCTTACCTCAACCCAAAGCGGCTCTTTCCTAAGGCGGCTTAGCGCCCTAAACCGAGCTCGGATAAGCACGGGTTTAAATTCCGGTTGCACCAACGTAAACTCGGGTTTACAGACGCGCCCGTAGCTAAACGCTGGATTTGCGTAGGGAATCTAGGGACAAACAGAGCGAACTAGGAAACACTCAGAGGGACGAATACAATTGGCGGAGAGAAATCCCGTGATGCAAAAAACTTTCTTGCCGCGGTCGTCGGCGCCGGCGGGTGTTCTTCGCTGTTTTTCTCCGGTGACTAGCGGATGAAACATTGATTGAACACCTCTTACACCGACGTTTGTAAACTTGATCAAAACATTTTGAAAACTTTAAATAAATACGAAAGATCTGTACATTTGTCTACGTGTGGTTTCTTATGAATGCTAGCCATTGAGGATCATTTTCACTTCTGCTCCCGAACTCGAAATGAAGGAAACGACGCGTAACCGGGCTCCAAATTTCACTGAACGCTAGAAGAATGCATTTTTAGACCTAGTGGAAAAATTTAAGAACATTGTCGAGAGCAAAACAACCGATAAGATTACTACAAAAAAAAAAAAAAAAACGGGTATGGGACCGAATTACGCTACAATTCAATGCGGTCATGGGTGCTAGGCGGGAGGCGCATCAACTAAAAAAATGTTACGAAAATATAAAGAAGACGGCCCAGAAAGACTTGGCCGCTAACAGGCTGGCCGTGAGGGCCACTGGTGGGGGGCCCTGCCCAACGCCTCTCAGCAGAACAACCGAAAGGTTGACAGCCTTCACCGGGCCGCTGCTGGAGCCTCTACCGAACCGCTTCGACTCCGACGCTGTGTTCTGCAAAGGTAATTCAACCTTGGACAATTCTAGCTTGTATTCCCTTCCGTAGGACCGTATCTAATAGTTTTGGTTCTATTATTTTCTGTCCAGTGCAGGAAGACACTCAGAGCATCCCAACAGAGCAATATTACCTACCGTGGGACCCTGAGTTCGAAGTCTCAAACCCCAGTTCACAGGTAAACATATTCTCGAGAACACACGACAACGAGGCCGCATTTTTTCCCCTAAAATCATTAAGACTGAAATTACACCTGTACCTTCCCCCCCCCCCCCTTTAATTTATTTTGTTCTGACAATTAGAATTACTTTAGCAAGCTCAATAGCATGGCTGTAGAGTTTAGAAAGTAAGCTAGAGCAACCCCATAGCCCTTTCATGGTCACTGACGTACCTGTACGTCGGCGCGGGAGCGTCCCGCATGGTTGCTGACGTACCCGTACGTCCGCGACTGCTCATTCAAAAATTCGCGCCTCTGCTTGAACGGGAGCGTTCGCGGGGAGGTGCTGCCATCTGGTAGGTTTGTAGGGAACTACGACCATGTAACTCCAGTCGTATTTGTTTTGGCGCGGCTTTTTGAAATTGCGAAACTGGACGCTCTGTGCAAGTGATACTTTCGAGATGGCCGCGCGTGCCGGCTGCTCCGGAGGTAGCGTAGCTAGCGGAGATTGGAGCGATGGCTCTTCGGGTTTAGACTTTGAACCCTTCTCGGACTCGGAGTCGGATGACAGCTCGATATCCGACGCACAACTGGAAACCACCTGGGTTCGGAGTCCGATACATAGCCGCACCCTCTGCTAGATTGTCTCGGAAGCGGGCGGGCGCGTCGAAGTTTTAGTCCTTTTCGTTTTGTTCAGCCTGCAAAGGGTGATATCCTAGGCTCACAATTTTTAAGCAAACTTTAATTTTAAACAATGACTTAATATGGTGGCTATACACAGAATTAATTAAGACATAGAGTTAAATGTGTGCAGAAGTAGCAGGGAAAAAAGCACACAGTGTTTGTGTCTTGTGTTTCCTTTATCACTGATATTCTGTGTCATAACCTCCATGTGTGCTGCTTTTTTTTACTAAGTGTTTTGACATTTTTCAAATATGTTGAGACATGAAATAGAAGTGATCTTCAGGAGGGCATCACTGAAGGGCCCAAATAAATATTTGTCCTTGGCTTTATTTCTGTCACGGTAACCATATGGTTTAAATCAACACTATGTATGTTGTGCATAACTAAAAACTAGGAAGTAATTAAAACATGCCTGTCATCATATATCTTCTTTTTCTTTTTTTGCCTTCTGTGGGATTTTTTCCTGCTTTACCTTTTTCAATATTTGTCCTCAAGGTATAATGATCACCTTCTATGCTTTTTGTTACATAATGATTGCATAGAATATGTTACATTTGTTTGGTTTTACTGAGTGGTATACTGCTTAAAATTATATTCGAAATACTTTTCCTTGTTAATGAATGGGGTCTTCATAACTGTTTGCTTGGTTTATTATCAGCATTGCTTTTACACAAAGTTCAACACCCTCAAATGTAATGTATATCACTGTGCGAGTAGACCAGTTCTAACTAAATCATTATAACCAAGTAATTAAAGCCAAATTTGTTTAAAACAACTGTATGTCTGCAACTGCAGCACATATTTGAGCACCTGGTAGTGAAACACTGCGTCGTGAAAATAGGTGCTCTCCTAATGCTTATTACCCGTGTCCCACTTAAATAACAAACCTGGCTTTCTTTGGTCTGGCCAATGAATTCTTGTCAGCACCAGATTTCACCAAAATCTATTATTTCAAAGTGGCCAAGTACCACTGTTTTTATAATACGAATGATAATTCTGGCACTTGCCTGTTTATACAGTATTCTAAGCACATTGCATCATGGCTGGTGCCCCAAGTGTGCAAGCACATGCAGCATATATGCACGTGAAGATAACTCTGACAGGCTTGCAATTGTGTGTAACTGCTCACATGCGGAGAAACACTCTGGCAGCATGATGGCCTGCTCGCTATTGCATAAAAATATAATTAAATTAATTTGCTCACTTTGCCTAAGCAATAATCTTTCAGCTATCTTATAATCCCTCAGTTGCCACCATCCCTTAACCTGGGTTTTTCAATAGAATATTTTGTTGCAGTACCATTGTGCAAAAGCATCTATGATTTCAGGACAGTGACCAGCAGGACCAGACCCCAATGACTCCATCTCCTTCTGGAAGCAGTCCAGTGCCCTCTGGAGCGATGCCCTGCAGGCAGACCCAGCCTCGACAGGGACTCAACAGGCCCGTGAAGAGGAGCTCCGCTGCTGCCGATGCCACAGCCATTTACAACCGCGTAACTGAGGCAAAAATTCGCTTGCTAGAGGCCCAGACAAAGGCAGTTGAGAAAAGACGAATGCTAGACATGGAAAGACAAAGATTAGAAATTGTCGTCCTTACACGCCAACGAGATAAAAAAATCCAGAAACTAAAACTACTACAAAAAGAATGGGAAAAATTCAATCAGTAATTGACACTGCTCCTTAAAGTTTGTTCTGTACAGGTAGAAGTTGAGCAAGGGATGGAGACAAGAGCACGTGGGTATGTCAGAACCCTGAGCTCTGGTTGGAATGATTAGTGGGTAGATGCAAAACTGTACTCACTGTTTGCATGCATTCGAATGCCAAACACCGGCATCTGGTGTTCTGCGCTCGCTTTCAAACAGTGACTAGAGACAAAAGCAACTTGCTCTGCCTCTATCCACTAATCTTTTCAACTAGAGCTTGGTGTTCTTACATCCCCGCTCGCTCTCATCTCCTCTTCCCTCTCAGTTTCTACCTGTATACGTTTTCATTCAATAAAACTCAAAATCTGTTCATTGATGTTGCTTTTCTGTTTTATAATCGCTGTCGGATCATCACAACAACCAACATGCAATAAATATAGCAATAGCTAGGGTTTAGTGGCTTGTTACTTGCAAATACTTTTCTGAATGAGTTGCAGTAATGAAGGATTTGAATAATCAAGTCAGATTGCAGAAACATTCAGTATGTTCATTAGCGACCTAAGATATTGTGTTTCGAATAAATTGAGCTTAACAATTGTCAATGAGGTGGGTCATGACCCTGAGGCTCTAACATACTTATAGCATAAAAGGTGGGGCTGTGAGGTTAATGTGAGTATAGCCGTTTTTTTATCCTGACATTTCCTGTTCAGCTATTTTTTCTTCTGTCAGATCCCAGTTGGATAATTCATTGCATAGATATGGCAAAAACAATTTTTTAGCAATTGCTCAAAGCTCATCAATTAGTGAAAATGCAGAGGTATCAGATATTATTATTGAAATATTGTAGTGGGGTCTACAAACAATGTTATTGCCACACCGTAGTGGTGTCGTAATATAAACCCGGCTCAGAGTAAATTTCGTTATGGACCACAATGGAAGACAAATATTTAGACTCCATGCCATTGACAATCTTCTGAGTAATGGGGCTGTTAATGGTCAGTGTGCATGACTTTCCTAGCTCCTGCAGTCATTATTTCAAGAAAGGCTCACCAGTTGGTCACTGTAAAAGAATTTATAGTTTTCCAGCATTGGAACACATTTCAATTATATCAATTGCATTCATATTTTATTTACCCTTACAGCTGTCCTGTTATTGTTATTATACTATTATTGGCAGACAGGTTCCAGTAATGCCGGAAGAGGGTGCACAAAAACCTAGCAGCTCAGCTAGGTTTTTGTACGTCAGGGTCACATGCTATTCCAATTTCATCTCCTTCATTGTTGAAAAGTGCCTCATGGCAGTATAGGCCTGTTGGCACAAGGCTGCCATAATGCAATCTGTCTTATTTTATACATTTTTTCTTCCTTACCTGGGCATGATACCAGGAAGTTGTGAGCCACACTTGGAACCTGAGGGAGCCGCATGCGGTTGCGAGGCGCAGTTTGGCCACCCCTAGCCTAGTATTATGCTTTGAAAATCTTCCATTCTTATTATCAACCCAATCATTGATTTTCTTGTTGGAGTTTGAACTGATGTTATGTATGTTGTGCCACTGAGCAGGAATCTGTTAATTATCTTAGAAAAAAAGTAGGACCGAAGCAGTAATACAGAGCTTATAAGTTTTGTTCTCATAAAATAAATAATTTATAGCTTTTCTAGCTTCAATTGACAGTCGGAAAAAGCAGGACTACACTTTATGTCATCTTAATCTACAATGACAATCAAGGGGTAGCCAAGTCGTTAGTTTCCCCACAAAGCAATCCTGTATTGCAAGAAAGTATGCACAACAAAGTGAGAAAAAAAAATCTGAACAGCATTTTTTTTGCTTTATTTGCAAAATGAGGGGTTAGTTGTCCATATGTTATCTAGAACAAATAAGGGGCACTAACCAGACGGTTAGTGGCAAAGTGGAAATTTGGGCCACTAGGGGCACTAACCGTCTTTGGGATATCCCGAAGATGGTTAGTGCCCCTTATATTATCAAAAATTAGTCTACAATGTAGAGGTAGTCATGACCTTAGTTTCCCCACAAAGCACCCTTGTATTGCATCGAAATACACTTCACAAAATAAAAAAAAAATCAATAGCTTTTTATTTCTGCAATATTTGATAATATTAAGCTGGTTATTGCACATTATGTCATCTAAAAATACAGCATACAATGTAAATGTGATGTAGTCATGGCATTAGTTTTCCCATAAAGGATTTTTGTATTGCAGTGAAGTGAACTAACAAAATGGGTAATATGAACAGCTTTTAATTTTTGCTTACTTCCAGGTCATCAGATCAAGGAAAGGTTGACTGATGCTATGTATATTGTGCGTTGTGTGATGTCAATGCTCAACCCAGAAGATTCTTATTTATGTCCTGTGGGAAAGTATATATTATGGTACTATGTATGCACCTACTCATTGACTTTGAATTTGAAAAAAAAACTGTTCAGGAGATCTATAAGGACCTGTTTTATAGAATTATTATTGAGCACATTACTTATTTTCAACATGTGAAGATTCCTTAAGTGTACAAGGATCCTACATAAGTCCTGCGATGAGTCAGACACCAAGCAAAATAGAGATGTAGTCAATCGCTTCGATGACGCCCGGAAAAGTGTGCATTGCATAAAGTTCGTGACAAACGACCCGTATCTTGTCGTTGCTGCTTTTCATGTTGACGCCTTTTGCATTCTCAGTCTTAGAGGCATGAACCAGCTCTCCCAAATTGTTTTTTGACTGAGCACCATCGACATGGTTACTGAGCTACGCTAATTATCAGTGCTGCTTGTACAGTTGTCTCTTTTCCACCCCAGGTGTGAAAGGTTCCACAGAAAGCAGTAGCGGTGCTTCCAGCACCAAAAGAAAGAACTGAAACAAGGTTTGGGCAACTGCCCTTTAACATGTAAACAAAACAGAAATGTTAACACATGGCTTTGTGTACAGTCGAGTACATAAGAGAACTCTGTCCGCTCCAACACAGTGGAAGGCATCTGCTGTGCCAGCTCCCGCTATGACGTCTCCCTTCAGCAGGAACTTGACAAAGGAGAGCACCACTTGTGCTGTTTTACTCTCTTCGCCTCGCTACACAGGCTCGCCTGGCAAACACCTGGTCGATGAGTGCCGATCTTGCACTGGTCCTGCCATGGTGCTCAGGAACATGCTCGACTACTACATCTGAGAAGACACGTCGACGACTTGACAACCTCAAGTCTACGGGTGATTCGGCTTCACCCAGCTGGAGCGCCAGGTTGTGGACCACTGCCATGGCCACGATGCTGGACAGTGCAGTCTCCAGCTTGATGTGGAGTCTAAACTCCAGAGCGGGGAAGCGGCGCTTACACAAGCCGTACTGCCTTTCAACAGTACTGCGTATGGGTGTGTGGGCTCGGTTGTAGGCTCTCTCAGCTGGCGTCTTCGGAGCAGCAACTGGTGTGAAGAGGTACCTGGAGCAGGCATAGCCTCCATCTTCCAGCAAGATGCTCTCATTCATCTGTCCACTCTCAAAGAGTGCTTTTAAAGAACTGTTGCCAAAGATTGGGCGGTCGTGCACCGAGCCTGGCCACCGGACCACAATGTTGCGGATGCAGAGTCGATGGTCTGACACTGTCTGCATATTAATGGAAAAGTATCCTGCCCAGTTCCGATACAGTGCGGAATGATCACCTCCAGGCGACTGGATGGGGACGTGCGTGCAGTCGATTGCTCCAACAACACCTGGGAATCCCTGCATGGTGAAGAATCCTTCGGAAACAGTCCTGCGTTCCGCCTCGGTCGCTGGGAAAAGAGATGAAGTCCCTTGCCAGCGCAGCAATGGCGTGTGTGACCCGCTTGACGACACGACACACAGTTGACTTGTGCACACCCCACAGGTCGCCCAAAACTACCTGGAAGGTGCCTGTCGCGTAGAATCGAAGAGCGACCAAGAGCTGGTTGATGGGCGACAGTGGGCAGTTGCGAAGGCCGTCGAAGGCGATGACGTGTTCGATTCGGCTTAGCAGCCGAATGGTAGCATCTTTGGAGAGTCGGAATCGCGTGATAAAATCTACGTCATCGTACTGGTAGAAGGGGTCGTCCCTTAGCCGTACCTGCCGTGGTCTCCAGCGGCCCTGGATTCAACGAACATCAATGGAATCTTGGTAATCTTCCAGGTCACTATCCTCACAAAACAAAAAAGTCGAATCGGCAAACATGTCGCCGTACAGCAACCATTCATTTTTCGAGGAAGCACCTGCTAAAACTGCTAAAATGTAAATCGTGAGGCTGAAATTCTTATTAAATAGAAATACAATATGAAATATATAACTAATGCGATACACAAGAACGTTAAAGCATGTTTAAATAGTTTACCATTTTGTTAGACCACCTGAGACTGGGTGGTCTAACAAAATGGTAAACCTACACCAGCTCGCCTGCGCTTTAACTGTTTTTTCATTAAATAGTTTATTGTTCACGCGAGATGTCTGCCCCAATAAAAGTTCCAGTAGCAAACGTCAAGAATCCGCTGATCATTGCAATCGGACGTTGCCGCTAATCAAAACATCGATTGCAACTGGTCTCAGCTTCACGGCGAAGAATGAAAATACTAATATTTACACTTTGGACACACGTTTCAGGAATCGTCCAAACTAAATACTTTCGATCGTGTAGGTTTATCAGACCAAACACGAGTCGTGCAAAAAACAACCTACTTATGTGGCAGGTTCCCGGGATCCCAGCTTTGCTCGGTTAGTGCTAACACTCACTGTAAGTCGAGAGCGTATTTAAACATGAGGGTCAATGAGCACTTAATATGGCAATATTTCGTATCCTTGGCACAATTGAAGATCATTCTCTGGTCACTGTTACACAGTTGCAGCCTGAAACACACTTTAGAACCACTTTTGTCCAAGCGTCGACCGCCACAAACCAGCCGCCATGTTCAAGATCCAGGATTAAGAAACAACCAAAAGCTAAGCGCCCAATGTTGAGCACTTACGATAAGCGTAGTTTAATGCTAAGTTGAGCGATAAGCGATTTTGGTGCAACCGAACGAAACCGAAACTTTTAGGTTCCCGGCCAAGCTCCGTTTTGCGCTAAGCGGCGTTGGTGCAACCGGCCCTAACCACGCTGGACTAGGAATAACTCACCTTGGGCAGTCATGTGCAAAGACAGGCGGCCGTCGGCGATAAATGATACCTTATCCAGCTGCTTCCGCTCTTTTTCTTCGCCTTTATTTGGCGTCGACCAAAGACGCCGGACTGCGGATCGTGTGGTGCTGAGTTCGAGTTCCGCTGAGCCCCTACCCGACACATTTTCTCGCTACGATTATTTGTATTTAGATATGATTACGTATAAAATATTATGACCATGCATATTTTGTATATTATATGGATTCCTGTGTATTTTCTTCTATGGGCTAACTATGCTTAACGTTGGTTTGGACTCCTTGTAACGCGTTTTTGTCACAGCCGTCCGTTGAACTCTTGGGGTGAAATTAAGCGCATAAACGCATTTTTTTTTGTTAAGCTAATATTTTAAAACCAGTTTGTTTCGTAAAATGCTTTATAATCACTTAGTATTTCTAGGGTTGGAATAATGAAACCGATCAATAAAGAACGAGCTTGTATTATTTTTGTGGATAAGGCGATAACCGCGACTTTAACAGCTCCTCCGTTTGTCACTTTCACTACGCGTTTCCTAACCTACATTCAGGACTCCATATTTTGATCGGCATGCGCCGTAAACATTTCTTCGCTCGTGCACGCTGCCGAGCGAACCTGCCCTGACAGATTTATATTCTATCCGCTAATTCCCTTAATTGCGCAGAAGTCTTCAAGAAGCCTTTTGGATAAGGATGTCTTTTGTCCGCAAGCTTCGAGGTCTAGGTGTTTTACGTTTTAACTGAGCCATCTGCTGCAGACGCGGTTACTTCAGTGGGTATCTGCAATGGTGTCTCCAACCATGCGGACTACAGCATTGTAATAATCAAGTATCATGGGCTTGCGGTTCTTGGAGCTACTATCAAATCGACTCCCGAACGACGTCCACCGCTGGTAAGAGATGTGTTCTTGGTTTTGGTGAATTTATATAGTTCCCTTCTAACCGCAATGAGTAATGTTATTAACATTTACTTCAGTTCAGGACAGCCGCAGCCCCCCAGAAAGGCACCCCTACCATGGAGGCCTGGGGCGCCGCAGCTAATGACGTTCAGGTAACAGTGTACAGACTACAGGAATGTACTGATGATGCATAAAATGACTGCGCCTGAAACTAATCTACAACAGCATGGTGAATTGAGCGTCCTATGCTGCCCATACATTAAAAATGGTTCCCAAGTGGCAACAAATGATGTCACAGAACTAAGCGTGTCACTGCCGGATGTCGCATTCCTGGCGGTTAGTGAAAGGAGTGGTATTGTCCTAAAACACAAATTTCAGGTATAGTTCGAATAACACTTTATTATGAGCATAAACGTGTTCTTGGATGCAAAACCGCATTAAACAAGCCAGATAGCGCTCTCCTTTCTTTTTCCTCTTTGCAATCAATGAGTACTTCATATGACATCAGTCATGCCTGTGACTGGAACTCTCCCGCGGTCCAGGACAAACTACGGGAACCAGACTCTTAAATTCCAACTCCCCAAAGTATTAGATAGTATGGCATCATTGGGTATATATCTTGATAATGCATCAAATAAATTCATACGTTACCTGTTAGTATCCCCAAGGTTACTTTTATAATAGATAAATTATCTGCGCATTTATTGTTTTTTTTATTGCTATAAATAAGATCCGCTGCTCTCTGCTAGGGGAGTAGAGCGCTCTGTCAAGCGGTTTCATAATGTTTTTTCCCTCCTCCCTCTCTTATTGTGTGAAGAGAAATCAATAAACTTTGAGTTGAATTTGAATTTGAAATTTCCGGCAAAAAGTGCGATCCAACGCGGGTGTCGCAGCTGTCGTGGAGTCCCAACTCTTTGCTGCTGCGGCTTCCCAGAGCTGTCAAACTGGAGAACGATCTGAAGCGCAACAGGCATCAGACACATCCACCACGGTTGTTGTGACACTGGAGGATCGCAGCATGCGACATCATAACAATACTATGACGTAATCAGGCAGAAATCGATGGGCCACTTTTTAGGGCAAACCCACTAGTCAGAAGAGTGCTCCAGGCTCCATTGTTGAAATTGAGCTTCTCGGCAGGAGTGAGGGGTTGACGTTGAGCGAGATGACGGCGTAGTGTTGCTGAGCGGGTCAGTTGCTTTGTCGGTCACTGTGTCCGCCTGGTCTAAAACTCACTTAATGCTTTGGCGTATGCTTTGCGATGCTGACTGAGCCCGGCGAAGTGCCCGTTGTGAAAATCCTTCAATGTGGTGTCCGGAGGCTTCACCATTTGTCGTGGTATGGGCCTTTAAAAGCTGAACGTCTACCTCTCGTTCCATTAAGGGCTTGCGGTGTAGCAAACCTCTGGTGACTTGGCTGCCGCTGCGCAGCTGAGCACGACTTTTTTTGACCCTCCCGGCTCAAGGATATCTCAAGAATCCCAGGACATTGAGGTACCGATGAAACTGGACGACCCATCTAGTTTATTATATGTAAAACACAATGTATACCGAATTTACGCTTGGGAGCAGACATAGAGAACGGTTAAATTTTTTTTTATTTAATATTATAAAGCTTGCATGCAGGGCGATGGGTACTTTTGCTGCCTCTGTAGGGCGATGTATACCATTGACAGACGATTTCAAGGGGACGCAAAATATCATCATCTTCGAAATATTTTCAAATGTATTGTAGACAAGCAATTTCCTCAGTTTCTTTTAGCTTGGGGCTTTTCTAATGATGAGAAGAATAATTAGAAAGCTATTCTCACAGATCATTCCGAGCCTATTCGTATCCACTCGTCCCATTGCCACACTGCATGGCCCAAAAAGTCCGTGCTCTGCAGCAACATTGTACTACAATACATTGTAGTGTTGGGACTGAAGCTGCCTTCGTGAGGAGCGTAGAGTAGAACACGCGAGGTGTCGACAGCAGCGCAATTTCCCTGTAAGTTCCTGCGCTTTCACGGAGGTAGGCGCGAGAATACGAAACTGACGTTTTGTTTGGTGGGTCGGATTGTAAACTAAATTGTGAATGGCGAAGCTGAGAAACAAGAACCGCTTACAGAGTAATTGTTCATTGAAGGCGTTTGTCTTTTATTTGTAATTTTTTTTTCCGAAGGTATTATGTGGCTTTGTTATTTGGAACTCCGAAAGGTGATGCTCTCCTTTCTACCTTCATGTGCGTGTGGGCCGGTCGGCAGCCAGACGCGTAGTAGCTGATTTTATACTGTCTCCGGGATGACATTTTGAGGTTATCTTTGCACATCTATAATTCGCACAACCAGACAAACGCACAACTTTCGAAGCATGTTTCAATCAAAGACGAGGAAGTAGAAAACCACAATAAGCTCGCAGGTGCTGTCAAGTTGAAAAAAAAATAATAACGTTCCGAATGGTTTCGAGTGCTTGATGAATTCTTAGCCAAACATGATGTGATGAAGCGGTGTTTTTCAGTTATAACGATAGTCCCATCGCTAGTGCCGTCTACGTGCGCTCCCTAACAAAGCTCTAATTGTCGAGCCGCTCCTTTCATGGCATTATTTAATTATTTTCATACCATGGAGCAAGGTGACTTTTTGAGGTATGGACAACACAATTCAAATTTGAAGAACTAGTGACCATGGGCATATTCTTGTCATTATTCAAAATATAGCCAATAAGCTGCTCTTTTTAATAAATAAAAGATCACACTAATTTACAAAACAAGGTTTGTCAAATTTAATTGCTGAATTAGTAATTTCTGCAAAAATAAGCACAAAAGGTCTAAATATTTTCGACTAGATCAAATAGTACTGTAATTATAAATATTAAATGATACAAATAATGCCCCATGCACATCGCTATGAATTTTGTAAGTTGGAAAGCTCTAGTTGTTACAGTCTGCTTTTAGTCAGTCGGCAAGTGTGCTTTCGCGATTCCATGCCATTCAAAGAAACTGTTGTATGCAGAGCCGTCTGTCCTCAAACTTACGATTTTTTCAATGAAAGCTTGGTGTGTCAGAATACTGTTCCAACTTCTAATCGGACGCTCTTTTTATGACTTGTGGCATACATAAATTGTGTGCTACGGGACAACCTAATAAAGCTAAAACAACGCTCTCCAACCAGCAACTCGAAGAGGAAATGTCGCCGTATGAGCTCGGATCAAATGATCCAATATCATCCACTGTTCTAACTGCTGCTGTCTTCTAAAAAAACGCTCAACAATAGCGTCAGCAGGACTCTATGTCTTAAAGGTTCCACCTCCGCAAAAAATTTCTTTCTTATAGCTCACGAGTGTGGGATAAACGCAAAATTAAATCATAACGCAAGTTTTTTTTTTGTTTTTGAACGCAACGTGTTCAAGCAGTACGGTGGTGATTTTGGCCAGTTGGCCCATAGCACGGTGTAAGACAAGCTAGTTAGGTGAACAGACTGCTCTGCTCGGCCTATAGAAACGGGCGAACCCCTAAGGCCATTTTTTTGTGCTTGTCTGCTCCGCTTTCTCCTGGAGGGCACCCAAGATCCGGGCTGTCATGGTCGTCGTTGCAGGCCACCGCGGTCACGCTAAGTCCCCGTTGTTTGCGCTGTCTCTGGTTGTGTCGAACATTTCTTCTTGAGTTATGCGGTTGCACTCGGACTGCTAACACCTTTGTGCATCGTAGTCTGCAGCACCAGCATTCTCTGACATTCTTCAGCATTCGTGAGCATGGCGCACTTTGTTCCGAATTGGAATTTCGGTTGCCGAACTTGCAAAGAAAACGTACCTTTGTTCAGTGCTCCGGCGAACCCCGATCGTTTGGTGCAATGTGCACGTGCGGTTCATCGCAAGGATTTGCCGGAAACGTCGAAAGACACTGTGTGTGCGAAGCACTTCGCGGGTAAAACGGTATTGAGGACAAATTACTGCAGCGAGCTCATGGGTGAAATTTCGCTCAACACTCTAAAACGACTAGTTTTGCTACCACATGCTGTGCCGTGGATGTTTCCTTTGTGCCGGCGTACCTTTCGTTCGCCCTAAAAAAACAAACAAAAAACTGCGAACAAAGCGGCCATTTCCCGCGCTTCCATCATTTAAACAAAAAGTGTGATCATCAACACAACGCAATCAGAGTCTAAAAGCAGGGGACGCAGCCGTGCAAAGTTCGGGGGAACACAGTGTCAAAGCTCTACCAAGAGCTCAAGCGAGGAACTCTACAGATGACATGCCAAGCGATGAAGCAGTATCAGGATTTAGACGACAGCTGCACTGAACGGTCATGTCAGTTGTGAGTCGTCGACATTAATGGAGCAACAAGGGCCTTCCACAACCGCAGAACACTATCTTGACCCTGAAGACGTTTTCTCGCCGACTACAACCTGGGGTCACCAGACAGTTCCCGTGGAAGATTTGTGCCACTTCAGCTACACGGATGTTCTGGTCTCACTAGGTACGCCCCCGAGTTGTGCGAAGATGTTTCATTTAGAATAAAAAGCAAAGGGAGAATTGCAGATGATAGGATTTGCTTCTGACATGAAGGTTGAATGTGTATCATTGCCAAACACCTGCGCCCTAAAGATCCGAGAAGACGCGGATGTTGCCACCAAAGCACTCTAGTCATTCCACGAGGTCACTCTTTGTGCCGGGCGTCCAGCCGGAAGCAAACTTCTGAGTGTTCACCCGGTCATCACCCACTCATCAAAACTGGAGTTTGGAGATACAACCGTCACTCTTGCTGAGCAAGAAAAGAAGCAGCGCGAATCTTGCGTCGGCTTGAGCAATACTCTTCGGATTCATTCGGCTCAAATTCAAAAGAGAAGGACAAAGGACAAAAGCTTGCAGTTGAAATGAGAGCATGCCAAAAATATCTCAAGCTGTTGGGAAAGTTTTTCCTGGCATAAACTCAACTTGGATGCTCGTTTTATGGCTTTGGCACACAAATGTTTTCCACAGAAAAGCCTATAAAGCTAGGACAACGCTCTATAACCAACACGTCGCTGTAGAAGCTAAAATCTGCCTAATGCTCAATAGATACTAATCATAGAAAGCGTTTTTGCAGCGAAAACAATGAAAAAAAAAGGAAAAAATGCACAGACAACTGACTGCTATTGTATCTTCTACTTCACATTCATACACCAGCTGGGCACAAGCTTCGAAGAGATAATGACAGTCTGCCCTGGCTTGCGGTTAAAACGGTCGGACGTTATATTGCCATAATTGGTCTAGAACGTGGTTTTGACTTTTTTTTTTAAATTTTATTTTGATGAAAAGGTGGGCTTCTAAGCCAGAGTCTTCTAGGCATGGAATAATCCTGTTCAACTAAATAGAAGCACGGAAGAGCGAGTGTGTCAGCTTCAAAATTCTCAGCTACGTGGGCCTCACTGAGCAAGACAAAGTCGAGCCCAAGAGGAGACCATAAATTGGCGTTCATGTCTTGCCCTTTTGAAGATAACAATGAACAACAGAATGTGTCTGCGTATGAGAATGCTACAAGGGGAACAGTGCACTGCTAGCTACTTATGCAAGCAATACGTTTGCTCGAGGCAGCTACGGCTGTGGTGGATGGTGTGGAAAGGAAAATGTGGAAACAGCTTGGTCGAACGGGATATTCTGGAACGCGCTTTAATTCAGCGGGGAAACACACGAATACAAATTTTGTTCAAGCATCCGGTCGACCAACAAATAAAGGTGTACGTGTTCTCTAACGTGCCCAACTCTTTCAGAGTCATTAGGAACCGCCTATACAGGTAGAGGTACCTCAAATGTTATGCTTTAGTAGACGACGAGTAATTCTTTGTCGCGCAAATATGGTTTGCAGACCACTGTCGGTGGCTACTCATATTTGGTCCAGTCACTTAGTGCAGCCTACTGAATATGTAGGCGACCGTCTGCACGCTGTTAAGAATGGAACCTTCGGCAACCTTTTCCGAGTTTCAACGCTGCGGAAACGAGTCCCGAAACGAGTCCCGACGTGTCAGGACTGCCGGCCACCTGTCGAAGCCTGCCCAAAACGTGTCTCAACGCGTCCGTGACGTCAACGGGACGTGTGTGTGTGTGCGTGTGGGTTCGTGCGCTGCGGAAGGGGAGAGAGGCCTGACCTAACTGCGGAGAACCATGGCTATGACTCATTTCTGGCTACGACGCGGCGGACTTTTCTGCTACGCACTCGGCGGTCGCACCTGCTGCCCTGGCGGAGAGTGAGGGAGAAAACGGACCCTATATAAGGCGGGGCGTGAGACGGCTCCAGTTGTTCTCTTGGATTTGACGACTGTATCGCTACCATGTAATTAAACCGTTCGTTACGTTACCAATTCTCCCACCTCCACTGGACCCCTGGGTTCTTCACTTCGGGGAATGGTCGTCGTCACGAGCCAGGAAGCTCCCGGACGTGCGGCCTAAACCCCGCCTCGAACAACTGGTTGGCAGCGGTTGGGATCGGACCATGCGACATCGTGCTACATCTGTGGGTGAGCGTTTGGACTTTGCTTTGGGATTCGCCAGGCTTCAGATTATGGGTAATTAATTTTGAACTGCTGAGAATCCTTAGTGTTTGACTCGTGCGCTAGGGTTTTGGTACAACCTCGCAACAAGTTTTATAGCAAAGCCAAAGCTAAAGAGCAGCGATCATGGATCTAATGAGGTTACTGAGAACAGATTTATTCTGTTTATGTGAAGAATTGGGTGTGGAGGTGGAGCAAAAGATGAAGAAATCTGAGATCAGTAAAGCGATTTCAGAGAGCGCGGAAGCAGAGGAAATTAAAATTGCGTGGGAACTGCTTCAGAACGCTAAGAGTGAAGCTGCAGCAAGAGAGGAACGAGAGCGAGAACAGGCTGCAGCGAAAGAGGAGCGGGCTGCGGCGACAGAGGAGCGAGCGCTGAAAAGGCTAGAGCTCGAAATTGAACAACAGCGATTAAACTCGCAGAACAATAGAGTTGGGGCTCCGGTACGAGCAAGTGAGACCGAGTCGTATCAAATGAAGAAGCTCATGCAGCCGTTTAAAGTTGGGGAAGACGTGGGCCTATTCTTAGTTAACTTTGAGAGGACATGTGAGAAGTTGAGCTTCGCCCCGGAAACGTGGCCGCAACGGCTTTTGACTTTGTTGCCCTGTGAGGCTGCAGAGGTTGTCGCGCGCCTTAGTGCTGGAGACGCGGACGACTACGACAAGGTGAAGTCCAGCCTTTTGAAGCGGTACCGCCTTTCTGCCGAGGCGTTCCGTCAAAGGTTTAGAAACGCATCCAAAAAGAGCAGCGAGGGCTACTCGGAATTCGCGTACGGGCTTAAAACCAACCTGATAGAATGGTTGAAGAGCGAGGAAGTGTACGAAAGCCGAGATAAGGTAGTCGAGTGTGTGTGCCTCGAACAGTTCTTTCGTAGCATTCCGCAGTCAGTCAAGCTCTGGGTGCAGGACAGGGTGGGAGTCGACTCTGTCGAAAGGGCCGCTGAGCTAGCCGAAGAGTAGGCAACGCGTAGAAAGCTGAGCGGAGAGGAAAGCGAATCCGGCCGAAGCGATCAGCGCAAGACCTTCCGACAGGGAAATGACTCGCGAGAAAACGGGCCCGAGAAGCCCGAAGCAGGACAAAAGGTCCCAGAAAAGAGCGCAGAACACTCGAACGGAGACGAGGCGCGGAAAAGCCCAACAGGGTAGTTCGAGGCGAGGAAGCCGTTCCTGTGCTACAACTGTCAGGAGCCGGGACACACAGCGGCCAGATGTAAGAAACCGCGGGTTGTGTTCTCGTACGTGAACGGTAGTGACAAGGACCTGAAGCTTCTTCGTCCCTATCTTCACCAGCTCCAGGTAAACGGAAAGCCGTGCAGGGTGCTTCGGGACAGTGCAGCGACGATGGACGTTGTCCATCCGTCGTATGTAACGCCATCCGATTTTACGGGAAAGGTGGTTTGGATCAAGCAGCTGCTCGAAAAGCACAGTGTCTGTCTGCCTATGGCGACAGTAAGGATAACTGGCCCGTTCGGAGAGCTAGTGACAGAGGCGGCTGTCTCGCAAACAGTCCCGTTGGAGTATCCTTATTTGTTTTCTAACCGGTCAGATTTCCTGCTGCGCGAAAGGGGTCAACAACTGGGAAAAGGGCTAGTTCAGTCGCGTACGAGGTCCAAATCGCGTCAGGTCGCCCCTTTGTTGACGAGTGATCCAGAGCCAGGGGCAGCTGACGGGGAGCAAGCACTCCCAGAGTTGGAGGCAGAAAACCGGGATGAGAGGGACCAGGTTGTAGAACAGCCTGATCTCGTAGCACTAGGAAGCGTACGCCGTCCCAACGCTCCGGCGGAAAAGGCGGAGGAAGAGGGGATCACAGAAAGATCTCTCGTAGCTCCGGCGTCGCGTAACTTTGGTCCTCTGCTACGAGTAGACAGAGTGTCTTTGACAGTCGAGCAGAAGAGCGACCCTAGTGTGTCAGGGTTTCGCTGTACAGCTCAGGAGATTGCTAGGACCAATGTGACGGGGAATGAAAGAGGTGGATTGTTTTATCGGCGGTATAAGGACCGCATTTTCACGTCTAGAAATCACGTGAAAATCGATCACTATGACTTCAGCGTAAGAAAAAGGAAAGGCAAATTTAACGGCAATGCCGATGGGTTGAGCAGATTTTTCTGATATCACACAAATAGTAGGGATGATCTCAGAGGTCTTCGTCATCCACGGGAATGAGGATCTAAGTGGGGGCACTTCGTTGAAACCCCAAAATGACCTCACAAATTGCGAAAAGTTTTTGTCTTTTGTATTTTGTTCTTAGTGACCTCGTTGGAAAAATGAGTTTTTTTTGGCGACAGAGGGTCTCGATACCCGGAATTGTACCAAATTTTGGTAATCCGTAATCCAGTCTGGCGGGTCTTTGGCGAATTCCGAGCGTTTGACTGCGGTGTGGCGTGGTGCTGTGGGGGACGTTTCCGCTGATGCCTCCGTTGTGAGAGGTTTGGGAGTTTGTTTGGTGCTTGCAGCGTCTTCTCAAGGCCTACTCCAAGCCCACCTCTTCAGGCCAGCGATAGTACCACCGGCCATTCAAGGTTTCCCTGGCCCCGGAGGGGCTGTTAAGAATGGAACCTTCGGCAACCTTTTCCGAGTTTCAACGCTGCGGAAACGAGTCCCGAAACGAGTCCCGACGTGTCAGGACTGCCGGCCACCTGTCGAAGCCTGCCCAAAACGTGTCTCAACGCGTCCGTGACGTCAACGGGACGTGTGTGTGTGTGCGTGTGGGTTCGTGCGCTCCGGAAGGGGAGAGAGGCCTGGCCTAACTGCGGAGAACCATGGCTATGACTCATTTCTGGCTACGACGCGGCGGACTTTTCTGCTACGCACTCGGCGGTCGCACCTGCTGCCCTGGCGGAGAGTGAGGGAGAAAACGGACCCTATATAAGGCGGGGCGTGAGACGGCTCCAGTTGTTCTCTTGGATTTGACGACTGTATCGCTACCATGTAATTAAACCGTTCGTTACGTTACCAATTCTCCCACCTCCACTGGAACCCTGGGTTCTTCACTTCGGGGAATGGTCGTCGTCACGAGCCAGGAAGCTCCCGGACGTGCGGCCTAAACCCCGCCTCGAACAACGCGCAGCTGGCTCCAGAATAGCGAGAAGTTGCTCCCCACGTGGACCCACGATATCAAGGGTTGGAACAAAACCTTCAAAACAAAGATAGCGCAGCCGACGTTTGACGTCAAAAATTGAGACAGCATTCAATACATAGCGCAAAGCGTCAAATAAACCTCATCCCCTTTCGACTACTTCCGTCACTACGAGGGGTACATCGCAGTCCAAGAGCACTAAGAATCTAAGACCTTTCACGCCCCACGTGAAAAAGCGACCCCAAGGAAAACCTCTAATTAAAGCATATTCGTGGCCCACTACACTCTTGAATAATGTTAAACTTGTTTTGATGGCACTGATGAGCCTGTAGATCAGAAGAATTTGTCGTGTGTGTAGCGCATCCGAAACCACCCAAAGCTCCCCCTAAGCAGACGTAGGAAATCATAACGCACGCATAATTGAACATAGGGCACCTTCTGTGTTCCTCGGTTTTTTCGTAATGAGCTAGACAAGTTGTTTTGTGTAGCAACAAAGGTTCACCGTTCAATCAATCAATCAATCATTGAATAAATAAATCAATACCTCATTTCGTGTCAAGGATTCACGATAGCTCTAGGGGCAAAAAAGTAAAAAAAAATTAGCTTGACAAGTCCCGTTTAGCCTAATATTTTGGCACACGGCAACAGCAAATGAAAGGAAAAAACATCTTGAGTGCTAATATATTACAGTTATAGCATAATAAATATAACAAATAAAAATACTATAGACACATGAAAGCAACTATAATTAAATACAAGTTTTACAAAGAAAAGACTATTTTGAACACTCGATCCAAAAATACATGAAAAATCTTAGTGTAGTTAAAGTATATATAATTGTACCAAACTGCAGTCTTTCAATATTTGTAAACTTATTCTTCCGAACATTATTTAGGACACGTGAAAGATTATGGCTTGGCGTTTGGATCCGTAATTTATAGGATTCGCATGGCATTTCTCAACGTCCCGTTATTGTCTAGAAACATATTTCCGGTAGGGCGAGCGGTAGATGCATCTGGTTATCACAACATCGCGTGGAATATTTGAAGGTCTTGAATTTGAACAGTAGGACGGGGAGATCGTTCGAAGACACGCAGTTTAAATACCAGTGCTGCGTTGGGCTTGTACTTGTGTCCAACAAACGTGTCAAAGTGCCCTCGGCATCAAGCTAGGATCTAATTGACGAGTTGGGGCCATCCACTGCAATAACATTGCGTAGATGAAGAAGAAGACATTCGCAGTCATGGAATATTCTAGGTCATGTTGACTATACCTAAAGATCATTGATTTTAACATTCTGAACCCGTACCTAATTGCCAGAGCCATTGTTCAGCCGTGAGTGTGCCAATTTGGAACTCCTAATATGAAGCGCATGCTTGCAATTCTTTTTTAAATGTTATCAAATTTTACCCTGAAAAATTATCGTCATTGCGAGGCCGAGAGGCTCACAGACACGCTAGCGTTCTTCGGGGATCAGATTTGCCTCTCAGTTTTACAACGTATGCCTTAAGCCAGGCTCACACGGCTCACACATACGACTGACTGCAGAAACTGCCTATGGTGTGCAGGACGGTGCAGATTAGTTACATGTGCGAGGCACGCATACATAAAGCGAACACGACTCAGACGTGCTCGAGGCTTGTTTGCACATAACTACGGCATCACATCTGCCTATGAGACAGTGACCTTTGCATAAGCGGTGTGATTGTGGCTTCGGATAAAAAATATATTTGTGCTTGCTTAATTTATACATGAATGATAGTCACAAAACGAATTCGAACATTAAACAATATATAAAATTATACATTTTTTTTGTGCTTCTGTTATTCCCTGAATCAGCTATGAGGGGTTGTCAAAAAGAGGTGTTTTACATTCCCCCATAGCTGCTTCAGGGAATGACAGAAACACAGCAAAATGTAATTTGTTGATGAAAAAAAGAACAGCTTCAGCTAGACTAATTTAGACTAAGCAACTGAGAGTTGCTTATATGGGAACATTTCGTACGCACAAATTGGTTTATTCAGAAGGCGCTTTAATTATTTTATTACACACAAACACACATATAATATATATATATATATACGAAAATGCCGAGGGGATAAAGTAAGGTTTACGAAACGGTTCATTGCATTAATAAAAACAAACTCTCGAACAAAAACTAATTGCCTCAGTGCATTCTTACGTATGATCATGTATAATAAGCCAATTAGGTGCTAAAATATGTGCCCTTCAAAGTCATAATTTTGACCGCGATGAAATTGCGTTAAATTATGTTTCGTCCGTTCTACCAATGCTGAAATACTTCCAATCTTAATCGAGTAACTAAAAAAAACACATAAGAAGAAACTTGTGGATATCTACTATATATTTTTCGCTTGTCAAGAAGAGAAAAAATCAGAACATCAAGAAGTATAGAACTCGCAAGATAGAGGAATACAAGAGATGTAAAGAGAACAATGGTGAGATCTGCCACGCCTCACCGCCTCTTGAGCTCCTTCGAAACCGTGGCCAAGTTAGATGCGGGTATAATCCCACAAGAAGAATTATCCTTCTTGCCCATCACATCCACTGACAAGAAGGTATTGCGAAGAAGCCAAGTTAGACAGCAGAAGTCGGTGGGAAGGAAAAGAATGTCGGTAGAAACAAGCAGAAAAATAAAGCCCTCGTCGCAATCACAGCCCCGGTATCTTCTTCACTGTGTTGTCGGGGGTTAAAACGTCCGCTGCTTTTCGTGTTCTTTATCTTGATATTTTGTTGTTTATGTACTTGGACATCTTCTGCTCTGCGTGATACCAACGTTTCAAAGAAGCAGCTTATACTGAAGTGGAGTTTTTGTTCTGGAAGGGACGAGAAAAAAGTTTGTGGCGGTAACAGCGTTATTACCGCATTAAATTGCGCTTGCTTCTCTTGACACAGAGAACACTATTTCTTCCGGTTTATTTTGAGGAGAAAACAATATTTATAGTATGAAAGAGAACGGAACAACGATTGAGGAGTAAAGGAAACATTGTTACGATGTGTTGATTCGAACTACGCCCATAGTGGGTCATTCCACGTGAAACGTCCCAGACGTTGCGCTCGACCACCTCCGATTTCTAAAAAAGAAAATCATGGGCTTCGGCCACAATGTCCGTTGCCATACCCTAAAATAGTTTTGACGAAAAAAGATTTGTGATGACGCTAGCGCGATTTTAATTTGTGAAAACAGCGTGAAACTAGGCATCACTCAATAATTTACGAAAAATCAGCTTTTTTATGAAACACCCAACAATATTTCTTTCTTAAATTTGCACGGTTGTCAACTTACAATGTGGTTGGGTTTGTGCAGTTTTGTTTAACTTAAATATTTTTTTTTTAAATACATAGCTTTATTCAAATATATACATTTTTTGTCTTTTTATTAAAATATATATAATTGCTCCCGGGACCTAATATAACTTTTTACTGGCTGCGCTTTAGGTATATAACTTATAAAAATATTTTAAACCGCTCAATTAAACATGTTGCAGTAAAACAAAAAAAAAAATCCTGAATTTGCCAAAAAGTGCGTTTTGACGCATAAACAGCCGTTTATTCCACTCTGAGGTGGTCCAAGTAAAAATACAAAATATGGTGGGTTTGGAAGAACGACTGATCGTCGTTTGCTTCTGAAAGTTTAATCAGAGTAACTTAGCGAGAAAACAATTTTTGAAGTTGAACTCTCGCACCACTACCCGGCGTCGCTTCTTAACGCCTCTTCGCCGCACAGCACGCCACCTGCGACGATAGCCGAAGCGATTAGGTCCAAAGAAACAACGGAGTTTGCTGTCCGCTTCCCCTCGTCCCTCTTTTCTGGCTGTAAGGGAAGAAACGGCGGGTATCGTGTACTAATCGGAGGTGCCGCCAGAGCGTCGCCATAGCAGCCCCGTTGTGCCCTTTGTAACCGAGGGCGGCTCCTCACACTCCGAAACGCGATGCCTAATCGACGGGCGGCATCAGCTGACGTGGACGTCTGAAACACGATCATATAGCCGCGAAATCTAGCCGTCACGCATGCTGCGGTGGAAAGCGGAACTATGATCCGGTTCGCGCTTAGTTGGAGCGCAGTGAAGGATACAGGCGCGTGATCAAAGCTCTGAAACGCGCTGATTCAGTATGTTAACTCGGACGCTTGAAGCATCGTCACAAGCCAAGATTGCGCTTCTAGCATTATTTTCGGTCCATATTGTCAGTGCGGGAATCTTTACATGACCCATCGGAAACAATGAATAAACAAAGGCACGTGTCCGCACTATTGACACTGGGTATCGAGACTTATTCCTTGCCTTTTGAGGAACCCGCTTCTGCGCTAGTAAGCTAAGAAAGGGCTGACAAGCGAGAGGTTGGCTTTTGAACGACCATTTGAGATCGGAAATCTGTCGAAGAAAGAACTTCATTTTTCGTCAAGTACGTTGTACGGTGGTGTGACGATGGATGAAGCTTGTCCCTCTGGAGAAAGAAGTCAATCTACGGTTCCTGTGGATGCTGATCAAGGTACGTAGGAAAGCTGGCTTTATTTTGTACATTACAATGATAGTTGTGTCGTGTTTACTCGTGTCTACCCTGTCACAGTATCTGTATAGTTGCGGCCGCTCAATTCATGACTTTTTCAAACCAAATAGACAAGCTATTTTTTTTAAAGCTGGCCGTTCGTCGTACATGTAGTATGTGTTACATTAGACATGCATAATCCCAAGCTGTAGGGAAGGATGCGTTGGTTTATATTAAATACCCATGGTTCGCCTTATACCTGTCACAAACCAATTAGCGTTATAAAAGTTCAAAGCCGAATGACGTTTTGCGTACAAGGCTAGCTTCTGCACGATAGGCGCATATGTGCCCGACTTGTCATTTATGCGCAGCACGCAGATATGGCTCACATAAATGAAGGAGCAGTCATGTTCCATTCAAATTTATTTTTCATCGCAGAAGCCGAACTTCCTCCGTGCTCCCTTGGTGCAAGGGGTTGCCATGTGACCACACAGACCAAGACGCGTTCCCTCATCAACGCTCAAGACCTGACGCACACGAATCGGCGGCTCCTTTCGCTCCGTTCCGGGCGCCCACAAGGTGACATCCGTACAGTGTGTTCACATCATTAACAAGTATACCTAAAAAAGTTCACATCACTGATTACATCCAAGTGGTGTTCTAACCCTTTCTATGAACACGTCAAAAACCGCCGTGGATCAGTTGTCATTACAATAGCCTTGGCAGATGCGCACCCCAATTTAAACCTTATTCCTGGAAACCGACTTTGCCAAGCATGCCGGCGAAATTGTTTCGAATTGAAGAAGAGACCTACTTTTCAAGCACCACCACCACCTCTGGCTCGTGATGCCCCTTCTGAGCAAGATGACCCGATGTAGCACTTGAGAGCGTCAACGAGGCCCTCGCAGCCGTTGGAGAGAGCCGTCTCCTACGAAAACTAGGGCGAACAAGCCGCGAGACATACGCCCAAAAGAAGGTTAGAAAACTTTAAATCTCTGCCGAAAGAAGAATTTATACATCTTTGGGTGTACAGCAGAAACGAACTTCTCAGCCGAACCAGGATGAAGATTTTGTTTTGAGTGACACCGTGTCACTCATGCAAGATGTAAAGAACAAGTTTTACCTGGAGAAAAATAGAGAGAAAATATTACAACTTCTAACATTGCCCCACCCTCTTGGTCTCGCGAAAAGATTATGAACTTCTTTGGAGCCTCAGAACGACAAGCGCGTCAAGCCGTAAAGGTCAGGTCAGAATCAGGAATATTGGGCACCGTGCCAAAAAGAAGAGGCCGCCCTGTCAGCGAAGAAGTGAAGGCCTCCATCATGGAGTTCTATCTGGACGACGCTGTCTCGTACTGCCTATCGGGAAAAAAGGACGTGCTACGTGATCGCCAAAAGCGTCTGTTGTTGCTCAACTTAAAAGAAATGCACGAGGAACGAAAAAAAAGCTGCGATTTCAGGTGCGGCTTTTAAACATTCGCAGGCCTGCGGCCTTCACATTGTGTTCTAGCAGGGGGAGCGGCACTCACACAGTTTGCGTGTGCATGCAACACCAAAATTTTAAGCTCATGCTTCATGCTACAGGATTAGACGAAAGCACCGAAGAACTTCTATCCACTACAGTATGTGATCTACACAATGAAGAGTGCATGCTTGACAGGTGTGCTAAATGCCCAAGTACCGATTTCGCTGATACTTCGCTCCGCAGCACTCCACTTCTTGACCCGGAAGAAACGGATTACGTCCATGTGCAACAGTGGGTTAGCGGGGTGCGCTGCCAACTGGTAACCATTGTTTTGACACCAGACGAGTTCCGCGAAAAATTTCTAGATATGCTGAAGGCACTGAAGGCTCACCAATTTGTGAGCAAACAACAGGCACGATACTTGCGGGAGCGCAAAGCAAACATAGGCAAACACGTGGCAATAGTACTCATGGACTTCGCTGAAAATTACAGTTTCATCGTTCAGGACGCCACGCAATCCTATCACTGGGTGAATACTCAGGCATCAGTACACCCCGTTGTTATTTACTTTCGCAAACAAGAAGCCACCCCCCAAGAGATTTCTATAAAATCATTCAGTTTTATTTCTGACTGCCTAGAACACGACACGGTGGCAGTTTCTGTATTTCAGAGTGAAGTAATTAATATATTGAAGCGAGACCTTCCGCAAATTAGAAAAATTCACTACTTTTCAGATGGTGCGTCCTCTCAGTACAAGAATAAAAAAAAAACTTTGCAAACCTCTGTCAACACGAAAATGATTTCGGCATTTCCGCTGAATGGAATTTTTTTCGCAACATCCCACGGGAAGAGTGCTTGTGACGGAATCGGGGGTACAGTGAAGCGTCTGGCAGCAAGGGCCAGTCTTCGGAGTCCCTTCGAGAACCAAATCATGACCCCCCAGCAGCTGTTTACCTGGGCCAAAAATAACACCGGGGGCATAACAATACTTTGGGTGCCGAAAGAAATGGTTGAAGAAAAACGAGCTCGACTCACTTCAAGATTTAACTCAGCGATCCCCGTCAAAGGAACAAGAAGTTACCATCACTTTGAGCCTGCGTCACCATCAACGCTACGTGTTGGACTTACGTCCTATTCATCAACGCAAGAATTTGTCATTTCAAAGCCGATTTGAACACAAACGACGCGTGAGCCTTCAACGGCGCGCATTCGTCAACACCACATCGCCTCGTCGTTTGAGATTGCCCGTTTACGGGTCTTTTGTGCAGCTGTTTACATATGTCCTGACGTTAACAATAGAGAGTGATCGCGTTGTGTATGTAGGAAACAGCTAGCTTACTAATGGATGCTCTGAACCGGCAGCGCTAAGCATCTCCTGACATCAAGACACAGGAAGATCACAGGAGGACATCGCCGCGTAAAACGGTCGAAATGGGAAAAGCCATAAAGCAGCAAGAGTGAAAAACAGCCCCTTTTCACCAAGATGTACCCGACAACTCAATGTCCTGCTCGCTACCTGCGTGGGCACACCATAACGCCGTCGCACGCTTCGCCGGGCTCAACGGTGCCGTGCTGTGCAGAGAAGAGGCACAAAAAACGACGCCAGGCTGCGACGTAAAAGCTCAAATTCAAAATGTTTTTTTTTTTCCGTATTCAGAACAAAATTATTTTAATTAAACTTTCAAGAACAAAAGGCAAAAAACTCTTCTGTAAACGTCACCATGTTTCGCATTTTTCTTTCGACCACCTCAAGGCAGAATTGACGGCTCTTTAAACGGCCGAACGAACTTTTGCACGAATTAAGTTGTTTTTTTCTGCAATATATTTAGTTGTACGGCCCGAAACTTTTTTTTTTTTGTGCAGAATATTCACAAGGTTGCCAAAAAAATTTTTAATCACCTGCAGCAACGAGATAGTTTGTAACCAAACTATCAAAAAGGTTAAATTTCTCCTATATTATTTTATTTTTAAATTACTTCAACCGAATATCCATGATCCTTATTACACAACAATCAAAAACCATGTGGTTTTTAGAAAAAAACTAGTCCACTGTGTTATAAAAATATCTTAATTTTCATCAATTAATAAATGACTCCTGGTTTCACTCCTTTTTTACGAGTTCAAACCGCCATCACCCCATGAAATTTGTTTCTCGTCAAAAAATATTTTAGAGAAGCACCACAAACATTATGGTGAAAAACCATTAATTTTATTTTAGGAATCAGAGGTCGCCGAGGGACCTTTGGCATGGCATGAAGACGTCCACGTCAGCTGATGCCGCTCGTCGATTAGGCATCGCGTTTCGGAGTGTGAGGAGCCGCCCTCGGGTACAAAGGGCACAACGGGCCTGCTATGGCGACGCACTGGCGGCACCTCCGATTAGTACACAATAAACGCCGTTTCTTCCCTTACAGACAAAAAAGAGGGACGAGGGGAAGCGGGCAGCAAACTCCGTTGTTTCTTTGGACCTAATCGCTTCGGTTATCGTCGCAGGTGGCGTGCTGTGCGGCGAAGAGGCGTTAAGAAGCGACGCCGGGTAGTGGTGCGAAAGTTCAACTTCAAAAATTGTTTTCTCGCTTTAAACAAAAATTACTGTGATCAATCTTTCAGAATCAAAAGACGATCAATCGTTCTTCCAAACCCACCATATTTTGTATTTTTACTTGGACCACCTCAGGGTGAAATAAACGGCTGTTTATGCGTCAAAACGCACTTTTTGGCAAATTCAGGATTTTTTTTTACTGCAAGATGTTTAATTGAGCGGTTTAAAATACTTTTTATAGGTTTTATACCTAAAGGGCAGCCAGTAAAAAGTTATATTAGGCCCTGGGACCAATTATATATTTTTTTTAATAAAATGACAAAAATGTTTATTTTTGAATAAAATTATGTATTTAAAAAAAAATGTTTAAATTAAACAAAACTGCACAAACCTAACCACATTGGAAGTCGACAACCGGGCAAATTTAAGAAAAAAATATTGTTGGGTGTTTCATAAAAAAGCTGATTTTTCGTAAATTATTGAGTGATGCCTAGTTTCACGCTGTTTTCAAAAATTAAATTCGCGCTCACGTCATCACAAATTTTTTTCGTCAAAACTATTTTAGGGTATGGCTACGGACATTGTGGCCGAAGCCCATGATTTTTTTTTTTTTAGAAATCGGAGGTGGTCGAGCGCAGCGTCTGGGACGTTTCACATGGAATGACCCTAATGCGAATTGCCATCCAAGAGTTGTTTTGTGAGCAAACTAATACTTCGAAGGATCGCTACATTCTCCTAACCAGTCTCGTACGCTGTAGTAAAAACGCAATATATTACGTTTACAATTACTTCTGGTTAAACAGTATTCGACTTAGTTACTTGATTACGTGTCAGAGAAAAGTATTGAACCGTTATTTAAAAGTAACCAATACTTTTTTTCGATTAATTTAGACTTAAAATGTACAGTTTTTGGAGGCTTCAAAACATGACTTTCGTAATGTTAAATATGGAATTACAATCGTGGAATGACATACCAGTAATCTTCTCAGTGCATTAATTTTGGTATACAGTCTTCCTTTTGGAGACTGTGTTTTAAAGTACCTTGGGAAGAAAATTTCATTTATTGTATTTATTTATTTATTTATTACATTACCCTCAGGGCCACTAGGGCATTACAGAGCGGAGGGGCCATATCCAGTATAAAATTCAGTAAGATCAAAATCAAATACAAACGAAGTAAAACATGAGGAGTCCAGGTTAGTTTCAACAAAGATAATTGGTTATCGCAGTTTTGAACAAATCAGGCTATGATAGGGACGCTAGAGATATGGGAAGGTGGTTCCACTCGGAAGACGTTCTGGGTGTGAAGGAGTCGATGTAAGCGTTTGTACGACAGTGATAATGTCCAACTTTGGATTCATGGTCAAGGCGAGTAGAGATATGAGGGGGATGAAGAAGAAACTGTTCTTTTAGAGTAAAGTTAGAGTAATATATTTTGTGAAAAAGGCAAATTTAGATACGAGTGTTGAGTAACCGGGAGGCCAGATTTCTTCAGCGTATTCTAATTTCGAACGTGACAGTGTTTGAAATAAATGTAACTTTTATGACACGGGGCTAATGTAAAATTTCGTTTTGGGTAACCTTTTTAAGTTGAGAACACAAAGGACGCCGTTAGAAAAGGGGCGAAAAAATAGCAACGGCTACGAGTAATTCTAGTGCTTCCAAAAGTAGTAAAAATACTCTCGTGATTGATTCAATTAAGAGTAATCAAATAATTACAAACGTTTTCTAGATAGTTATAAATGGCATGTAATTTGATTACTTGTAATGAGTAGTGCAGAAATTTGCTCCTAATCTTGTTTCGGATAATCACGCGAAGAAGTAATGCCATCGCACAGGTGTACTTTAATAAAACGTCTGTGAATTCACCCTCCAGCGGATGACGTAGGCAGCCAATTATGGCGGACAATAGAGGGAACCCAGCAAATCGATGAGCTCCGCATTTACGATTGGATCCGAAAAATAGGATATCCGCAGCGACGAGGAGAAACTGAAACGTCAATATCATCGTCCTTGTGCACATCGCATCTTTCAGGCCTAACGCTACTCTGGGCTTCATCGGTCGCAGGAATCCGTCAATGTACACATCGCGACACTGTTAGCACGAACACGACATCGGCGCATTTTCGCATTTTACTTCTATATAGTATTAGTGAGCACGAACGTTTATCGCTTACATTATAGAACTAAATGAGCTCTTTCCGTAGCAATAATAGCTCTGATGACATCCCTTGATTTCAAAGAGAAAAAACTTGAAAAACCGGCAATCGCTTGTTCGCGCTAACAGTGTCGCGCTCTGTACAGTCGGGGACAAAAGTCTCCAGGACGCGCGAGCTGCGACGAAAACGCATTGCTCTGCCATCTGCCGGCGGGTCGCCTGGTTTCGATATCACACAAAAGCGCATGCGCGTCCTACTGTGCCTGCAAACATGTGTGTTTTCCCGCTCTTCTGCGGCTCGGCCCCTAACTCGGAATCGGGCGCGTGGTACCGCCTTGGAGATAGCGCTTGCGACTGACGAGCGTCTGCTCCAGACTTCAAAATTGGAGATACCGCCTGCGGCATTGCACCGCATTTCGCTGTGTCAGCGCACTTTGCTTTATAACCAGTTGAGTTTATCGCTCAGTTGAGCAGCCGTGACTCCTTTCTTTATATGAACCATGTCAGAAAGCGCTATCTCCGAGGCGGTACCACGCGCCCGATTCCGAGTTAGGGGCCGCGACGCAGAAGAACGGAAAAACGCACATGTTTGCAGGCACAGTAGGACGCGCATGCGCTTTTGTGTGATCTCGAAACCAGGCAACCCGCCGGCAGGTGGCAGAGCAATGCGTTTCAGTCGCAGCTCGCGTGTCCTGGGGACTTTTGTCCCCGACTGTACACAGGAATGGGCTCTTCTTTCTGTGTTCTCATGTTCTCCGGAAAAGTGAACTCACAAATTGTGTTTAGAGTCAGCACCGATTCACGATGCAAATCAGCCAATTTGACTTTTATAATTAAATATTTGTGAATGTAAATATATTTGCCTTTTTTTCAAATAAAATAGTCGCAAAAGCAGATATATATCCTTGTATATATATTGAAAACGTGCAGGTTTACACAAAATTACCAGTGACTGAACTGTTTTCTTTCTTTTGTCGTGAACAAATTTAGAGCGAAGCCATTATAACGACTTGTCATTGCTTCTGCTTTGTCAATTTATTGCATTAACTTATACAGTGCCGGTATATTTCAAAGGCAAGTTTCCTTGAACCCCATAACATTTTAAGGCCACTGCCGCTTCCTATAAATCTAGATACGGTGTTAGCGAGTTAAGTGCGCCATTCCCCCAAAACCGTCCAGAAACGCTTCGAGTGCGACCTCCAAGAGAAAAATGAAAGCTATAGGACCAGCTGTTCGGGCTTCACGTCCGAGCGCCAGATAATGTGGGCTTCAGCTTTAGCCACCGCCCAATCAGGCCCCGCCTCAACCGCCCTGTAGGAGATCACACAACGCGAGGTAGGAAGGATCAACTGTCTCGCATCTGGACGATCCGGAGGCAGCGCCTTGTCCTTTACCGTTCCGTCGCCGACCATCCGCGAGCTCGTTGCGCGAGCTCTGTCCCGTGCCATCCTCCTCTTCCCACTTGGCCCCTGCGGGCCCACGTCACGCCACCTCATGACCCCGATTTCCACAAGTTTCACAAGAAAACTTTATGCGGAAACTATGTTGCGCCCTGTAAAATATTGAAATCGAATACGCGTGAATTGATAATCGCTCAAATATTTTGAGGGCATAGAGGTTGAGGATGTCGGTCTCTAATTTAGTGGTGACGATTTTTTACCGCTTTTGTGGACCGGGATGACCTGAATGCTAATATATTTAGTTATAAAATATTTGATGAACATACATTACGCTGCCGTATTTTCGAGTTAATTTTGTCAACGAAACAGAATGAAGACATTTTGAGAGTTTTAATAATGCTACCACTTTTTTTTCAAAATCAACAAACATGGGATCCACAAACAATACGTTTTTAGCAGTAAACAATGGCAGTATTTAAAAACTAGGAATTATGAAGTGAGTTGAGAACAAATTATTTAATATGTTGGCACCTACGAGGTAGACGGGCTTACAGCGATAAACTAGTATCCCGTTCACATATGCAAAAGTGACCCCTACTTGGCTGCCGCCATGTTGTACAATTTTGACCACAAGACACCTGACCATACCAAATCCTGAGGCTTTTACGCAAAACTGAGCCGAGATTTGTTTTACGATTGCTGTAAAATCATGATAAACTATTTTTTTAATACTGTTATACCAAGTGATCAGTGTCTAGCTCCGATAGAAACCCAAAATACCGCACTACGGGTGACGGCATCTGGCGGAGGCATTGCGAAGCTGCACAAATTCTTGCCGTAAAAGCACATTTTGAACTTAGAACAAGCGAAACCTAACTTATCTCGTCGGGACTGTTATTCAAGATCATGAAGCTATTATTCGTGCGCTGTACTTAGTTAAAATCTAGACGGAAAACTATCAGGTCACGTGTCTAGTGATCAAAATGTGCAACATGGCGGCGGCCAATTGGGGGTCACTTTCAGCTGCAAGTTTATCACTCTAAGACCTCTATCTGGTTTGATGATATACCCTGAATATTTTTATTATGTTTTCACATTTTTCAATAAATGCTGGAGAAGAGTATGGTGCATGTTTGACAAGATTTCGTGAATGACTTGGGCTATTAAAGAAGTGGAAGGGTTTCCTTGTAGAATATACATTTCTGTTGCTCTTTCCTAGTTTTGTATTTAGCGGCGCGTTCGTTAAACTTATTTCAAGTTTCGGCAGTAATTTGTTTATGAGCAATTCGAAATCACGTTTTTCTTATAACTAAGAATTTTCAGTGACCACGTATACCAAAGATTAGTTCTTCGTAAAGTTAAATGAATTCTCGAAGAATAAACTCCTTATTTAACATAGACGGCTAAAACAAACTTTTATCTCGTATCCGAAAGATATGCCTGTAACTGAGTGCTCCTGACAAAGGCGGATACATAGGCGATAAAATTACGAAACTTGAAATGTTCCCATCAATTTCCAGAAGCGAAGGAATGCCAGAAGGGGAGGGCGTAGCATGAGTTTTTGTTTTCTTTTTGTTTGCACAAAAACTAAGGACTCCCCCCCCCCCCCCCCCCCGTCTTATTATCTTACTGATACAATTTACAAGTATAAATTCAAATGAGTCAATGGAAAAATAAAAACAAGGGCACCTGATGAATTGTGTTTTTGTGGTGCCTATTTTCTTTCCGCCTGCTCCTCTTTTTTCTATGCAACCGCACAAGCAGCACGCGAGAGAAATCAAGACACATACTTGTTAAAAAGTCTACAATAAATCGTTCAATTTTTTTGTTTTATTTTAAGGACATTTTCTTATTTTGTTTTAAGAAGTCGCCCTCCAGCCTTGCTTATTCGTGGCCGGTCTCGGAAGTTTCTTCATGGTTTTGACGACGTGGTTGTAATAGAGCGTCACCATTCTTTACCCATACCGACCCAATGTATTTCCTTGGTTGACCACAGACGCGTCTTTTTTTTTTTTGCCTTCGACACCTAACGACCACAAAACCTGATACTGCGGGCGCGAACAGCTGTAGCCAATCTGTGATTTGGCTTGCAACAGCCTCCGGCCTCTAAGATCCGCCAGTCACACATCCCCCTTGCTCTTCTCTCTGTCCTCCTTTGCCTGGTTCTTTTCCTATTTTGCGCTTTCACGTCTCAGAAGGAGATGCAGTCAAAGATAAACATTGCAGCACCAGCTGCCGCCCAGTACAGAAAGGAGCGACGAAAATGGCGAAATATCGGCGAGAATGAACATAAAGTAGGAATCGACGACACCAACGCAAGTGCCGTAATAACCAACTGAAGCACAAGAATGGCCATCAATCCTTGCCGTCAGAACAAAAGCGTACCCAAATGCATCAGAAACTCCCAAAAAAGATGACGCAGCTTATGGAAGAATTATCGATTGGCAGGCTAGCTACCGGGCCGCAGAATGTCCGGTTCGCCATTGGCCGCCCAGAAGTCGTTGAAGCCTGTGGTTTTATATTTCTGCTTCAAGTACTTTTGTTGGTTTTTAGATATATTAACTTATGCGTGCCTCCCTTATCTGGATACACTTCACAGACACCGCCGGGCATTTCAACTAATAAGTGTTTTTACTTTAACGTTCTGCGGTTGAAGACGTAATAATATTGATAGCCGAAATTTTGGGCACTAATTCCAACCCAGGGTATGGTTGAAAAAAATGGCTATCGCTGTTGGTTCTGGTGCCTGTGGCCTTTCCCGTTCTTGCCGTATTTTATGGCCCTGCCAATGTTGCTTTATTGGCTTTGGCTCGCGGTATATATTTTGTTGTGTATATTCTTATTGGGTTAGTAGAAAGGGATTGTCGGAGGCGAAATTTATTTTCATGCCTTGGGGCAGACCACCCTGAGGCTAGCGAACGGAACGATTTTATGTATTAGTTTCTGCGTTGCCCTGAATCACTCGTATATATATATATATATATATATATATATATATATATATATATATATATATATATATATATATATATATATATATATATATAGGGTGTTTTTTTTAAGCTTAACAGATTTGTTTTAAAAAAGCCGTGAAAGTTACACTTATGCCGCTTGTGGAGGTGACTTATACGGCCAGGGGGACAGATTATAGGGGGCTAATCGTAACGATCAGTCGGCTAATTACTTAAAATTCGTTAATTAACTTTTGAATTAATAAAAATAGACATATGGTTCTAATTAGAAATTTGCTCAGCGTCGTCGAAAACCCCTAAATCAGTCATTTTCAGAAAGACTTTGAGCGCGTGCGAAGCGTAGTAGTGAACTGAAGTTACCGCTCGTGGAGCAGGTACAAAGCTAGAGGTTGCGATAAGGCGCGCGTGCGATTTTTCCGTCTCTTATCTAGCGCCAGCCTTGTACCTGCTCCACGTGTGGTAACTTTAATGCACTACTACGCTTCTCACGCGCTCAAAGTCTTTCTGAAAATGACTGATTTAGGGGTTTTCGATGACGCTGAGAGGGTTTCTAATTGGAACCATATGTCTATTTTTATTAATTAAAAAGTTAATTAAGGAATTTTAACTCATTAGCCGACTGATCATTACGATTAGCCCCCTATAATATGTCCCCCTGGCCGTATAACTCACCTCCACAAGCTGCATAAGTGTAACTTTCACGACTTTTTTTAAACAAATCTGTAAAGCTTAAAAAAAAACACCCCATATATATATATATATATATATATTGTGTATAGCTTCGGTTTAAAAGTAACAGCAACAGACACGGATATTTTTTAGTTTTTAGATTGCGGTTGCAGTTTTTTGTTGCATCGTGTGCCGCTTAGTGTTTTTATAACCGCTCGCCAATTCACAGATTGATTGCACAAGAACACGTACTCGTATAATGGCCATAAAACTAATGAACCCTTCGCGGCTACATCAAACGAAATGAGTTTTAAAAAAATGCTATTCATGATGATGTGTTCCCAGTCCAAGATGCCTTTTGGAAATATATCACAATGCAGTCTTCCTCATAAGGAACTATTTGAATGACAGAGGTATATTAAGAATACGTGAAGCCTATTGTAAACATTGCTCGTTAATAAGCCTATATTAAAATCAGGTGATGCTAAAGCGTTATTTACATAAATTTAAATTGGAGTCTGTCTGTATATTACATACAAACAATGATACATATTGTAACCTTCAGTTGGTTAATGTAAAGCAATAAAATGTTTCGCTTTTTATTACTCACCAACTCCAAGTTAAGTCTTCTGTCATGATTTGTGGTGATATCGTTATAGCAGCAATAATAACTATGAAAACGAATAAAAACTAATATTAAGTCATTATGAGAAAAAAAATAGGTAGCTTCGACATAGTTCTTGGATTATTTTATTCTGAAAACTGAATTCACCCAGGTATTTAAGGCCAAATCTAAATGCAATTCCAATACATTTTGTTCCTGTTTAGTTAAACAATGACTTATTAGTATAACCACCAAGTAAAATGAATACGTCATCTTGGTTTCGCGTAGTAGTTTTCAGCTATAGCTATTTGAAAGTTTGTAGGGAAACTCTTTCATACCATTAAGGTTCTCATTTTAAATTCAATCCGACACAGCTCTTTCGTCACACGAACAAGTGACGCGTCGCCGACGTTTGTTAAGCTTGACTGAATCTTCTGTTTTAGAGTAAATCTTTTCCCGCAAATGTCAGCCTGCCATCTTTCAGGTCGCCTTTGTGCATCTTTTATATTCACACTCTTCTTTTTTTTCTCAAAAGAAACATTAACGGCTAAGGGCTTCGGGGACAGCTGCCAGCCTCGGTTCCGACGTGACGCGCATGGCTAGACACAACTCTTCTGTTTCCTTCCGCTGACATTTTGGATTGTCGTCTCTCTCCTAGACAACTCACTCCTGTCGTTTCTTTTTGTGCGTCTGAGTTTGGGGTTTTACCGTAAAGGGCTTTAAACTAGAACACTTAGACTCTATTTTGAGGTAGCTAAACGCCGTCTGAAAACAGCAATTCTGCTTCTTAAAGGGTCACCTTCGGCTTAGTTCACATCCAAAGTACAGGTTCATGCCGCACAATGGTGTTGACAAAACATAGCTATAACTCGCATTATATATTTACACAACGAGAGTCAATCTTCCACAGTAAGCAGTACCGTCAATTGACACAAAAGATGGCAGGTAACATGTTCGTGTGTATGTGAGAATTACAGCGTTGCAGTACTTCACATTAAATTATCAAGACAGAGCGCCGGTAATGAATTACAATTGCTTTAATTAAAAAAGTTGAGAATTATGCTTAAATATTGCTTATATTGCAGAACGTTAATGGGTCATTTCGCACACCTAGCAAAGGAAAAAAGAATTGCTATTGTTGGTCATCGTCATTTCTTAACGCTTTAGGAAATTCGTCTATGGCCAAGTACCGTTAATGCCAGTATCTGGCAAACGTTCTAGATTAAACCTACACTATATCATGATTCTAGAGCAATCTTTTCGAAACCTAATACTTATGTCTAATGAGAATTGAAGATTGGTGCATCAATACTGCCAGTTCTACTAAAGCAATGCAATTTTGCAAATTTAAAGTAATAATACCAGGGTGTCGAACCGATAATTATTTCGGTTCGGTTCGGGTTCAGGTTCAGTAGCATTGTATTTTGTTCCTGTTCGGTTCCGGTTTAGAGTAGCGCTCATAATATCACTCCGGTTACCGGTTTTAGGAAGTGAGAACCGGTTCGAGCCGGTTCCTAACTCCACCTTTGAATATTGACCGAGCACTTCCAGCAGCCTTTTCTGAGCACGAGATACTTGCAATAGACCAATCCCAAAACTACTCCCTCTTCAGGCAGATATTAAAACCCAGCACAGTGACGTGCGCAAAAGACATAATTAATGTGGCAAGGCTATTACTTCTAATATACTGTTCTAAAGTGAACTATATATAAGCGATTGGCTTTCCTTTTTATGGTGTCTTTTGCACACGCAACTGCACAGTATTTCAAACTCTGCCAGAAAAGGGCGTAATTTCGGGAGGGGTCTATAGACCTTTCCAGAAAAGAGCTTCTTGTCGATGCCATCTGTAGTAGGGATGCCGCAAACCACCCTATGTTCGATTTCGAAAGGTTTCAGTATTTTCGAACCGAACTGAGGTTCTAATTCGAAAGATTTCGATATTTTCGACCGTACCGAGATTCGATTTCGAAAATTTCGCAACTTTAAAACACCGTGGAGTTTCGAATTCGGAAAGTTCGAAGCTTTTACGGTTTCTAAAAGTTCGGGTTGAATTATTTCGAATATATATATTTTTGTTTTACTTAAGGTTTGAGAAATTCGAAGATGTAGAACTTTCCTAACTTGAAATTCGAGAGATTCAAAAGTTTTGAATTTCTGGAGATGGAAAGTTCGAACAATTCGAAGATTTCGAATTTCTTTGAATTGAAGTTAAAAAAAATTCGAAGATTTCTAATTTCTTTGGATCTGAAATTCGAAAAATTCTAACGTTTCGAATTTTTATAGACCTATAGTTCCATAAACTCGAAGATTTCGAATTTCTTTCTACATAAAGTTAGAAAAGTTCGAAGGTTTCGAGTCTCTTTTTAGGCTAAATTGGAAAAAAAAACTTGGAAGGTTTCGAATTTCTTTTAAGACCACGTGCGTAAAGTTCGAAGCCTGGTTTTCATGTTACTCTACAGTTTCAGTTTCAAATAACGTTTTCACGCCTCACTGGTTTTCACGAAATCAGGTTTAGAAAAGACCGGGTGTGATATTTAGTCTGCGCGAAATTGGTCTTAAATGAGACGACGAGCGTCCCGGATGTGCTGGAATATTTGCCAGTGCAGAGTGACGTGTGACCATATATAGATCAGTAATGGACCTTTTCCACATAGCGACGGCACCAGGCGGTGGCTACACGAACTAAAAGTCGAGGAAGCGACCTACCTGCGCTTCCCATCGATAATGGGAGCTACGCTACCAGTTTCTTCGCTCTCTGAGCTGCAGTAGCTGTGGCGCATGCCCAACGCGACTCTAAAGAGGGGCATCCGTGGCGTCCACCTAAACGTCGTGTTTTTCTTTCCGTCCACTTTCTTTCTATTTTTGTGTAACAAAATTATATATATGCTGCACTTACGTGTAATAAGGTGGAGAACTGGGCCAGTTGGTTGACGTTATACATGATGGGGTAAACAGCTCAGAAAACACGGACTACGAAGAGGAACAAACACGACAGGACAATAGTGTACTCGCAACTGAAGAATTTTAATAAAGGAAACAGACAGAAAAAACATAGACAGTATCTTAAAAGATACTGTGTATGTTTTTGTTTTTTGTACAATCTTTTAAGATACTGTGTATGTTTTTCTTGTCTGTTTCCTTTATTAAAATTCTTCAGTTGCGAGTACAGCATTGTCCTGTCGTGTTTGTTCCTCTTCGTAGTCCGTGTTTTCTGAGCTGTTTACCCCATCATGCATTTACGTGTTCTACTCGCTGATCCACAGCCTCCTTTCGAATTTCCTCGATAGTTCGTGCCGATCGACTTCCGCCGCTTGGCATCGGGCGCTCGCGCGTGCGCAGAACGCTTTTCGGAAAAGGTCTATTGTGACCCCAGTCGGGGGGGGGGGGGGGGGTCTTTAACGTGCATCACGCAGTAGTGATCACACGAACGCACTGTTTAACTATACTTATCCAGTTCGAAACGGCCAGGGGAAGGCACGTGGTTGAGGCTCAGAAACACTTTGAAGCTATCTGGGAAACTGCCTCCTACCCCCTTGCACGCTGGTAGTAATTCGATCGAACGCCGCCCGTGTGACACTGGCATATAGTAAGTTTAGTTTGTAGATGATGAAAATCCTGAGACTGGGAATGAAACTTGAAAGAAAAGGTGTAAGAAGACAGAAAAGAGGGGACAGGACAACGTTTCAAACTCAGCTCAGGACAACGTCTCAAACTTAACTCAGCTGAAAACTCAGCTCAGTACAACGTCTCAAACTCAACTGAGCTGAGTTTGAGACGTTGTCCTGTCCCCTTTTTTCTGTCTTCTTACACTCTTTCTTTCAAATTTCTTTCCCAGTCTCAGGATTTTGCTTCATGATCAACATACACCAGCTCGCCTGCACCTTGACAATTTTTTAGTTTGTAATTACTTTGGAGGTTTATTTTCCGGGACGGAAAAAACGCCGAGCAAAAAGCAGTGAAGCCGACAAAACCGAGGTCGAGGAGCGTTCTACCATATCAGTGGCGTCTGAAGAGGAAAATATGGGGGGGGGGGGAGAAAGGGGAGGGGGTGGGCTGCAGTTCTCCCCCCCCCCCAATATTTCAGTCTGTTAAAGAAAACAATACGGGCGAAGAGGGCGCGGTCGAGCTTATTTTGATCTGAAATTATTTATGCATATGTATGGCTACTGTCGCTCTTCACTGCATAAAAGATTGCGTAGATGGTCATTGTTAGAAACTCATTGCCAGAAGGCACTACTCGTGACATGCTTAGGTGGTTCGGAAGTTCAAAGCTATGTCTTTTCGACCTAAATAACTGTGCCATTGGTTAAAAAAAAAAGAAAAAGGTTAAGCATTACGGGGATGAAGAGCTGGGGAAAACAAACTATCAAGAACCCGCCGGAAGTGTTGCATTCTTGCATATTCAGTGGTCCAGAACTATGAAACAAGTTTCTACAACCAAAAACGTGTGCAGGCTGAAACAAACACGTCCTAAAAACGTAAAATAAAAAATGGCTTTTTTTTTAATGACGTGTTGAACTTGAACAATATTAGAAATCTTCCCCCATAAGTTAATTTATTCCTCAAAGTGAAAAAAACAATAAATACACTATTTTGTATTCTGCAGATGGTAATGATATGTACTGTCTGTGGTGTTAATTTAAATGCGATACATCAAAAAATTTAGACGAAAAAAATTACCAAGTTTAGGGCATAATTGCCCGTAGATACAGGTTTGGAATTTCTCCGAAACTCACATTGAACAACAATAATCATATCTTAGGACCACAATTACCTAGGCTATACATAGATCATTTTTTTAAAAGTTTACTATCTCTACCATAAATAGCTTCGGCTATAGCACGCTTCAAATATGGCACAAATGACAATTGTCAAAAACCCGTCGTCCTTTCTCGCTCCTTCGGTAATTTATTTATTTAAAACTAAGCATGCCAGAACACTAAAATAAACGGCATTGACTTTCGCAAAGAATGCGGCACCGCATGTAAAAATTCAAAAATAAAAAACGAATGTGCCTCACTGCTTGAATCCAAATGAAACCGCACGCCGGTGTTTCGAAGTTCGAACTTTTACCCTAAAAGTTCGAAGTTCGTCCAATTATTTACTTCTCAGGAATCGAAAGTTCGAAATTTTTCGAATTCTTTAGATAACTTAGTTCGAAAGTTCGAAAATTATCGAATTTCTTACCGTAGGAAGTTCGAAAGTTCGAAAAGCTTGGAACTTTTTAGTGTAAGAAATTCAAAAGTTCAAAAATCATCGAACTTTTTTGTCTATCAAGTTCGAAAGTTCGACAAACATCGAATTTTGCAGCGTAATAAGTTCGAAAGTTCGAAGAGGATCGAACTTTTTAGCTTAATAAGTTCGAAGGTTCGAAAAACATTGCATTTCTGAACGTGCAAAGTCCGAAATTTCGAAAAGCGTCAAACTTTTTAGTTTAACAAGTTCGAAAATTCGACTTCCGTCGAATTTCTCGTTATGAAAAGTTCGAAAATTTGTAATCTTTTGTAACTTTCGAACCACGTGATTCGATCAATGAACCTTCAGTTCGAAAAAAGTTCGCGGCATCCCTAATCTTTAGTGTTCGTGCGTATAGCGTGTGCTTTGCTCGCTTTCTGAAGCGACGAACACGCACATGCTGGGCTGTGAAGATCACACGCTGGCGGAGCGGCTCACCGGCCAGCTAAGCCACTCTCAACTATCGCCATAAAGCGTTCACTTAGGTTAGCCAATGGCTCACTTACTGACAAACGTGTTGTCGACCTTGCCTTACGGGAAAGCCGCCCGTCGTGTTTTATATAAATAGTTCTACTCACTAGCTTCCCAACGAACAGAAACACGCGCGAAAGGTGTTAATCTCCAAAAATAGCAAAACATTAAAACGCACCAAAGATGGCAACCACTCTGAGGTGCCCCGTCTCAACTGGGTACCCCTCCGCAGACCCTCTCCAGAGGGTGTCGGTGGCTTCTTCGCACGCCAAACAGACAACTCTTGATAGTCAAGAGGTTGGCTTGCGAAAATAGAATTTAAAACCATAGAAGATCGTTCAAATTTGTGACAGCCGTCCGCGAGGTGCCTGTCGCAAAACAGTTTGAAAGACACAGCAAGTTGGGCAGCAGTCGCCGGGAGTCTGCTGCTTGCGAATGGCCGAAGCAATTTGGCGCGAAGGTTACGAGGCCGCCCGTGCTGAGACAACAATAACCATGTTAAAAAAACCTTCGCGTCGTATCTAGACGAATTTTAGAAGTTATTCAGGCGAAGCGTTTTTGTTTTGGCATGGGTTAAAACATTTCGCTCGTATAATGAAATGTGACTACATGTTGACAGCGCTTCGGGTTCCGGTGGAAAAACGCTGTTCTAAAGATCTCGCGGCGATGCTTTGTCTTCTCACTTTTTATCGCACACAACACTCTGTGCAAATGACCCGGTCTGAGGGACTCATAACCAGTTACATAGCACGAATTATTAAAGTTAAGTGCGTGATAATATTATATAACAGTACTCACATTTGAAAGTGTCAGTTACCGAACAAAATTCCGGTAATGCCACAACGGCGAACGACGTTTCTGGAATGTTCAGTTGAAGACGATAGAAGAGGACTTCAAAGAAAATGAGAAAGTGGCTGATCAGGCGGCATGCTGGCTTTGCTATTCTGACAAACCTACAAAAAAATATACAAAGAAACATTTTCTTCTCCTTCCCCCCTCCCTCTTCCTCCCCCCGGCCTCCTTCCAAGGTGTGGCGCGTTAGCGAATCATCGCCGAGTAACGCTGCATCCAACGACCCACGTTTTTTTTTTTTTATGTAACACTTCCAACACGTTGAAGAAAAGATTGTTTTTCATTGAAATGGACGACAGGCGGCCTTACAAATTCTACTGCGGACGCAGCGCGTTACTTGTCCCACCTTCCTTCAGCGTGTCACTGTACTCAAGCGGAAGGCCACGTGGTGCGCTCTCGGTGCTCGATTGGCTAAATGGCTCATCGACTGCAACTGCGGTCTATCTTGAGGTCAAACATTCGCGGACGCGTAGGCCTCCGTGCCTAGGGTGACGCAATCCACTCCGACACTTGGACATTTCGTAGCCAAGCGGCCAAGCCCAAGCGGTGCTTTGAAATCGCCGCGCCGCTGCCACGCAGCCAGGGTCAATCCAAGAAACAAAGTAAAGTTGAAGTTCTCGAGATGCCTCAGTAGAGGTGCAAACTGAGCGATCTCGCTGACCACGCGGTCTCTTTGGGTATCTGCTTTTGATGATGATGTATTTTTTATTACATATGCAATAAATACGAAATGTAAAAATGTCTGACAGTATGTGGGATCAGTCTTGGCAATAGCATAAGAAAAAATACGTCCGCAACTTTGCCCATTAAGACCAATTATTGACAGAATTGGTCCTGAACCACCTTCATTGAACCGGTAACCGACACATTAAATTATGGTTTCGTTCCGTTTCGGGTTCAATATGAAGCGTTCGCTTTCGGTTTCGGTTTTGTACCGGTTCGGTAAAAAATAACGGTTTTGATCCGGTTTTCGGTTCGGGTTCGGTTCGACACTCTGAATTATACGCATTAGATATTTATTTTTATTGAAAAGATTTTTATATCATCAAATCAATTATCAAAAGTTAATGACACTTTAATCGTATAATCTTCCAACATCTAGCCTTCATCTTAATCCTGCAGGATTAAGATGAAGGCATGGAGGCCTACCACGGCAGGCGTCCACAGAAAGCAATGTTTGAAAAGCAGTCAAGAACACAAGAAAAGCCACAAAAAACAATGTAATTAACATTGACATCTCAGAATAGGTTCGAACCTAGTCCATATAAAAACGAAAATACTGTCGATAAACTAAATGAAATAATACATTGCATATTTTCTTATCAATTGACGAAATATCAGAACGTATTTTAAATGTTGCATGAAAACCAATAAAGTATAATTTTGTCAACATAGTCTATCTTCTTGTTGAGACTATATTCTAGAAATCTTAAGTTATCTAATGTTATATATAATAGAAAGTACACGTGGACATCGGATTTCAATTATATCAAACAAAAATAATCGAGTTAAATGTTGGTTCATTCAATCTGCAACCTTCCATACAAAGGACATTCTAATGGTAACGGGCTACTAGCTAGCGTTCCACACGCTCAATGCCAGTTTGTCCTTGTCCTCCGTATTCATACAGCCGAAAGCTATAAAAATATCTTGCATATTAACTAGTGCTAACCTAACACGCGCAAAGAATATGCTTAATGCCTCCCGGAACTATAACTTCGTTAGAAACGCACTGGTCTCTTAGCGAGCAATCGCTCCTCATGCCCGTAGGGTCAACAGCAACTCAGCTAAGATCCCGAAGCATCACAATCGTATACAAGGCCCATGCCAAAAGGGCAACTGTATCTCGAACACTGAAACAAGGGGGATCCTTATATGGTTGCACAAATTGACAAGTACAGGAGGCCAAATGGTGATGTAAAACAGAAGACCTAGCTTAGAAACAGAAGAGCCCATACGGAACAGACAATATATTCTTACAGGACATAAAGCCCAAGTATTCCTCACTGCGATTATGGTTGCCAGAATCGCTCATCGTACGAGATTTTACCTCTCAAACCTTTTTATCGCTATAAATGTTTCTGAATATTCTTAGCGTATAAACATCTGTACCACTTACATAAGTTCCATGATGTACCTAAATAGTGCCACTTTTCGTGGCATTTTATTTCTACTATGTGACCGATCACCAACAAAATTTAATTGAGCCGAATTTGGAAGACACTGATGTCCCCACATATTTATTCTCTAGGAATACAACATCCGCGACAAACACAACTGCGCCAAGATTCGGTACTAGTTACTTTTGCGCCGGTAAAATTTGTGTTACAACTTTGAAGCCTCCTTGGGTCTTTGAAGAGACTTCGCTTTATCCTCTTCAGAGTCACACACACCTTCAAATTCGTCTTATACGTAAGTGTAAACTTAGCAGCTTCGTCGACGTTCTGTGGATACCTATGTTCCTATGTTGTTAATTTGTAATCTAACTTTAAATTGTATATCTGCCAAACGATGAATACATATTGCTTACATAAACGAAAAAGAACGAAACCGGACAAAACCAAAAGTGTGCAAACGCATATGTGTTCCATAAACAATGAGCGCTGTTAGTAAAAATGCAAAAGTCAAGTGAAGATTAAAACACACAGAGACAAAAACTGAAAGCACAGTACCTTAATCAAAAATAATATATATGTAAGAGATTTTCTGGTCCAATAAACACATGTGATCAAACAATATAAGATAAGAGCATACAATAGCCTTTTTAGAGATATATAAGATTATATAAGAAGTTTTAATAGATGATAGAAATGTCTAATACCTTCTTACAAAACTTATATGTCCCTATATGGTTATTGTAAGCTCTTTTATATGATCGTATTTAATCATATGCGTTTAGTTGAAGAAGAAAATTTTTATACATATAATATTTTTCACTGGGGCTCTTTTAAATAGCAACGAACATTTACAGACGCCTCCTTAAATACTTACAAGCTCCCTCCCAATTCTTATACTCAAGTCGAGAGGGAGAGTGCACGCATTGAAAAAGGCATCAGTAAATGTCCATTGCTAGTTGGAAGAACTGTGCTGTCTCTCCCTTTCCCTAAACGTTTCCTAATTATTTCTTTGATTGAAACGGAAAAATAAGATGCATAAAAAATCCCAGAAAGGGAAGAAAACTCAAAAATAAAAGAATAAAAAATAGGGAACCAAAAATTAAAATTATAAATAAGAAAACACGAGACACATAAAGAGAAGAAAAAAACAGAAAAAAAAATCATTAACCATTTTAGTTTTGGCTTTAGTTATTCATACTAAAAATATATTTTTTTAATTATTTTAATATGAATGTCAATTACCAACTTGCCCAGCAGACCAAGCTTTTACAATGACTTTAGGTAGTTAAGCCCATCCACTAATACAGTTCTGAATTCAGGTGGTTGGGTTCAACCTTGGACAACCCAAAAGGAGAAACAGTGAAGTTGTTTTCTTCACCAGCTATCCTGTAGGCTTCAATATTTTCTCGGCCGAGCTTGTTCCCGCGCTTCCCAATTAAGCTGGTATTCCGGAAACGAGTTTCGCCATTTGTGCGAAGGCGCTGATGCACTACGATTCTGCGAAATTATCCTCTTGAAGCACAGGAAACCTCGATGACATGTTCGCTTAAGTGTGTGTTTAGGCAACGCCCTAACTGGCCAATGTATCGGTCACCGCACGAAAAGTGGATCGAATATACCAACCGCTCTTCACAGTAAACGGTCGAATTGCTTTTTTACGCCACATATTTTTGTTTTTTTATTGTGGCTGACTCTTTGCGAAGTTGTTTTGGGCGATACTTGGATGAGAAAACAACTAAGGTGTTGAAGCGCGCTGTTATTCCGCTATTCCCTTTAGTGTGTGTGTAGAGATGCCCACAAATGGTATGGTGATAACGTGTGAAGCTTTACTTTGGAGAGAACGGAGCCCTTTGTGAGCTAAAAGTAGTTAAACTAAGGTAGAACTCAGTAGGTCTTGCGGATCTCGTTGTTTTACGATACTTAAGCAAACTCAGTAAAAACAAGATTTTGTGTTCGAAGAGGCAATGAGGGACCTGATAATTCCACTGTCTGACCAGTTTAGAATGGGAACTGCAATATGAAAGAACTTTTTATGGGGATGGTTGTTGGAAGGCCCAACAAATGCAGGAGGGATAAATATGGAGACGAAGATTAAGATACTGGAGATCGTCGCCTGAGCTCTCTTGTCTTGTAGAGTTAAGGCCCGAAGACGAAGAGCTAAAGGCGTATAACTACGGAATCAGAAAAACCCGAGATTAGGTGAATTACTGAATCAAAACAAAATATTAGTAAATAAAAATTGCGCTGTCTGTTTTTGCCCCTAAGCGTTTTTTATTGTTTTATTGTATTCTGCAAAGTTTTAGTCAGCTGTTTTTTTTGTTCCTTGTTTTTTTTTCTCGTTTGTATCTGTAGGTTTTAGCTGCGTTTCTACCAGTATGTACCTAGTAGTTCAACTAAACACCAAAATATATTACATTTACCTAAAACGCGTGTTTTAGGAAAATATAAATACTGGTAATAATGTTAACTGAGGTACGGAGGTCCCACAAGATGTAAGACGTGGATGTGCTACATCCATGTCATTAATGAAGTGGCGACACCCAGTGGCTTCACCTGCCTTATACGGATCGGTCCTGATCCTCATCGCTAAATGCATTTTTATATTTAGTGCATTGAATCGTATGACATAAAACCAAGTGGCCTACTGAAAAAAGTTGAAGTTTTCTGAGTACACGGCCATGGTTATTAGTTCCTTCATCTACAGCGCGAATATTCAATTTTGCTCCCTCCGACCCCTTGAAATCTGTCTTTCTTTTTTTTTTTGCAAAGTTCACCACTCCTCTTAACCTGTAGGTTTTCTTCTATAGTTGATCATTTCCTCCATTGTCCGTCTCTTCCTGGAATCAACGTTTCTTCCTTTCGCCTTTTTTCTTTGAGTTATTTCTTCGCGTGTTCATATTTCCCTCTCATCCGCGCCTTCTCTCCTATTCCTTCTCGTAGTCCTTCTTTACCCACATAATAACAACAGAGCTTTTTAGAGCCCCTTTGTTCTGTTTTTGTTAAACTTTGTTTCTGCTTACTCTGCCGTGACTCTTTTTGCAACAATCAAATCAGGTAATCACGTTAGAAGGCCACTTATATACACCAACCTAATATGTTTACGTCACATCATTGCGGTGGCGCTGCTGTTGGCGCTGCGCACACGCACAGGCTTCATCTGGTACCAATCTGGTTTATGGGCACGCGCAGTGCTCTGTTTTGGCAAACGTGGGCATGTTTCCAAATAGCGTGTAGTTGTAGGTTCATTGTGCAGTGGGCCGCAGGGGAAGTAAGGAGCAATCGAAGCCAATCCAATATCGAGTGATTGTCACGTAACGATGCCTCGGCAGAGATACTCCGAAAAGTATTCGGGAATTACAAATACTGAGATTCATGTGATTTAAGGCCCAAAAGAAAGATACTGATACATTTGTCTTTTATGCAACGTAATATCCCTGAGATACTTCTGCAAAAACGGCGAAAGAGTATTCCGGAATTCAGGTAGAGATATACTTATAAAAATATATTTGTTTCCGAACTGTGCTACTGGAAAGGGTGCAGTTCGAGGCGAACGCGAGTGGTAATTTAGGCTTGTGCTCCTCCTTTTGTGACATTTTATACATTACCCCTTTCCTCGAACTTTTTATTTGTCATTAATGCCTCTAATAAAACATGTCACCCTCGTTGAACCACATAGTTACAGAACGGTAAAGACTGTGTACCATGCTTGACTAAAGGCGTCTGCCCGAAATGACCCCTTTTTTTGCCGTGTGGGCGCATCTCAAATTGTCGTTTTATATGCTTCTGAGTGACCCATAGTGCGGAGAGAGTGGGACAACAGGGCAGTACTTTTTTTCCACTCAACTCTTTATGGCGTTCGCTCTGCTAATTTGAAAAGAGTTGAGGGATTTGTGACAGGAGCTGATTTTCTTATTCTTGCAAGTATTCTTGCATTATTTAAACCACAGTTTTATTTTTTATGTTGGAGACTGAGATGGATTATGTTATAGGACGGGTTCATATATTAAATTCCAAAGCAACTTGCACTAATCAGATGCTTTTATTTTTTTTAAATGTATCTTAAAAATGGCAACAAGTATAACGAGATACCTAATCCCCGAATTCATAAATTTGACTTCATCTGAAAGCGAACTTCAACTTGTTCAAGTGCGCCTCAACACCAAGGTCGACTTGAAAGCGCCCAGGCTGGTTTTATGTTTCATAGACGCTCCCGCGAACTTCCTTCTTCAAATTCCTTTCAAGTCGGGAGTGCTCGCGGTGCTCCCCGCCTGGGAGCACGATCAGGCTGCAAGTTTTATCTTAGAAAATGGTTCACACTTCAAAAAGAACTTGCTTCTTAAAACTGTCTTCATAGCATTTCATAGCATAGATTTAAGAAACGCAAATCGCGAAAGAGTCTGATGCGCGTGTTTCGATACTAACTTGTTGCATGCTTTCTAGACAAATGCGCTTTTCCGTCTGGTAACGTTGGATTATTTGAGGAAAAAGCGCACCCGAAAACTAAAATTCAAATACCAACAGTCAATTGCGGGTGCAGAACAGACTACCTCTGTGAAAAAGGAAGTAAACGAAGCCGAGTGAAATAAGTGAGAGGAAATAATGCAGGGAAATCAGCTTTAATTATGTTTAAGAGACGAGAATAGCAAATAAGGAAGCAACATTGGTACGATAATTCTCGCCGGAGCTCATTGTTATTCGAAGCTAGAAGAAATGTATTGACGACTACGACATATCGGACAAAGTATGACGAAATCGGTACGCGGTGGGCCGTATGCCAAAGGGAAGACGAGGCAATAGAATATGTGGTGTTGAGGTGCACAGGGATTGCTCTCGCCCTCTCGGAGGGGGCGACGGATTTGGCCGGAGCGCTGTGGTTTGCAGACGAGAATGGAAGAATGAATGATAAGTTCATTTGAATAACCGAAAAGAGATTGAACGACTCGTCGATATTGTCTAGAAAGTATTGAATGACCTACAACTAGCTGGCACAACTGGGGCAGCCGGGACAGAGAAAATTGGGACTCCCTCCCGCATTGCTCCGGCTCAAAGTCTCCACCCTGTCTCCCAGTGGGCCCGGTGCCGGTTTAACGCCGGCTAGGTCTGAACAGTGCGACTCCCTCACGGGGGGGGGGGGGGGGGGGGGGGGTAGTTTTTTTGTTGGATCCTTCGAAGGTCATTCTGGGGTATCCCACACCGCCTTGTGATAGTTACAAAATTGCACTGGTTAAGCAAATTGGCGAAGGCAAGATATAATACTTTTGGTTCTTAACTTCTAGGCTAGGTGGAGCAAGCTACCGGCCGATATAAAGGGTACATCTTTTAGCATCCATCCATCTATACACGGCATCGTGTCGCCTGTTTCTTTTCGTGTCGCCCGTCGGAATTCCTCGCTTGTTGCCTCATATGACGCCATGCGAGGTCCAACGACTTCTTCATTATAAAAAAAAAATGGGGAGAAGCTTGAACCACGATTCACCGAATACGAGAAACAAATGCTTATCTGATTTCACCAAGCATAAAAAGGTGTTCGAGAGAGTGCCCGAGTCCGGTGTTGCGTCGACAAGCCTCAACGAGAAAGAGTAAAATTGTCGTAGGATCTTCCCACGGTGCTCTATTAACCAAAAAAAAAAAGCGCTTGGAACTCCCGATGCGGAAGAAAAATGTCTACAAATTGAAGCGGTGCTCAAAGCAGGTATCTGCAACATATCCTTATTGCAAACTATGTGGCAGTTGGCTAAATGCTCTCTCAGATATGTGAACTGTAAACACTATACGGCCAGGCCATAGCGCTCTTTCGGCTGTTCTAGACATTATTCTGTGTTGCTTGCATGTGTCTACAAAAGCTTCTTTCAATATCGCCCCTACATAACTCGTTCGACGCGGTGCCTGTGCTTTCGGTGATCGAAACCAGCAAAATAGCTACCGGGAATCATAGTTTTCGCAGCTATGTTTGTCTCGTCAAGCATTCACGTGCAGAAACACGGGCCCAGTAGATGTTGTGCATGAGGCTGTGGAACGGCGGAACTGTCACTGATGTTTGTCGAGAGGAGGCAGGGTTGTTAAAATTCGGTAATCAATACAGCTCTTTATGAAATTTTATATTTCTTAATTGTCTTTGATCATTTCGGCTGTTGTTAATAATATCGAAGCTGTCACTCTCTTATTTGTGACATTCATAGATTGAAATCGAATCATTTTACATATTTCTTCGGAAGTCTTGTCTCTAAAGATGTAGTCAAGGAAGCGGGAGTATCACCATAAAGAATATTAACTTTTTGTTCCATCTCGTATATGGGATATGAGAGCCTTTCATAAACGGTTGCTTGATTTTTAGGAAGGAAATTGCCTTCCCAACAAGTGAATGCGATCTGGGCTGGACATGATTTCCAGGCAAGTAAATGAGAATGGTTATGTTGTGGCAGTGAATTATATGTGCCCCTGTCGACAAAGAGTCAGTAGTGTGCTACTGCAGTCAATAGTGGACGGGCAGGAAGGGGAACCATCTGCTCAGCAGGAGGAAGACGAAGCGGCGAGGACATGAGTAAAGCGCTCAAGCTGTTAAATGCAGCTGCATACTATGGCGTCGTAAACGGGCACTTTAGGGCATAGGCGACTTCCTGTTAAATGTCTATCAAGCACTACACGTCGGTACGTGACGTCTTTTTATACATGAGTGAGAATGACGACTGAGAGCTCGACATCAATGTCAGCAACGCTGCAAACGAGTGGCCGGCACCTGGACGTAAAACGCCTCTCATTGCTCTTCCTCCTCTTCGACCATGCCAAATAGCTTCACCTTCCCCACTCATTGAAAAGTTGTGGCTGCCAAATTCTGCGTGCGACACACTTTTCCAGAGAATTGTATAACATGTTTAGGTACGGCCGTACGTACCTTTTCATAAAAACAAAAACAAAAAACATATGCCGGACTGTTTCAAAACAACTTGACACCCTGATTGCCTGTCGAGCACAGCGATGACCATCAGTTCGTCGCTGTGTTTGAAGACGACCTTCAGTGCCGTGCTCATATGGCAACTCGAACGTCTTCGACTATGACAGTAAAGGCTGGCACCACTCTAATCAAATAATAAAAAGTCATTTATGACCCGAGCTGTCTTTGTGATAACCATGGCCCTTCTGTTCTCGTCTCATTCTCTTTATTCTGGGCCACACATCTATGAAGCTTGTGACACTTTATTTCACGTTCACAAGCTACGACTTGTCTGTAGAACAGTCAAGCACACCAGGTACTGCCAACTGAATTTTAGAGGCCATATACAGTGATTTTGAACTGTTAGTAGCTTAATAATTGCTGTAGTTGTGCAGTAGGCTTACCGTATCTATCATATATGTAGACACTTGTTAATGTTGTCTGAAAGAAATGTGGTGAGCAAATGATTTTTACCTAGTAGTTCTTTTTATAGATTTAGTTACTGACCCATTTGTGGAAGATTTAATTGTCGTAATATCCGCAGTAGGGTGCTGCAACAATGTACTTGGAACCTAACAAGTAACTGTTTTATTTACTTTCACATCTGTCGATTACTCAATATATTTCTTTCATCACAACGAGCACGATCTGGGCGCTACGCCTGGTTCGTGTCCGCACTGACCATTGTTATGGGAAGGCATACGGATATTTCCCTTTGTTTACATGGAAATGAGGTGACCTTTCGCAGGCACGTGTCGACGGGATGGTGTGTGGACTTTACGTTCTGTGTTTTTCATTTTAAATATTAGTTGAAGTCCAGCGCTTCTCCCGCCTACAGCTACCTCATCTTTGTTGTTTGTGCGCTGTTTCCAGATGTGCCAGGGGTGATCAGACAGACATATGCAGAGCAATATAAAAAATAACCATTTTAAGCGACGTTCCCAGTAGAAAGGGAGAATGACAGTTTTTTATTTGTCTGAGATCACTGGGTGGGAACAGCGAATTACATTAATAAGGCAATAGCTCATTATATTTCCTTATAATGCGTCAGCATTCCTGAACAAGCACCTTAAATTTCACCTCAAATGACGTTGTTATTTTCCCTCAACAGCCATTGTTTGTCCGTCCTCGTCTCATGCTAATTGTATTATATCACCTTCCTGTTTGAGTAGAGTGCATAACAGCAGTACATGAAATTTCTTCTGCCGTTTACAGGGAGAACATGCTGAGAAGACCATATTTCAAGTACTGCTCATCAAGAAAAGGGCCTCGGGCTCTGCAAGCATGTTAACTATGAAGCTGGAGTACGTTTTATTTAAGGCGACGGACATAGTGGCCAGTGCAGTGCATATTCGTGCATTGTTCCGGGTCTACATTCTTTACTGTCAAAAACTGGAAGATTGGTTGCCATCTTGAGTCATTACATTCATCAGTTTCAAATCATGCTGCCTTCTCTCGATAAAATAACAGAGTTGTATGTGTAGAAACCATTTTTTTTGCAACTCTAATTGATTTGGCAAAAGAGAACCATGACTTGTGTAATTATTTGTCACACATTGACCTTTCACAAGGAATAACGTGGCCTTTCGTAGGCACTTGTAGGCACAATTTGAAGGGAATTCTTTTTTTTTTGTTGCATTGCGGTCGTTTCGTCCATTAAGACCGAAATATTCTTTAGTGAAAATGTTTCAATGATTCCCAGAAGTTTGGATTAACATTCATTTCAAAGGAATATTAATTCTGAATCATTAGAGTACGGGAGGTGACGGCTACTTTCTTGGGCACTGTGTGAAAGGACTGATAGACTTCCAGTAGAATTAAATACACCGTAAAGTAACAGAATTGCACTTACACAGTTATGCCTCGTTAATATGGACCCCGTAAATATGAATGCCCCGCTATGTGGACACCATTTTCGGGGACAAACTGGGAAAATACACGCATTATTGTCTCGTTGCTATATACAACTAACATTATGGACGATATTTTGCGGGAACGAAGGAGTGCATATTACCGGGACATTACTGCACTTCAAAATAGCGAAATTAACTTGTAGCGGTAATCGCGCCAGCTCTTAAACGGCAAGAAAGGAGGGGATGACAGAGAGAAAAAGCTCGCGAGCAAGTTTGAGCGGCTACGTTTTCGAAGGTCGTGACAATGATTTGAACTTGATATGTAAATAATAACTGATTGCTATAAACACTTTATAAGAAAGTTAATTTAACAGTATGTAAGAGTTGTTGGTTAAATTTCGGCAAAGCTGCTATACACTCAACAGATAATAACTATAATAATCCTATATAATATTAATCCTTTATTTCTTTAGTACCCCAGAACAACCGTGAGGTTTTGATGTGGTGGCACATACACAAAGAAAAAAAAAAGAGGTTTCAATGAGACATTGCCCTAGACATGGTAAAGCAGTATGTCAAGATCACGCTTGAAGGAAGCAAAGTCACGACATGTATCGCTCACCCTACATTTAGGAGCCAACGCGACCCTCACAACAGAGTTGAGGGTGACTTTTCTCCGGAGTGAAATTAACTCGTCATAGAGAGAGTCACTTTAATATTTCGCAAGAGTCGCTAAGTTACACTAACCCAGTGTTCCCATGACTGTTACTTTCAACGTGCGGACAACACCAGTATACGCTACTCCATTGAAAATGTTAACGTTACTTTTTTTCTTGAAGAGTAATACCTACTTTAGACAAGAGTAACCCTCACTCTGAACGGGTGACTTCCAGTTACTCCCTTTTTTAAGTGTAACGCTTACTCTAGCAAAATGGGTGGATTCTGGGACATGTCAGTTATTCTTCAAAAAGAGTTTCCTTGGCACCCTTTTTTTTAGAGTGTTAGCTCAGAAAGCCAATGCCTGCCACCAGGCGTTCAAATTTTATTTAGATTGTTGGGGTTGTTTGGGGTGTAGTTCAACAGGCTTTTTAACCGGAGACTTCTCCAAGTTAAGCGGCATTCGTCAACCGAGGGTGACCTAAACAGCAATGGCATGAGGACGGCCACCTGCGTCCCGTTAGTATCGGACACCAACTCGACGGGACAACCCAACGCCGCAATATTCCCGACGTCGCGAAGTACCCCTGTACGTCCGGGCTGAACGTACACCGTTTAAACGTTCTGTTTTTAAAATTGCTTTTGCATAAGAAGCTATACTACCACTTGTTTTTCTCGGAAGATGACCGTCTGATTTTTACCCAATGTTGATCCTTAGTCAAACAGAACAGTTTTTGTGGGAAAACACGTGGTTCTTTTCTGAGTATTGAGGACTTTTAACAACATAGAATATGCCAATATAGAGTCACGTTTCATGTTCTTTAGCCACAGTCTTAATATCTTGGCGCTAATTTGCCAAACAAGTGTCAGATTTAGGCTTCGCTGCCGCTAGTTTGGCTGTCATCATTATATTTCTGCTTAAATCACCGAACAAGTGTTAGGCCTTACTTCCGGTTGTCCGTTTTTCATTCTGAAACTGTAGGCCGCAATTCCCTAAGACAAGCCAGACTTAGTTTTTATTGCTGCTTGTTTGTTTGATATACGGCATCTTTGACGGAACTCTGAACATCTGCGATTATGTCGCAAACCATAAATTTCCACAGAAACGCCAAAGAAAGGCGGTTTGTCGTTGGCGAAGAAAACCCGCAGTAGGCCGCATTTACAACCCCATAGCTCTGCCAGGCTAGTGACAAGCTAGGCGTTTTTCTGGCATGCTAACAAGATTAGTTGATCTCTGTAAAAGTTATCCTTTTAGAGCAAAGCTTTTTTTTGTATATTATGTGTCTACATTTTTTCAAAATAAAGCCATGATCAAGGAAGAAATAACTCAAAGAAAACTATATTGAAGCGTTAAATTTTATTCAATACCCTTTCTAAAAACCCTTGTGGTTGTCCTTTTTTAAAACATGGAAATGCGTGGCTTTTCTTCAGACCAAGAGGGGCTAGCATGTTCTCTGTTGTGCAAAAAAGGACGAAAGAATGATTAATTTTATAAATAAAAAATCAGTCGAAAATATTATATTTGATTTCGTCAGACGTTTTTGCCCACTTATTATTATATTTATCTATAACATTTTGTCGTTGCCTATATGGCAATTATTAGGCTATTGGGACGTGCGCGATCAAAAGGCATCGCTGTGGTCGGCCTTCCAGGATTTGGCCGAATACTGACTACGACGTCAGGAAAGGATTTCACATCGACGGACAGAAGCGGACTGTAAGAACTTCAATTTTGACGGTGTTGGCAGTGTTGGTTTTAAATTGCCATGATTTCAAGCTTCCACCATGCTAATTACAAACACCATCGAACTCGTTGATAGCAAGGTAATGATGTCACAAGAGGGGTCCATAAGAGGGTGCCACCTAAACGACTCGTCGCTAATATTTGTACCGGGTACTTAGAAACTAAGTCATTTTTGACGTGTGTAAAAAAAATAAATGCCAATTTATGAAACCAGTGTTATAAATCAGCCCTCTCACAAGCTGGATATTTTATAAATTTGCCCCGAATAGTGTGAGTCAAGAATTTTTAACTATAAAATATGCTAAGTGAGCAGGCGAGCCGGTGAATATTAACCATGTTTAACTAACCTGAGACTGGGGTAGAGAATAAGCATCAAAATGTTGAGACCACGAGATTGAGACTATATAAGAGATGGACTAAATAAACGAGTTAGCCGAGTTTAAGACGTCGTCCTCTCCATGTTCTGCCTCTTCTACGTTTTGATGATTCATTCTCTACCACAGTCTCAGGACAATTCAAGATGGTTTTCATCGAGGGTTTCCTCTGTGTTTTTGTGGTCCTGTAGAAAACCGCAATCTTGGGTGAATTCACTATGTTTAACCTTCTGAAACCTTCAACAAGAAATCTAGAAGGTAATCAAATTTGTCGAATTATCCGTTGCATAAAAAATAAACACAGAGGCAGACACCGCGACTCATCTTTCACTTGCAAAAGCCTTCTTTTTTTTCTCGTTATTTCTATTTCTTGAGGTGTGTGCGTGCGTGCGTTTAGTGTGTGTTTGTGCGTGTGTGTGTGTTTGTGTGTGTGTGCGTCTTGGAGAGAGAGAGAACCTCCCAGTCTCTGCGGTTTATATTAAGTTCTATTTGGGTGCTCTTTTTGGGCACAACCACAATGGAGATTTTCGTCTATAACGAGTTGAGGGGTTGGCTGTTGCAGAGGGCAACGTCTGGGGGGCCCTTGTTCTATGGAATGTTGTGTTCTGAATTGTAGCTTTTATCTGTGACCACATAAACGCTTCAAATAAGCGGTATGGCGTGTATTCGCTTTTTTGACTATATTGGATATTAATATAGATTGTCCTTTGGGTATTCCTGAAACCATTGTTTTTCTTGTACCTTGTAACCTTCATGTTATCCCCGGTTAAGCCAATGAAGCTCAAGGAATGCTCTATGAACTTGCGTATTTAGCCTGTGCCTGCGTGTATTTGTTTTGTGTGTCTTTTAACGTTTGAGTGGGCTCTGACCTATGGGGATACAACATAAAATGCCCGTATCTTCCCACTCGTCCCGAGGTTCGGAGCGCGATGAGTTTTGCGGGAGCATGCGGGGCACGTCTGTATGAGTCATCACTTTCCCTGCACTTGGAAAAGAAAGTCTACTTTATTCTAAGCACGCTCAGCAGTGAAGCGTTCCAGTCTAAATCGCGTGTTTTTTTTTTTGTAGTTTAAAAAAATAAATAAGAAGACGCGATTTGGTCACCCCACGCCAAGCAGCCAGGAATCTTATAACGATTCATTGGCCTCACTTGTTCCTTCGCTGGACACGCGCTATACACCGTCGCCGGAAGCTTTCTTTTGGGAGCTCATTGTTTTTACATGGTTTCTCGGATCTCTTACACACGGCCGTTTTTTTTTTCCTTGGGGGAGGGGGGGGGAGGGTGATTTCAAGTGTTTTTTTAAAAGAAGTTGAGGCTCCACTTTGCGCTGTGAAGATGACTGGACACCGAAGCCGTGGTATCACATGCAACGATTGCCATCTGCACTACTTGCCTCGAGATCAAACTAAAGGTGGCGGTACAGTCGCGCTATCATCATCATCAATGCGTGGATAGGAAGATGACTGCCCCATAGGCTATGAACGGTCCCGGCCAAGAACCTGCAAAATATAGCAATTATTGCCTCGTAGAGTGCCACTGTGAAACCATTTCAACAACAAATGGCCCTCTACTGTTCATCGCCCTAGTGCAGTACCTATTGCACCGAGGTGGGGGTCAGTCTTCACTGATATCCAGCTGCCGGCGCGCTGAGAAAAGTATAGCTCTCAAAGTTGAGATCTCAATCACTGGATGGTTTGCCCTAAGCATTTCACCGCCGAAAGCTTCAAACCAACAATGCATGACAACACTGGTAGGTGGAAAAATAAAACTGTTTACATAAGTGTCACGAGTGGACCAAAGTATAGAACGCTCAAAGCGTGCGCGTCGATACTCGCTCGCTGCTGGACAGTATGATATTCCTTAGTGTTGATTCTCACACTGCGGCGTTTGTTTGACAAGATGCAAATGTCAGAAACTTATTACTGCGTGAGAGTCCGACTCTTGAAACATGGTAGAATTGTAACTCCTACGAGCCCCGCCCCTACACAATGCCACACTAAAGGAGGCATCGACTGCAGCGTAAGTTACTCGCTCAGTGCCTGCGTAGGCGTCGGACGCACCTGATCAATTTTCTTGAAGTTCGCTCGGAAGTACGCGGTAAATAGGGCTGATTGCAACTGGTCAATCTACTGCAGTAGCAACAGGGACTATAGAGACTAATAAATTATTTGTTTATACACCATGAATTTTGCTTACCCTCCGCGTGACGAAGGTGTGCCGCTTCGCTTGAAAAACAAATTTTCAACGGCAAAACACGCTACATGAAAACGACATGATTGCATCTAATGTTAACAGCTCTCTAAAGGAAATGGGTGCCATGTACGAAGCTCGAGCCATTCTTTTTCCGAAATGGCCGCACTGCCTACTGCAAAACCCTTCACGAGCCCCCTATTTTTGAGAATTACAAAATTAGCAAAAAATGGGCACTCGAATACCTCTCTTGTTTTTTTAGCATGATCATTAGTTTTGAGGCTAGGATTCAAGTATTTAGAATTCGCAAGAGTTAGCGGCCGCGCATAGGTTCCAATGCCTGATTGGCGAATAATTGGGATCGCAAAATAAAGGGGTTTACGTTAAACAGTCAAACAACAAAATGAGAGCAGTACTCCAAAGTTCAGCAATTTGCGCATAAAGTTTGTATACACATCCCGGCTGTAGCACCGTTGATCGAATAACAATTCGTCACACGTGAACTAGTAACAGGGCTAATTATCACGAGGGACAAATCGACATAGGGCAGTTCGTCACTCGAAGATTTGTAAAACTATTAGCAGACACTTCTTATTTTTGTAGAACTTTTGATGGATATCGAGCATACTTCTTCCAAGAGGGTACAATTAAATCGACGAAAAAGCGCAAGAACCACAAAAACGAGTAGAAGAAGTGGACGGGACGAGCGCTGACTGGCAACTGAATGTTTATTGAGAAAACACATAAAACCCAGCTACAGAACCACCATAAGAATCATTAAAAAAGCAAGGAGACGTTTATAACTTTCTGTAATGACGCATTATAGCGCAGCTCTTGAGGAAGAGGAGGAGGGGAGGGGAGGGAGAGAAGAGTATGCTCCTCCTCCTCCTCCGTACCCTCTCCTCCTCCCCTCCAGCTCTACTTCCTCCTCCTCTCCTCCTCCACATTTCCTTCTTCTCCTCCATCCCCCCTCCTCCATCCTCCGCGCTCCTCCTCCTCCTCCTCCTCAATCTCCTCCCTTCCTCCCCCCTCCCTCTCTCCTCCCTCGTGACGTCACTCTTGACCCTCGTGACCCTCGTGACGTCACTCGTGAAGGTCACGTGCGGGTCGTCACCTTGACGAGACCTTAACTGTGAAGGTCCTGGCCTTCAAAATGTTTAGCTGGGCTTGTTGGTTCATGACTGGAAATGAGCGCCAAAGAAACGGGGACAGGTGAAGAAGTAGTCGACAACACGGGGCGCACTCGCAACAGAAAGTTTATTAGCAAACGGACCGCCAGATCCAATCACGAGCCCCCTAGAAATTGTGCGTCATCTCGCTTCGATGAACGTATCGGTGCCAGGGTCTGGGATCAATGATAAGGGGGCGGGTGGACAGTGGTTCGAATCGAAGAGCACTGAGTGACTCAACAGTTTTACATCGCAAAGAAAGCCACGACACCACGACATATAGGCTCTTTGCAGCGTCGAAGCTGGAGAAATGATGCGGCGCTTTTGGATTCGAGCATCATTCGTCCACCCCTAATCAATGTTAAGCGTGCCATAGTATAGCATGGAACGTGATTGGACCTGGTGGCCCGTGGCTTTGGGCTTTAGTCCATCGTAGGATGAGACAAAGTTTTTTTTTTTTTATAGTCACTTCCAGCGTCCCCCCTCTCTTTCTAAATATAAACATTCTTTATCTGATAAGGCCAAAGACGGCTCGCTGATACAGCTGTCAGCCCCTCTTGTTTTGATGACGAATGCTTCGTGAATCTCTCTGGTTGTTTTTTTGCTGTGTCGCCACAGGATGATTGTGTTTGAAAACTTCGTGGTGCACGGGCATCGATCACAATGCACGGCCAAATGGCCTGACGGTGTCTGTCTGATAGTTTCCGCGTGCTCCCTTGCACGATCATTAATGCAGCGGCCTGTTTGCCCTACATACGAGCGCCCACAGGACAATGGTATATCGTAGACGACAAATGTTTTACAATCCACAAACTTTGTTTGGTGTTTCTTTTTGCATTCGTCACTAGCCTCTTCCGGAGCATTTATCCTTCTGCACAAGGCCGAGAGTTTCTTCGGGGCCGAAAAAACAACCGGAACGTTGTAACGCTCCGCAACGTTTTTTAAGTTGTGGGAGATAGCGTGGAGGTAAGGAATAAGGGCCGGTCTGGTTTTTTGCCGTTCACGGGCTTTAAGGCGAAAAAAAGCGGAGGTGAAAAAGAAATATAGAGGTGTTCGCCTTAACGCCCGTGAATGGCAAAAAACCAGACCGGCCCTTATTCCTTACCTCCACGCTATCTCCCACAACTTAAAAAACGTTGCGGAGCGTTACAACGTTCCGGTTGTTTTTTCGGCCCCGAAGAAACTCTCGGCCTTGTGCAGAAGGATAAATGCTCCGGAAGAGGCTAGTGACGAATGCAAAAAGAAACACCAAACAAAGTTTGTGGATTGTAAAACATTTGTCGTCTACGATATACCATTGTCCTGTGGGTGCTCGTATGTAGGGCAAACAGGCCGCTGCATTAATGATCGTGCAAGGGAGCACGCGGCAACTATCAAACAGACACCGTCAGGCCATTTGGCCGTGCATTGTGATCGATGCCCGTGCACCCCGAAGTTGTCAAACACAATCATCCTGGGGCGACACAGCAAAGAAACAACCAGAGAGATTCACGAAGCATTCGTCATCAAAACAAGAGGGGCTGACAGCTGTATCAGCGAGCCGTCTTTGGCCTTATCAGATAAAGAATGTTTATATTTAGAAAGAGAGGGGGGACGCTGGAAGTGACTAGGTATATTTTAGGTATTTAAGCATGTGTGTTTGCTAATAAACTTTCTGTTGCGAGTGCGCCCCGTGTTGTCGTCTACTTCTTCACCTGTCCCCGTTTCTTTGGCGCTCATTTTCAGTCGTGGCCTTCCTCGTGACCTTTGGGACGTCACACGTGACGTCACGTGTCACGTCATTATGGGAAACGTCCCATATAGCAACTCATTGTTACGATATATGTCACTCGTGACCATAGTGACCCTGGTGACGTCACTCGTGACCCTCGTAACGTCATACGTGACGTCACGTGTGATGTCATTTCGGGATACGTCCCATGATGCAACGCGCGGTTACGCCGACGTCCACGGCTAAGAGCTGCGTTCTAAGACAAAGCAATTAATAACAAGATAAAAGCCTCAAGGCAGCACGCGGGAATGACAAGCTGAAATAAAAAGGCGTAGCAGAGGAACGTACAGTCGCTGAAAACTAAAGAACTCGATTTTCTTCTGAGTGTAATTACCAGCGACCCCCATTCCTTGATTTAATTATTTTTTTTCCTTGACACAAGAAGTCATACATTTACTAATATTAAAGACACTGACTAATTATATCTTCAACACCAGAATTTTGGCACTTCTCTCAGTCACTAGTAAAAAAATGGATGTCCAAACGTTAGGCAATTATGGGCTGTTACGTGAAATGCTTCGGTCCCTCGTGCGCAGTCTGTGGCCGTGTCGCGCATGCGCAGTCCGTTTATCTCGCGCACATGGTCCAGTTAGATTCTTTCCGTGTTGCGCCTATGCCATCTGTGTTGCTCAGTCGGGGTCAGTGACGCGCACATGGACGAGCAACATTAGAGAGTTTTAGTAGATCCTTTTGGCTCTCCCGCTACGCTATACGCTAGAGCGACGACGCTACTGCGCATGCGCGCTGCTAGCGGAAACATTGCGGAGCTGCGGAGGTTAGCGGGGGCGCGCTTTCAGACCAAAATATTGAGGCGCGTAGCGCGGCGTACTAGCGTGGTTCTCGCGAGAACGAGTCTTGGCGAGATAAAGGAGAGCCAGCGAGGGACTCAATTCAAGATGGCCGCCACGCCACGCCGCGCCTGTCCTGTCTGTGCGCTTCGCGATCGTGGTTCTGAGGGGTGGATTATATCTTGCTGCTGCAAGAAGTAGCCGCGACAAAGCCCTTCCACGACTGCAACAGGCAGCGATTTATGACGGAGATTGCAAATCGGCCACGGAAAGAAAAAGGAACAAAAAAAAGCTTCGCAGTCTGTGGTGTTGTGAGCGAAGGGTGCGGCCTCCTGCTCGGCCGCTTTGTCGTGAGGACAAAACCAATCAAGGAAGCGAGCGAGCAGGCGGATATGAGGGATTTCCGTGGCGTTTCATTTTCGGTGAACAACGACACAACAGAAGAGCTACGGTTGTTGTCATTTATTGTTGAAGATTTTTCTCGGTGGCTTTGGCGCTTGAGTCATATCGGATTGGCTTGGACAACTTGGCCGTCAGTTGTATTCATTTACAAACATATTATACGTTTGCTTACAAGAGAACCAACGATTGGCACGTTCTTCAATAAAGAACATAAAATAGTCTATTAAGATAACGACGTTAATAAAATATTTGCGAAGAATTGCTTTACAAATCTGTTTTACTCAAGCCTTAGTGTCCGAAAGAGCCGCTAGTGACGTTGCGTTAGGTCTCGTAATGCTTTAATCCGTAGCGGGTGGCGAACGTTCTGCTAAAACTTAAAATGGTGGTTCCGCTACGCTACATATAGCGCAGGCCGTAGCGGCTAGTGGATAGCGCAGTGGGAGTGACTGAACGATCTACTAAAACACTCTATTCTCCCAGTGTTGTACATGCGCATTCTGTAACTCGCATGCAACGTCCGTGTCACGTATGCGCAGTAGCTGTTTCATGCTCCTGAATGTTTTATATTCTGTGCTTCCAATGTGAACTAGAATTGATAGACGTGCTGCGCTGCGAAGTTAAACGCGTGACCAAAAATTGAAACGAAAAGGCCTACAGAGACAAATCACCAGACTACAAGCAAGCGGCTATCCAGAACCACTGCTAGTAGCTGTGGCAGAAAAATCCATAGCAACACTCAGAGGCAGTCACAAAACCATCAAAAGGAACCGGTCAAAAAACCACTGGTAGTGATGCCATACATTCATAAATTTTCGCACCGACTGAAAAAGATTGCAGAAACGCACCAGGACGAAGTGGTCCTATCCGCCCCCTTTAAGCTAAAAGGACTGTGCAAAAAGGTTAACAAAGAGGAAGGCGACACATCGGGTCAATCGACGTGTGGGGTAAAGCGCAAAAACAAGTTCGTAGAATGCGTGGAAGGGGTCGTCTACAAAATACCATTGACGTGCGTAAACTCTGACATCGGGCAGACGGGGAGGTGCTTAAATGACAGACTCAGAGAACATAAATACGCATGCGGGCAATTGCAAGCTCCTGGCAACTTAGCAGCGCATTGCGCAAGATGCAGCTGCGAACCGCTATTTGGAAATACATCAGTCATGGACAGATCGAAAAATAAAAACAAGCACGAAATTATAGAAGCCTTCCACATGGCCTCAGGGAAGCACGGCACGTGTGCAGAGCCGTATATTAGGAGAGTTTGGACAATAGGCGGAGCAAAGGCCGCCGCCAGCGCCGAATATTCCCCCCACGCTTAGAGCGTAAACTAAATTTGTGACACAGCGTCGACCAATCAGGAGACCTCTACTCCATCTCACAAATGTCTGCAGTGAAGAGAAAGGCACAGGCGCGTGAGCCTAGCTCAGCGAAACGCTTTTGTTTGTACGAGACCTCGTGCATAGGAGGCACTTTCCAAAGCCACGCGCTCGTGCCCATGCCTTTGTCTGCACTGCTAGAACAGCGTCCTGAGACTGGCTGAAAGAAAGCAGTGCAAAGGGTGGGGTGCGCGAGCGTCTTGAGACGCGGAGTTCCGCTCGGCACGGCTCAAATTATACTTCGTTTCACTTTATCTGCGAGCGAAGCCAAAGCTAGAAGCGCGAGACCAGCGCTTTTTGCGTTTCTCCCCAGCTCGCGCGCTCGAGCAAAGCCTGAACGCACGGAGCTTCTGTGCTCGCGCTTCCAGTTTTGCCTTCACTCGCACATAAGGTGAAACGAAGTATAGTCGTGTCACACATTTAGAGCACACGACCACCGCTAGGGGCTGTTTCGCGGCCTCTGGTTGGCCCCGAGATGCTCGCCTATAGGAAGTATTCACTGGACGCCATATTTCTGGGTGCTGTTTAAAGCGCATGCTCAGAACGAGCTCACATATATAGGCTGCTAAGACTGGCACTCTCGATGGTGTGGAATGCACGTTGCGAAAGAGCTGTGGAAGCTCTACATCAGCACGCGCTCAGAATTCGCGCACACGGCTACGGCCGCCAGTGAATACTCCCTATTCAAACCAATGTATGGCCAAACTCTCTCAATAAACGGCTCTGCACGTGTGTAAGTGATCCATTCATTGCACTGAACGAAAAGGAAATTGAACTGCTGAGACACCACATAGCATAACGAGGCGGACACCAGCAACAGCTTCAAGGTCCCCTTTCACACCTCAAAAACCGAACGTTTATCAGAAAAAGGAAAAGAACACCACAACAATCGCAAGTCCACACATCTTTATGAAGACATTTATCATTATTTCATAGCTATCGTACTTTTCCAAACTCACGCATGGGGAAACTCATGCATTGAAAGGAGAAATAAATTACACCATCTTCCCGAGGGGAACCATGGGGGGATGCGGAGCATCGTGTTGGTTCCGAGGAAAGAGTCAGTTCCGTGCTGACGTCGAGAGATGGCGCCACCGACTGCCCTAGCGTTACCCCCTACGCCAGCCTTCGTCGCGGCTCGCGGCAGAGAAACTTGGAACGCTCGCCGCTCGCCGTTTATTTTTTTTTCACACTTGAAGGAGAGGAGACTAGAGGAGGAGAGTTGCGCGTGCGCGCGCGGTGTGAGGAGAAGCGAACGCACGCGCAGTGCACGCAGCTGGTAGAGAGAGAGAGCGGAGAGAGTAACGCGCAGCTGTTGGAGAGAGGGAAGGAGGAGAGTTGCGCGTGCGTAGTTCGAGTGCCGACTACAACGCCGACGCCGCGGGACATAGACCCGAGCAAGAGATGCTCCGCATCTAAAAGAAAAGAATAAACAGTTGTTATACTCTGTTTCACCTTATGATGTACCGCAGGAAAGGCTACAAGCGCGAGCTCCTTGCTCTAGGGCACATCTCGGCGGCACAAGCTCTCGTGCGTTAAAAGCAGCTCCCAACGCTATGAGCTCGCGCTCCTAGCCTTGTCTGCGGTACAACATAAGGTGAAACGGAGTATAGTCTGCGCCCATTCGTGTTCGTCGTGTTTCTCCTCATCTCAGTGTAAATCATCCTTTTCCTTTCAATTTTAGGTCACGCGTTTAACTTCGCAGCGCAGCAAGTCTATCAATGTATAACCAACTTGGCCAAACCCAAGTCCAAGCTTTATTATGAACTAGAATGTTTACCAACCAAAAAGTAATTAAATCTGCTAACATTCTAGAGAGGACAATGCACAGAAGCTGATTAAAAAAAGCGACCGAACGCTAAGAACGCGTTTACGTGGGCAACAAGATCTTCAAACATTTTCTCAATTTTTTTACGAGTTGTTCCTGTGACGAATCGCCCTATGAGGGATCTCCCTACGCGAATAATAGCCCTGCTTTGAATTGCCTATTATGAATTGTCCTTTGACGAATGGCCCGTATCTCAATAGTCCGGCAGGGGGCCATGGGGACAGTTCACCAGCGAAGAGTCACCCTCACGTTGGTCGTTCTCAATGAACGAAGACTCTAGTAGCTTTCTCGGTCTCCATCTTCCCTCCTTGGCCAGGGTCGAAGCATTGTCAAAGTCAAAAAGTGTGACCTGTGGTCCATTGGATGGTCGACGAGTTCGGACTTGAAACGCGTTTCATTTGTGGCCTTGGCGACGTCTCGTGCTTGTCTTTTACTGCCGAATTCACAAACCTCACTCCGACTGAGGCGCCCCTCCACTTCCTCAAGGAAGGCGCGAGGGCCGGCTCTGGTCATCTCGCGAAAACGGATAAGGAGCCAAGGTCACCAATCCGTCGTCGCGATTGGCCAGTGCTTGCCCTCGCGCCTTCCTTGGGGAACTGGAGGGGTACCTCAATGAGAGTGAGGTTTGTAAATTCGGCGGTTATTCTTGTTTTGTTTTTTTTTTCTTTTCGCCCCGTCTTTCTGATGTAGGACGCGGCCCATTCTTTGCACTGTGCTTGGTTAAGCCTCTGAAGTGGTGAGTCTGGGTTTTCAGATCACGCTGGCAATTGTCCAATAGTGTCGTTACACAGTGTGTACGCCTAACAGTCTTTGAGCGCGTTACGACGCTTAGGAAACTTCCTTAACGTACGGGATGCTTACAACGTCACGTGTTCATTCAACTCGATTCATACGTTGACGGCACATTTGTTGCTTAACATGGTTGATAACACGGTCGGGGTTTATGCAGAGCCTCCTGCACATGGCTAAACAATTGGTTAATAAGCAATGAGTTAGATGAGACTTTTTCTGCTCGATGAAGTAGCGATCTTACAACTGAGTTCTGTTGCTGTGAGGGGTGACGAGTGCGGTAGCCAAGAGAGTTCTGTGGTATCACAACGCTTACGGTATACGGCTGTCTACATTTTAAAGTCAGGTTTACTTCTATAGACACGTACATCCAAAACGGCAAGGTCTTTTCGGTTTCGAAATTAACGAGTGAACTGAATAAAGGGGTGGAGACTACTCATATTGTGGTGATAATCGATTACGTGTTCACTGTCAATTATTACAAAAGTGCCATCGACAAACCGTTGCTTTAACTTCATAGAGAAATAATGCTGAACATTACCTTTTCCTCAACTTGAACTATGGCGAAATTTGAGACGGTTACGCAAACTGGGTTACTCATAGGCATCCGCTAAAATGATGTTATATGTCCCCATTAAAACTAAAATGGCACTGGTTGACCCAAGAGCGTAGAAGTAAAATGTCACCAAAACAAATGCTTGTGTGATCGGAACAACGACTGGTCAGCCAACAAACGGTCCCGTCCGACATCAACTACCAAAGCGCTGGGGGCATTCATAAGTAATACAATAGCACCAAAGGATAGCGTAGCCTTAAGCAAGAGAAGGGTCTGCGCGCGTACAGTTGCAATAAGTCACGGGAATTATAAACACAAAATCGGTTGTTTTCTGTAGCAGGGTTCAGTACATCAACCAAATATTTGGACAGGCTGTGGGTGGGTTTGTGTCTTTGGTGGGCAATCAGAGGAGAAGTGACAACTTGGCTGAAATGGCTACGTTACTACTCTAAGCGTCATAGGGGGCAGGGCTTGCCGCTCGCTTTTTGCGCACAATTTCAAATCGGGCTCAAAAAAACGTGACATTGTGTCATTTAATACCTAAAAACCCATTGCATTTTTGGAAATTGTTTTAGTTGATCTGGCCTGGATTATAATTGCCGTCAATACTGCCAATTCAAAATGACCCTAGAAACCAGTCCTTAAAACGTTATTTAACATATTTTTGCTAATTAGCCAACATACCATGATAATTCCCCTCACCTAGCATCCTCCGAGACTGATAAATACATGGTGAAAACGGCCCACATCTAACTTTCACCTTTTGTTTTAAATCAGTTTGATTTAAAACAAGCATTCTTTATATTCATTACCGAGAAACCCGAGACTGGGAAAAAATAAAATAACGGACAAATGCAGACTTTGTCCCAAAATATCTCTACTTATTTTATTTCACATCGTCAATTTTATATATTCGTCCACCCTTCTTGCGACTTCCTCCCCCCCCCCCCCCTCCAATCGAGTATTTTCATCATCCTAACCACAAGACAATGAAAATAACAAGAAACAACTACTACCACGGGGTGACCACAGTCCACAAGCATAGCCTATAAAGGAATTTAGCTCTCAATACACCAATCTTTCACTAAACTCATTAGTTTTCCGCAGTAATCTTTTCAGCTTAGTAATATTTGTTTTCTTGTCGCGAGGAGGGTCTAAGCACCCTAGGGGGTGGAGAATGTCGCGAAGGGATAGACGAATGTATAAAAGTGTCGACGTGAAACAAAATCAGCAGCTGTGTTTTGAGCTGGCGTGCGTATTACATCTGTAGTAAACCCGAGATTTGTCCATTATTTGATTTTTTATTTTAGTCTCCTGTATTCGTTATGGAGTTAACTGACACTTTCCCTAGGTATATAGACTTTCTGCCTTGTATATTCGCGTTTACAGGAGGATAATTGACTTGCCAATTTTGCCTTATAGTTCCTGTAAGGGCTACATCAAAATCTCCGTGAAAATCTATACTTAACTTAAAAGAGGTCTGAAGCGCAAAGCTCGTGTGAGAGCATCACCAATTTCCAGCGGCATCTGAACTCTTTTCCGAGAAGTAGTAGTAATCGCAGGAGACACCATTACTTTAAAACTTCAGAATTTGAAATTTTCGGTTTATAACTTCCGTATAAATTTGTGTACTTAGACTGAAGCAAACGTTTCATGAAACACGTCCTTGCAAAACAAGGAACAAAATACTGTACCAAAATGACAACTGCATCATCTTAAATTTTGGTCCCAGCCAAAACCGAATTAAATTTGTCCCAGTGTTTGAGTAGAAAATAATCGCCATATTGCGGTAAATGTGCATAGTTCTAATAAAGTACAAAAAGCGGTATTTTTTAATCAAACAATATATTTTATTGGGACATCAGAGGACGGGTAACAGGCTCCTCGCAATTCTATTTGCATCTTCTTTGGTAAATTTACTTTACTAAGTCTGACAGTTTAAATAATATATATATATATATATATATATATAGAGAGAGAGAGAGAGAGAGAGAGAGAGAGAGAGAACGATTTCAGACCTAGATGCAATCGGATCTAGGCGAATACGCAAGAATAATATTTGATTGTTGGTTTCATTGCATTAAACTTCTTATATGAAAAACTTTGACAGCTGGACGAAGTGTGATCTTTTTTTTTCATCCTCATGGAGAATTAAAACTTCAATAACCCTATTGCTTATACCCAATGTTGTGTGTCCGTATATATAATTCTAGTTGTTTATTTCAATTATTACCACATTTATTCGCACTCTTTGTTGTCTTGCACCTAAAATGTTATTAGTCGGAGCGTAAATTTTTACAACTAGTTTCAGAATGTTCAAAGTTGGATCTTCTCAAATTGTCATCAACGCATATTGAAAGACGAATTTGCAGCAACGAAGCTTGTAAGAGGCGAAACATTAGCTACCTGATGAAAGAAGTTTTTTTGTACTAACCGATGTAGCAACACAGTTTTGAAGGAACTCGTCACTCTTCTTTTTGTTTGTTATCTTGTTTAGTGAGTGTTTGACTGTGCCGGTGGAAGATTACGAAACTTTCGCACTGTGGAAAATTGCAAATGTAAAAATAAGATACTGCGCTAATTTTAATTCGAGGCTTCGATACTTCCCCGCTTGCCCGAAGGTATTTCAGGTCTTCTCTAAGCCGCTATTGTTCCACTTAAAATTAATGGTTTGGCAGACCCAGGAGTTTATGTTTTATTTCCGCGAATCACAATCATACCAGGTACGCCTCTCCCACCTTCTTCTCATTTCGATTATATGTGGCGTCGTTTTTTTTGTAATTATTTGGAGTGGATTCAAAAACTTCTGTACCAGGAAAGTATATTCAGGGTGCAAGAAATATTTTATTTGTTTGAAGGAAATATAATATATCATTTATATCTTTATTATACCCTTCAGCGCCCACATTCATTACAGAAGGAGGGGTAGTAAGAATGTGAAAAAAACACTATAAGCCAAATCTATGTTAATCATGAAGCATTTGCCAGTGGTTGAACCAATAAATATAACGATAATTATACATAAGTTATCACAGTTGACACAATAAGGTCACCAGGTGCGAGCACTCGTCAGTAACTCTGAAAAAAAAGTGTTTGCTGATATCATGACAGGCAACTCGGGTAAACAATTCCATTGACGAGTGGTAAGCGGCAAAATGTGTATTTGAAAATGTTTGTTCGGTTTAAATATTCTCGAACCTTATTTTGATGATCTTCCTGCGTAATATGAAGTGAAGAGGCCTAAGAAATGATCCCCTCTCTATACCCGTTTTGTTATTATATATATTTTAAAGAATTTTAAACGTAACAAAAATTCGGTATATTAATGGCTTCCGTCCAAGATAGATTTTCAGAATGCTCGAGCTTACATTGTAATCGTAAATTACCATCACGAATCTCGCTGCCCTGTTTTCAACTCTTTCAACATCATCACAAAGATATAGTGCTTAGAAATTCAACGGTGCACAAGCGTTTTAACGATTGGGTGTTATATTCGTCATATACAATGTCTGCTTAACTTCGGGAGGGCAGTCTAGAATGTTGCGTCCTAAAAAATACAACATACCTGTGGTTCGAGCGGATAATTTATTAATGTGGGACTCCCAAGATAAATTTGTTTTCAGACAAACCCCAAGATAGTTTGCCTCTGAAGTAACAGTCTGTGCAGTGCCATGACTGTTAGAGGACTGTACCGAGATTTTACGTTCTTACACAAAGTTGTCCATGGTGAGGTAAACTCGACGGACTTATTGCGATCTTTTGACTTCCATGTTCCACCCCGAGTCATCAGGAACAAATCAACTTTTCACCCCCGCTGCACATGATTTGTGTAACATCTTTTGAGGGTTCAACTTAATTTTAATAATGCTCATCACAATAACTTTGATATTTTTATTGCACATCAGGAGTTTATGCAAAAATTACGCGAATGCATGCATTTGCTTTAACATCCAAGTCAGTCCTAACCCTAGTCTTTTTGCCTTTGTTCCTTGTCAGTCCTTTTTTTTACAATTGTATTTTTGACTTATATGTATAATACATCACCCATGTTTGTGCACCACACAGTATACCGCAATGTTGTTCGTGGACACTGGAAAATAAAGCATTATTAATATTATTATTCTTAAATATTACCTTGTCTGCATATAAAAAATAGACTGTTTATTTTACTTTTTTTTGTTTGTTTGTTTTGTAAAGCTAACATGATGGCATTAATTCATGGTTAGTTTTATCTGGAATCTTTCATAGCACCCTGAAGTGCAGTCTATATCTAGTTGCAAAGCAGTTATATCATTGGAATTTCGAGCAGATGGATATGCCAGGCAATCATCGGCATAAATACAGCTATTTAATTCTATACCCTTGGTAATGTCGTTAGTAAAAACAAGAAATCAAAGGGGAGCTAGGACAGATCCATGTCGCACTCCTGACGTGATGTCCAGGTACGTAGATTTTATTTTTTTCGATTGACTTCAGCACACTATTTTCGCTCAGTAAAGTAGTCATTTAACCATAATAATAAATTCCCTCAATATTTACTGAGGATAATGACAGTAAGATTAACTTGGGGTAAAACAGAGTCGAATGTAGACAGAATTAGGAGAGCGTGTAGGTTAAAGAGTTTGGTATGCGAACGCAAACGGAGACAAGGAAGACACAAAAACACGCTAGACACCAAACCCTGTCCGTGTCTGACGTGTTTTTGTTTTTCTTTTTGTCCCTCGTCTCCTTTTGCATTTGCAGGCCAAGATGAGTTGAATGCTTTCCTTAAATCAAGAAATACACAATCAATCCACACGAGAACCCCTACCACATGAGGACGCCACATCATGAAAAGTTCAAATAACTGTGTCTAGCACGAAAAGGAACTCCTAACACCATTCTCGAAGAAAAAAAAGTTGCTCGCGTTAAAATATTGATTAAAGTGCTATATATGTTTTGCTCTCAACTGTTTTGAACAGGCGGATGAAAGGGAAATAGGTCGGTAATTATCTGCTTTACTCTTAGAATCGTTTTTATGCACATTAACGACGCTGGCAACCTTCCACTCTGACGGCAACTTTGAGGATGACAAGGACTTTCTGAACAAAATAAAGATTCAAGAAACAGCATCGATACTTTTCTTCAAGGCGCAAATATGACTTTTGTCAGGCCCAATGACCTTATCTGGGTTTAGGTTAAAGAGGAGGTTCTGTATTCCGTCAGCGTTTATTTCTAAATTCTTCATTGCAAAAAGTGACTTAGCGTGAAACTGATCCAATAACATCTTTTTTTATATTTAAATCAGATGAATTTTATTTAAATATGAGTCATTTTCCTAATCACTGTAGGTATAATATAGTGTTTTAAGCACTAGATATGCATGCCATTTTCATTCATCAATCCGTCCAATTACTGAAATGAATGCGAAATATAAAACTACTTTAACTTTAAGGTACATTTTAATTCTCAACGTTTATAAGATAAACCCGGCCAGAGTGAATATAAAAAAAAAAAAAAATCTTGATATTTTCAGGAAAGGGAAAAAGTTTCATTTGCGTTCTATATTACATTCGGGTATTCTAGCCATTGAAGATTACTTTTCTACTTAAACTAAAACGTTACGCAAAAAAAAAAAAAACAGTGAATGGCCCACAAAGCAGCAAGCAAAAAACCATAGAACAAGATGCATAATCGGAAAGCACCAGAGGCCTTGCCATGAGCGTACGATGCGGAATGTTTTTAATGTAAATATCGCTATATAAACGCTACTGCAGACCTCATCTACTGACGACAATTCAGCCGTTCTTACAAAATAGGCTAACAACAAGGACACACAAATATTACTCACGTCGCAATGCTGAAAATGTATAGGTAGAATTGCTTTCTAGCTTTGTGTGCAATACATACCGGGATAGTTCTGAATACCACGCTGTTGCTCAGACACATAGTTTCGTGCGAAGTTGACATTTATTACGTCCACTGCAACTATCGGCTTCCTAAACGTGCATCTGTACCTGCCATAATGGTGTATCTCTTTTATCTCTGCTTCACTCCATCGATCTTGGTTCACTGTTACGTGTTCATTTTCACAGGATATTCAAACAGGTACTTATATGATTTTTATTTGGTCTCAGAAAAGAAGAGTAAAATCGATCGTCGAAAAACTGCAAGTTTGAAAAGGGGCCCGCAGTATTCAAGTGTTGCATGAAGCACCCTTTTGAGTATTAGCTCATGTATAAGAAAAGGTCGTGCTTCACCTTCATTCCAAGAACTCAAAGTTGCATAGAATTGTATTTTACATACACTTCCCATATTCCTGCGTATAAATCAGTTTATACGTTTTTATTAAAACAACAGCTTCGAATGAATCGGATGGAACGGGTTAAACAAATCGCACCGACAAATGTACGATACATCCTACCAACCACGCAGACTCCCTCAATAGATTATCGCGCGCCAAAGCGAACCAGCTCACCAGTCAGAAAAGCGTATTGATTCCAATCAACAATGCGCATCGAATCAGGTTAACGCGACCGGTAATTGCGTGTCGAACCGACCGAAACATTTCCCCACCATTCTCTCGTTAAATTTCCGGTCAGAGAGTTCTGCCCAAGCAACGAACCGGTGCCCGCCTACTGGGGAGTAAACAAAGGGCTTCGTGTGGGCGCGTTGAAAGACCGCCACCTAACAAGCTTCGTCTCTGTGCTAGAGAGAGAGAGAGAGAGAGAGGAGAGAGGGCACGTGAGAGAAAGTTGGGGACGAAGGTAACAGGGAGTGTTAATTAATTAGACTAACGGCTGCGGATTCTCTCGCAAGAAAAAAAAAAAAACGGTAACAACCTCCACCTTTTTCCGACCCTTGATTTACGGGGTCGGAGCGGAGGTGCCTAGCGGTGGAGCGAACTTTCGGGGGGCATTGTGTTCTGGGCCGATGCGGAGTCGTGTGTGAAAGACTTTTCTATGTGGGTTTGCTCCTTCGATTCGTGAGCTTCCTGGTCTGAGCGCAGATGTTTTACATTCGAACGCGTGCATTTAATTTTAGCGTGGGTATCGTAAGCGTGTATTATTTACCTTACAATATTAGTACATATGTGTACTGTATACACGGGGTGTTCCACGCAAGGCGGGCCAAATCGTTCCTGCAAAAAGTACAAATCGCAATGAAAAAGGTTAACGTTCTAAACGTTTCTGGTAAAGGGTTCATTTGAAAAATATAATTATAAGGTCCGTAATGTTAAATTTAATCATTACTTTCGAATAAATACATTTTTAATTAGTATAAGTATGTAGGTATGGTTTCAATTAGAACCTCGCTCATCCAAGCAAATAAAACAACACATCTTAGGAAGATAGTAGCAGGCAAAGGCGTAAAACATTTTATGGCGTTCGAAGAGAAAAAAAATAGATGTTTCTGCTTTCTATCGGAGCTTATCTTTGCGCCCACAGTCCAACCCCCCATGGCTGATGCGCGCAGCTACTTCGTAGGAGGGAAGGAAGTCCGTCGCAGGAGCGTTGCGCGTCTCGGCCTCCGGGGGCAGGACCACTTGCGAAAAGATGCGCTTCGATTCAAAAGCAAAACCTAGAGACGTGTTCAAATTCAGTGTTCTTTTTTATTTTTTTTTAAATAAGTAAACCGCTCTACGTGCCTTTCATGTTTCTAAAATGAGTTTATTTACTGGGTTTTGATGATCCCCAACAAGCTTATACTTGAAACAATATCAATACATTCAAGGAGTAAAAGGGTAATTATTCGAAAATAATTAATAAATTAAGTATTCCGGACGTTTTAATCTTATCAGATGGGCCTTTTCGGCAGAAACCAATACAATCGTAACTTTCTTCAGTGCGATGCTCACTTTTCGTGGAAAGGATTCTACCTGCATTTTGAGGAATCCCATGTAAATTAGTTATTACGTATTTATCTGAGAATAATATTAGATATTCGGTTTTATTAAAAATGAAGTAAACTGGCTAGGGTTAAGGAGTTTCACAGCGTCAGACGTGCGACTGTTTTTCATGACGTGAATTCACTTTTCTGACCTTAACATCAGCGAGAAATAGAATATTGTTTATTTATTGTTTTCATATTTCGAATTTAAATTGAAATAGAAAACTTAATTCCAGCACACGCTTTTACTTTGAGCCGACAGTGTATTTTCAGAGCTGGCTCGTTCGACATACTTATTGAACCCAAAACAGTTTATTTAACAAACAAACAAATCCAAGATTAATTTCTTATACTAGACCATATACGTAGAAAACAGTTCAATAAATGTAGTGTCTAGATTCAGCTAAATTAACTTAAAGTATGCTGATTCATCTTCACTAACAATTTGTTTCGGTAAAAAAAAAAAAAAAAAAACTTACATTTTCGATCGTTGCCATCTCTAGCTAATAGAGAACGTCTTTAATTTGATGCGCCAAACGTAAATTCTGAAAGGAATTGCAAATAAGTACGATTTAATGCAATAAGTATGGAAATTCAGGATGAATATAGTTCACTACAAACATTGCAAGATGTAAGGATAATATAATCACAGATCACCTGCTCAAAATTCTAGCGTGGAAGAAGAATTTTACCAAAAGAAGACAGCGCAACAGAACGGAAACTCGAGTAAGACTCGTGTCTCGAGGAGCCATTCAATTGGCCGAGGAAGCAGGCAGTTTTATGAAACTTTCATAGAACCCCAAGAAGTCTAACAAGTGTAAAAATGAGGCGTAAAATACAACAACAGAAAACTCTTCATCAAAACAAAGACGTTCCAAAGAGCGGGAAACAAGAGCCCAAATAAACTGACCTCCCAGTCTGTCCATGGCAGCCGAAACCGGATTGAAGGAAATGAGTGTGACGATCCGATGCAGTCGGACTGGGATAACTGAAGAAGTTATAGTGTTGGAATGAGGAGAGTGCTGATAGGAGTAACATATAAATAGGAACAAAACAAAAGAGACAAGAACATAAAACGTCTTGTCCGTCCTCGTCTCTTATGTTCTTCCCGTATTTATAATTTTACAGGTTCCATGTAAATACGAAAACAATGCGTACGGTTTCTAAGCGTGGCACACAAAGAGCGAACTGGCAAAAATGCGCCCAGTTAGGGGAAACAAACATGGTGCTGGTTGTTTTCATCAAGGTTCACAAGAACGCAAACGAAGAATAAGATTTTAAATATATAAATTACTAAACTCCTGAATTTTTTTTTCGTCCGCCAAACTGAATACATCGAATTGTTTGCGTCTCGCAAATCTCGTCGAGGTTTCTCTCTAAGCTTCTTAGGATTACTTGAGTACGGGTTTAAGAAAGAATTAATAAAAAGTCTCTTCGAAAACCATGCCTACCCAGAGTCCCTTCACGCTAAGTAACTCGCTCATATATATTAATAACAAAATATTTGTCTCTCAGACGTTCTGACAGCTGGCATCCCTGGTCAAGGCAAGCTGCCAAACCTAATGACTGCGACACCAGATTGGTTTTGTTTAGGCAAATATGTTAGAAACATTTTTAACGTGCAATTAACACCGCCCTTAAGGAGAAAATATTGTCATGTCATATTTCTGGTTCGATGCTCAGTTCAATCAATCAATGAGTTTATTTTTCTTTCAAGGGGTAGATACTCCTTGAAATGGTACCTTGGCGCAAAAGGCGATCGTGTCGCCTGACTGGGCACCAAGGTCCAACGGGGGGGGGGGGGGGGGGGGGGGGGGAGCAAAGTCCAACAGTAAAACCACTAAGGGCTAAACTTCGACAGGAGAAAAATACGGATACAAGATAAAATGGATACACACACACATACACACAAGAGATCATGAATGCACACATAAAATAAAATTGTAAAGAAGGAATACTAGCACACATTGATGTTGTTTATGTAGACATTGTCATAAAAAACAAAGGCTCAAATACTGAGTGGCGGGGGCATATTCAGTATCTATAATTCGTTCTGCAGTTCAAGCCAATAGTTTAGACCAATTAGAATATTTAAAATTATTTGCAGATTTTTTTTTTGAATAGGAACGAAGTAAATTATATGTAAAAAAATCGTTTTATGAGGAATGTAGGAGACGCTGACGTCCAGTGTCGCCGTGTATTGGCAAAGCGTTGCCTCGAGCTTCTTTGCTTCAAACTCCTTTCTCTTGCGGGTTCCAAAAAGATTAAGCTGCTGATCAACTGTTCTGAAAGCCTCGCTGTGTCCCTTCGTCTTCCATTCCTGTTTGCCTTTTGTTGCTTTTTTTGTTTGTTTAGACAATCATTTTGATGCTGGCCAACTCTATTGCGTTTTAGTGTACCACGCCACAGGGCCTTACTTACGCTTGCAAACTATGAGTTTGCTACAAAGAACGCCATTAATTCTACATTAATAAGGTTTTTTTTTTTCGTCTCGAGGAAGGCCTGACTTAAGCTTTACGGTTATTCCAGTCTCAAAACTAGTCTGGTAAAGGACTCTCGGTGGAGCTGCCTAGAGCGATCTGTGCAGTTAGATTACATAATCCTTCGGTTCTCGGTTTGAAACCTGGCCGAGGTTCCCACAATAAAGGGGAGGTTTTTAGCGGAGAAGTCGCATTGTAACCGAAGATTTGGTTGCACCTTAAAAGGTCCTTAAACTAATCCTCAGTTTTTTTCGTAGGGCATGTCAGGTTCTCTTCGTTGTTTCGTAACGTAAAATCCCCAATTTGTGCTCAGTGTTGTTGATGAGGGCTCAGTGTCACAATTGTGCTCAGTGTCATATTTATATTTTGTTACAAAGCTGTGTTTTGAGTCTTTTTGGTCTGTTTCTGACACTGTTTACCACGTAAAGGAAGTAAGTTTATGTTTTTGAAATCTCTGGATCTTTCAATTTTGTAACATGCTTTCTCTGAGATGCTTGCATTATCTTCATTGCTGCTACTGTAAGGAGGCCGAGGGCTCGTCAAGCCACCTGTGGGTAGCTTCTTCCCTCGGTCTTCGCCATGAAGGTGTGGAAATAAGAGGATTTAATATTGTTATTAATATTATTATTTTATGCCCTCTCCGTTCGCCGAATAGAAAAATAATTTATTTATTCGTGATCCTGGAGGCCAAATGAAGACAATTTAAGCGTTGTACTGAAATACAGTGCAGCTTTTGCTTTCCTTTAATTCGCAATCATGTAATAGTTTTTAATCACTTTCATTCCACCAGTGACATCACGTTTCGCATGAGGTGTGTGGGTTGTTGCCAGGGCTCGCCGTTCCCTCCGGTCTTTGTCGGGACCTCGCTGGTGGACCACTGCGGGGATTGCCAAGGGCCAGACCCGCCAAACCGGCTTCATCGTTCCTGACTGGCCCCAGCCTCGTGCAGCACGCTCTGTCACGCGCCAGCTCGTGTCTCTCCGGCCGATCGCCTGTAACGTGCCACCTCACCCGGTCGTCTGACACCCTCGTCTCCCACAAACCTCATCTTAAAATACTTAACCTTGTACTAAAAGAATAGACAAAACCCGCCGAGAGTCCCAGTGTGGTGTTGTGTATCAATCGAACTCCCTAGTTCATTACGCATTTGTATATTGGGGAGACCGGCCGCAAACTTGGCAGAACTATATAAAAAAAAATCACAAGCGTGATGTGGCGAAAGGCACATATGCCACTAGGGCAAAGACGGAGCTGGTTGGCCATTGTTGGACAACGGGACAGAGTTCTGATTTCGAGAACGCGTCGACCTTGGCGCGCGAACAAAGTTGGGGTCCACGAAGGTACTTGAAATCATGGTGCATCCGGAGTGATTCATCCGCTTGTAACTCCTACGGCGGCCCCTTCCCAAAGTGCATGCGGACATCCTTGAATCTGATTTCTGGCTAGAGTTTCTCTCATTGACGCCTCTGGGCTTCACTGAAGATGTCTCCCGTATGGGAGACGAAATGTCTGATTAAATTGTTATTTGTGTTATGTCAAGTCGGTGTAGTTTGTTTTATAAAAAAATATAAGCGGCCTACATAGAGGGGTACGGTCCATTCGTCACATGCGCGCTTGTCAAAGGACGATTGGTCACAAGACGATCGTCACACCGGAACATTTTGTCATGAACCGTCGCGCGGGTCACCTGTCCCACAATAGTTCGTCCCCAAGAAAATGTATTTGTTCCATTTGGTTCGGGCGGACAAAGTGGGTCACCCCTTACCTTAGCATGTATTTCCCTTCTTAATTTCTGAGAATTTGTAACAGACCTTTTAGCTTCTGGTTCACCCCCGAACAATGAATTTCGGTTCGGCTGGAAAACGTTGGTAACCTCATACCTCAGTATGTCTTACATTTCTCAAGGGCGAAAAGTTTGTAACAAACGTGTTAACTTTTGGTTCCGTCCGAACGGTGTTTAGGAACTCGGCTGCATTCAAAAGGATGGAAGTGATCGCTACTGAGAGAGGTAGAGCTCTGCTGCTTCACGAGGGGTACTCGTACACATGCAGCAGAAAGAATAATGATGGTTCTTACTGAATTTGTCGCGGAAGAGGTACATGCAAGGCTAAAGTAACAACTGATTTGGCTGCCAGTCGGATCATTGCTCGTTGGTGCCAGCATACACACGCTGTGGACCCAACTAAGATCAAGCTGCTGAAGACTCGTGAAATGATGAAAGGTAAAGTGGGTGAGTGCCAAAAACTTTTCTACCTTGACTATTGTAAGATCTGTTTTTTCTAGCCATTGGTTTATGTGGTATTGGGATATTGTAAAACTTCTCAACAGGGAATGTGGACAATTGTTTAAATTTACATTTTACTATCGTCCCATGCGCGCTCTATGAGACCAGTTGCCCGCGTGACGACTGTTGCTGTGACGAATGTTTCTCTGTGACGAATCGTCCTGTGACCAATCCTACAGTGTCGCGTGCGCATGTGGCGAATCGTCCTCATCCCCTATATCAAACTCTTTCTATAGAAGGTCATTACTGCGCAAACGTCAAGTGCGCATATATATATGTGGCAGTCACTCAGGGTGCACTACTCGGGCATATTCATTTTTTATCTCATACCGGTAAGTGATTGTTATGTATGACGCAACGGGCGCGGGGTGTGAGCGCGCACGTTCACGAGCAGCGTGCTCGAGCGTGGGTTCCTGACGACATGGGACAAAAGACCTGCCGTACCTGCCGTGCACAACACCGCTCCTCAGTATTAAATGATGTACTCATCAACTGGCGACGAGTAAGACGACGGACCTGCGGCCTCGGAAAACATGGCTACCCACGGCTCCATGGAGGAGTTCTCCGGAAAGGGCTGGTCGTCGTGGGCGGAGCGGCTACGATATTACTTCGAAGCAAACGGCATCGGGGACGACCCAAAGAGACGCGCCGTGCTCCTGACACTGTGTGGTCCGACCACTTTTGAAACAGTGAAAGCACTGGTGGCACCAAACACGCCAAGTGAGTTTTCCTTTGAGGAACTCGTCACCTTGCTCCAAGTTCACTTTGATCCGCGCCCGTTGGAGCTCTTTAGCCGGTGCAGATTTCAACGAAGAGACCAGCTACCGGATGAGACCGTGACTGCATACGTTGCAGCACTAAACAAACTTGCTGCAGATGAAAAAACAGTGAGTGCGCAGGCGAGCTGGTGGATGTTGATCATGATGTAGAAAACCCGAGACTGTGGTAAAAGCAGGGAAACTTGGTCGAAGAAGAAAGACAGGGGAAACGAACGTTGAGACGTTCGTTTCCCCTGTCTTTCTTCTTCGACCAAGTTTCCCTGCTTTTACCACAGTCTCGGGTTTTCTACATCATGATTTGCTGCAGATTGCAATTTTGGAACGGTACAGCCGGCTGCGACCAGCACCTCTGCAGCTGAACTGCCAAGCCGTTCGAACCCCGTGGAATCAGCTGGAACCGCGGCAATTGGTGCGACTACCCCCTCGGTCAACGTGACATTGCTCCCTATGGACCCCCTATCCTACCCCCTATGGACCCCCTACCCCCTATGCTCCCTATCCTTCGCGATCGTTTTCTTAGCGGGCTTCGGGACGAACACCTGCAACAACGCCTCTTCGCAGAAAGAGACCTGACGTTCCTCAAGGCCTTTGATATAGCTGTACGAGCGGAGAACGCCATGGACCATCAGCGACAGATCAAGCAAGACTTTCAGGAAGTCAACAAAGCAGAAAATGCACGTCTGACACACCGACGGCAGGATGAGGCCACCGCAACATCTTCAACGCCGTGCTGCCGGTGTGAAGAGCTCTACAGCCCGAGTTCATGCAAGTTCCGCCCATCGCAGTGCAGATACTGCAAGAAAGGGAGAAAAAAAAGGCTTCTGACAAGAGTGCCGTTCACCTGGTTGACCCACAGAGAATTTCTGGCTTGGCTGCTAAAGGATCAGGTCAGTTAAACTCACTGCACGACATCAACTCGTTGAGAAGTGGGCTGACGACAACGGAAAAACTCGTGGTGAGCCTCCATGTAGAACGCGTCCCTCTTTAATTCGAGGTGGACTCAGGAGCGGCATGCTCACTTATCAGCAAACAAACGTTTCGCGTAGCATGGCCCAGGCAACCGCCCGAGTTCTCATGCGACAACGTCGCCCTGCGCACCCGGTCGAGTGAAGGGCTGGAATATCAGGGCACAGTACATGTGTGGGTACAGTACAAGAGCTTCTGAGTGAAGTTGCCGCTCCTCGTGATGAGGTGCCCTGACTGCAATCTGCTTGGCCGTAATTGGCTTGATCCTCTTGGTATTGGACTGAGCGGTGTTAATCAAATCTTGCGTGACAAAAGCTTGATTGATATCATCCAAAAACACGCTCCAATTTTGGACGGGGACTTGAACCAGTACGAAGGGTCCGGCCGTGAGTCTGGAGCTGCAAGAAACTGCTACGCCCAAGTTTATAAAAGCACGAACAGTGCCATGCGCACTGAAGCCAACGGTTGAAGTAGAATTGCAGCGCCTCACGGACCAAGGCTTCCTGGAGCCGGCTGAACACTCAGAGTGGGCCACACCTGTTATGATGGTCCGGAAGAAGGACGGCACAATTCGAATATGCGGGGACAACCGCAGCACTATCAACGCCATCACACGCAAGGCTGCGTACCCTCTTCCAACCATATCAGAAGAACTGGTAAAGCTCCGTGGAGGCAAGATATTTTCCACATTAGATCTTGCAGAAGCTTACAAGCAACTCAAGGTCACCGAGAGCACTGCTGACATACTAATAATAAACACCATCAAGGGTCTTTATGGGATCAAGCACTCGCCCTTTGGAGTGTCAGCAGCACTGGCAATTTTTCAGTGGTGCAGCAGGGTTACCAGGTTTCAGCACCTACCTGGACGATGTCGTCGTCTGTGGCTCCACACCGAAGGAGCACGATCAGCGTCTAGACTCCGTCCTTTCACGGCTTTAAGGAGCCAGCCTGCGACTACAGAGAGCCAAGTGCTATTTTGGTGTCGCCGAAGTGTTTCCAAATCACCTCAGCGGTGATGCAGGCCGCAGACGACAAGCTGAGGGCAATCAAGGAATTGCCCAAACCAACACCCAAAGCCACTCTACAGTCATTCCTTGGAATGCTTGCATTTTACGATCGATTCTTGGAAAACAGAGCCACGTTGGCTTGTGCACTGTACAAACTGCTGGAAAAGAACGTTCCCCGGAGATGGGAGAAAAAGCATGCTGCTGCTTTTAAGAACCTCAAGATGCTGGTGCTAGACAAGAAAACTCTGGCTCACTACGATGACACAAAGCACCTTATTTTGTCTTGTGATGCTTCACCGTACGGCGTGGGAGCAGTCCTGGCTCAGGTAGATCAAAAGGGCAGCTAAGCTCCCATCGCGTTCGCATCCAACACACTGGGCGAGGCAGAGCGGAACTACTCACAATTGGACCGAGAGGGGTTGGCTGTGGTGTTTGGAGTCATACATTTCCACCAATACATCACTTTACGCAATGGGGTGATTGCCACTGGTCATTAACACTTGCTTGGTATCCTAAGTTCCCAGAAGCCTGTGCCCCAGGTTCTCTCCCCAAGAATGCGACGCTGGTGCATTAAGCTATCGGCATACGACTACCAGCTGGTCTATAGACGAGGAAAGAAGCATCAGAAAGCGGATGCGTTAAGTCGGATACCCTTGCCCGACAGCGAGGATGAACCGTGTCCTGCTGGTAATGTGCTGATGATTGAGGCTCCAATGGGTTCACCCCAAACGGCCAGCAGGATAGCACAAATGACGCAAGTGGACCTAGTTCTTTCCCGAGTTTTTCAAGCTGTACAGCGAGGAACTCTCCATCAGATAAAAGAGGCGATGTTCCTGCCTTTTAAAAAGAAAATCGCCGAGTTGCGTACACAGCGAGGATGTCTGATCTGGGGGTCCAGGGTCGTCATTCCAACCGCTGCACGCGCCGAAGCAATGAATCTGCTCAACGCAGGACACAAGGGAATTGTGCCCATGAAGTTGACAGTTCGCAGCCACTTGTGGTGGCCAGACATCGACAAAGAGGTTGAATCAACAGTTGGCAAGTGTGCTGCCTGTCAGGAGTCCAGACCACTTCCTCACAAGGTACCCTTGCCAACGTGGGATCAACCGTCTCAGCCCTGGGATACCATACACCTGGACTTCGAGGGTCCTTTGGAGGGGCAGATGTTTCTCGTCATTGTAGACGCATCACCAAGTGGTGTGAGGTGCGCTACATGACATCTGCCACATCCGCATCAGTCATTCGAGAGTTGCGAGCTATATTTGCAACATTCGGACTACCAAGAAAGGAAGTGTTCGACAATGAATTTGTCTTCGTGTCAAACGTAATGGCCGACTTCTATCAGAAAAACGGAATTCAAGCCGTAACCAGTGCTACCTACCATCCGGCTACAAATAGCCAAGCTGAGCGGATGGTCTACGATCTAAAACAAGGATTGGCAAGGGACAAGAAGGGACTTCTGTCATTGAGAGTGGCGAGACTACTTTACAAGCAACATACAACGGTACCTAATTCAACCGGAAAAACACCTGCCTTCATGATGTTCGGCCGCGAACTGGCTACAAACTTAAGAAGACTGATGCCGTCCCCAGAACAAGAAAGACATTCGCAAGAAAAGATGCCTGCATCCAAAGCCTTCAAGGAAGGGGAGCCGGTGGTTGTCGTCAACTTCAGGGGAAGTCCCAGGTGGATCAACGGCAGACTTGTGAAAAAGAGTGGCTACCGATCTTGGCTGACAGAAACTGCTTGGTGAAGGATCCGGACGCACCTCAACCACATACGACGACGTTCATCTCCGTCGACTTCACCCGCTGCGTGGGAAATCGATGGTTCTGACCGCCCTGATGTCTGTCGACGCCCCCAAGACGCTCCTCCGCAGGAAGACCCAGCAGCTGGAGATCCCGGATCTGTAGCTACAGAGCCACGCAGGATAAATCCACCAAGGACTAGACGTCCCCCAGACCGGTATGATGACTACGTCAGAGGTTGAAGGGATGTTACGTATGACGCAACGGGCGCGCGATGTGAGCGTCCGTTGCGTCATACGTAACATCCCTTGTACTCGAGCGTGGGTTACTGGTGACATCGGACAAAAGACCTGCCGCGCAGAACACCGCTCCTCAGTATTAAATGATATACTCATCAGTTATCAAGCAGGAAACAAAATGCAGGGCACTATACTAAACAAAAGTAAAATTATCCACTTTATTTCTATATCGTTTTGCCTTAATTATGACTATATTGTGAATCTCAAAATTTCATCCATAGGCCTAAAAATCATATAACTGCAGTTTACGGAGCGGCATTAAGGGCACCAAGGAACCAAAATTAAGATAACCTCTTAACTCAAATCTGGGGCTTAAGCATATTATACATTTAGTTGAACACTCTTATCAGCTTCCACGTCTAAGGCCTTCCTAGTCGTATTTGGCTCTGATGAAAATGAGTAAGTGTTTTTTTATATATTGACATATAAAAAAGCAATATATTTCACCTTTCGTACTCATACTTTGTGCATTGAGCTGAACCACGGCAATTCACGTAGAAAGCAAACTTTAAAACGCGATATAATTTGAAAACGAAAGCCAAGAAACACGGCATTTTGAAATCTCCAGTACATCACCTAAATATTACTTATTGGCTAATAAATATTACAGGTGGTGAAGCCCTTTATAAAGTATACGACGCAAATATTACTAGGACTACGTATTTTTGGGTATTAGTTTTCTTCTAAATCAGGGAGTGTTTTTTTTTTTTCTTTTTTCTGGGTTCATTCGGTCTGTCAATGTTCATAGGCATAGGCATAGCAATATTTTGGTTTCGAGATAAAAATCAAGGTGTATAGGGACTTATAATGAAACGTAGGACACAGATATATAATTCATCAACCTACGGGGAACATTTACGTTATAGGTATAGTTGGGCACGTCCTCTTTCAAATATTACATGGAAACGAGGTATGAAACGAGGTATCAAGACCGTAATTCTTCTTTGCCTCTCCATGAAATGATTCATTCAAGTTGGTGACCTAACCCTGGCGAACGCTTGAACTGGAAGATGCCACTGATAATTGAAGCCCATCGAAAATGAATTATAAAAAAGGGACAGAAAACTTTGCAAGACCAAATATATATATATATATATATATATAACTGATGACCCAGCGCACAACTTCCTTGAGGCATGAAATTGCTCCTTCCGAAGTCAACGACCTGTTGGCCCAAAATAAACTGCAGCAAAAATAAAACATGGTGTTGTTCTTTGTCTGATGTATAAGTGTCGTTCCTGGCGAATGCGTTTGTGAAAGCGGCGTAGAAGCTAGAACTACAAGGAAAAACACAATAAAAAACAGACAGTAAAACAAAAGATGTGACAAAACGTCACGCGTGCAGTAAATGTAAAAACACAAATATTTTTCAAAAGACATAGTTTGGGAGTAAATTCAATCTACGAGTTAATGAATAATTAAAAACGGTTCTCTAATATAAAAAAATATCATGGGTGTCATTATTTAAGCACAAAGATAAATTCTGGATTAAAGTACGACTTATTCCTGGGTCATTTGACTATCCCTCGGACATAAAGCGTTAGTAGACGGCAGGCGTACGGCACGAAGCTCTTCAGCATAAATTATTCGAAGACCCCTTAACAAACCGTTTTTGTTTTATTTTTTGAAAATATAATTTATGAAGGAACCGATTGAAAGTCAAAAGACAGTTTTATTTCGAGTGCCCCGAGTTTACATCCATATTATACTTTAATAATTTATAAAACGTGTGCGTGACTCTAAATTAATAACTGTTCATAACAGTTAGTTGCCATAACTTTTCTTGCATGTATGTTATTCCTGCACCCAAAACCCAAAACTGTATGTTTTAGTTGAAACAAGAAGCAGAAGTTGGTTTCTCGATTTATTTTTAAAGTTGCCCTGAATTGGAGTTCAGCTTGATGAGTCGAAACGCCTCGCTGTTTGAATTTCTTTTGGGAGGAAATATTCACTAGGTAACGTTGCTCAAAGTTATAAAGTCACAAGGAGCTCACGCGTAACGTTTCTGCAGTTTTATCAGTGTAGCGACGTCATAATATCGTATCCCAATTTTATTTGAAATGCTGTACATGACATACAATATTGTTTTGTGTCGTGTTAAGCTTAACTGGCTTTGGTCTACTAATTAGCAAAAACACACGTATTCAAGAGACGGTTAAATAACACCGTAGAACGGAACTGTCGGAGAAAAGGACAGATAAAAATAATACAACCCGATCTTTGGCAAGTTACAATTATTTGTATTGCATTTGTATCCCTAATTCTAAAGATCACCTCAGACTTGTAGGCAAGAAGGCGACCATGGGAGAAAATCTAATGCTACACGGTGCTAAAACCGATACAGTCTTCGTGAAGCCTGGGGGTTTTGCATCTAATCAACGACCTTGAGTAAACTTAGAGCGGTAAACCAGCGGCCAAAAATGGCACCCCCCCCCCCCCCCGGTTTCCGCCATCTTGCCTGTTTGCCACATTAGTGATCACGTGACGTTAAGATGGCTCCGCTCAGAGGTGGGTCAGATCAGATTGGCCAGATGACGGTCAGTAGATGGGCACTCTGGGGCTTCGTTCCAATCTTAATCGAATGGATCAGAGTTAATCCGGTGGATCAAGTCACGTGACGAGACAGATACAGAAATGCTGGACGCGGGTAGGTTTTCGAACGCAACGGGTACGAGACCTTTACTCAAGAGTGAGATCGAGTTAAATTTGGAACACGGCCGCTTGGATGGGGACCGAACCGAGCGAGCAGGTGCGAGCTGGCCGAGCGCGGCTGGCGTGGCGACGGCGGTGCGAGCATTGAACCGCGATGATCGAGCTGTGGAGGAATGGTAAATTTCCATGTGTGCCATGTTTGGCTAGGCAGACGATGAACAAATAGGACCGGGTATGCACATATCGCACAAGATCTGACCAGCTATGGGCACCGACGCGTGGATACGATCCGAGAAGGAATGCGTGAGAGCTCTCGCGCATTCCTTCTCTGCTTTCCACTTGCAGATACTCTATATGCCCTGCGTACCTTCCTTAAGAGTCATGAACATTCCGCTGGTCGAGTTCAGCGAGAACGCAAAACTTTCATGCGAGATATCCACGCGATGTTTGACACATATAATCGATTCTCTTGGAGCGGTGCCCATACCTGGTCAGATCTTGTGCGATGCGTCCATACCGGGTCCTATTTGTTCATCGTCTGCCTAGTCAAAACATGGCGCACATGGAGATTTACCATTCTCCCGCAGCACGATCATCGCGGTGAAATCCGACTCGCACCGCCGTCGCCGCGCTAGCCGAGCTCGGCCAGCTCGGCCAGCTCGCGGCTCTAGCTCGGTCGGGTCGGTCCCCATCCAGGTGGCCGTGTTCCAAAATTTACTCTATCTCACTCTCGGGTAAAGGTCTTGCACCCGTCGTTCGAAAGCCTACCCGCGTCCAGCATTGCTGTATCTGTCTTGTCACGTGACTTGATCCGCCGGAATAACTCGGATCCATTTGACTAAGATTGGAACACAACCCCAGATGTCCCGTCTGCTGCGTCTGCTGAACGTGATCTGGCCAATCTGATCTGGCCCACCTCTAGGCGCAGCCATCTTAACGTCACGTGATCACTAATGTGGCAAACAGGCAAGATGGCGGCAACCGGGGGGGGGGCGGGGTGGGGGGGTGCCACTTCCGCTGCAGGCTTTGGGTTCCGGTTTACCGCTCTAAGGTAATACTCAAGCTCGTTGCATCTAATGAGTAAACCGGGCGAATCTAAATTATAAATATATATATATATATATATATATATATTATTTATTTATTTATTTATTTACTTATTTGTTTAAAAATATTTTACGTGTTGGTTTTTTATATTTTTTTTTTAAGCGCTCGGTTCATTTAGGTTTTTGATGACGTTTTTTTTTTCCTCAGCTTGACTGTGTCGCAATGGTCTGAAACAGTGTCATCAATATTTTGATGTATGACTTACGTGCTTTGAATCAAGTTGACACTTTTTTTTTCCCCGAAAGAGATCTGCGAGTGTCACTTGATGAGAATGTGAAGCGGATTCTTTCCGAAGCTCGCACTGCGTTTAAAACCCTGGGTCCGGTAGGACAAGGCTGTCATGATGACACATTTTCTCGAACCTGATGAACACTAGAGAAGAATAAACAAAAAACAACAAAAACAACAATGTAGTTAAAGTTTTTATGAGCGTCTTGAGAACAGATGTGGAAAGGATGTAGCAAAAGATTGGCGGTTGATAGTGACGGCGATAATCTGGATGTGGTTGGATACAATGATGACGTGCTTTTGCAAGAATGTACCTTTATCAAAACGGATCGTTTTCTGCCTGAATTAAATTAGTGCCTAAGTCTATGCCTGATCGGAGCGTTTAAAAAACGCCGAGTATGTCTAAGTGGCGAATAATACGTGCCCTGCAGAAGAAGAATTTGACCACCACGGATTGACTCGTGACTGTAACTGCTAAACGTGTGTTGTTTCGTATGTCGTCCAACGTGCCCGGTTCTGAATTGCGAAGTTCCTCTTCATCTGTTGCAAAGTGGAGCAATTGGCCACCTATCAAGCCTATCAAGGCTACTTGGATAGAAGATGGTGATACAAATTCATAGATGAGGTGAGGTTTCTAGCAGAAGTATTTTACATAAAAAACAGCAGAACTAGCATAGATCTCCTGTTTAGAAAACCTTAGTTTCTAATAGACGACAGCTTACCTGGGATCAGCGCGTGATACAAGACATTCGGGGCCATAGTCGGCTCTAAGGTTTTAAAGCGTAGCTCTTAGGCGTCCGTTTCCAAGTTGAACGGCATCGGCGTCGGCGTTACAGCGCGTTGCATTATGGGACGTCCAAATAATTACTTCACACGTGACGTCACGTGTGCCGTCACGAGGGTAGAATGTTTTCTTTATACATGGTTAAAGTCAACGAGCAACGTGAGGAAACTGTAGAAGAATACAAGACACAGGATAGACGCTGAATTGAACGTGAGGAAACTATAAAAGAATGCAGGGGACAGGATAGACGCTGAAAATTTGCGCCTATCCTGTCTCCTGTACCCATCTAATTTCCTCACGTTGCTCGCTGTCTTTAACCATGGATAATGCTTACAAATTAGCCCAGCTCACAAACCTTCTAATTTCTTTCGTTAATTTGGCGGAAAAGTTTTTCGCTAAGCTTTGCGGGAAAAGTTTTTGCCAAAATTAGCGGAAACATTTTCCCGCCAAATTTAGCGGGTTAGTTTTTTTCTAAATTTAGCAGGGGTATTTTTCCGCTAATTTAGCGAAAACATTTCCCGCCACATTTAACGAAAAACTTTTCACGCCAAATCTAGCGGGAGAATTTCACCCTCGTGGCTTCACACGCAACGTCATGTGTGACGCCACGCGACGTCACGCTAAATGTATCGGAAAACTTAGCGGAAAAATTACCCCACTTAGTTTGCCGGGAAGTTTGACATCACGTTGCCTCGACACCGATAGACCGATCTCAGCAGCCAGTCTGACCACGCCACCGCTGCCGCGATGCATCGAGGGAACTGTAGTCTTTCTGCGCGTACGACAACCTCGCTGGAGCTCTGCACGTGCAGGGCACGAGCAGTCTCGTGCACTGCCCTTTGCCCACTGTGGACTAAAGTTATGGCTGCCTCGCGCATGCGTCGAACGCTTGGTGAGATTGGTCTATTCAATTCCTCGATATATTTAGCGGGATATTTTAACTAAATTTAGCCTGAAACCTTTTCCGCTACATTTAGCAAGAAAAAGTCACCGCTATATTTAGCGTGGAAGTTTTTTGTGAATTTTTCACTAAATTTAGCGGGAAAATGTTGGTAAATTTATCGCTAGATTTTATCGGGAATATTTTATTTTCGCTTAATTCAGCTGTAAATTTAACGAAAATGTCCTTCTAAATGGGAGGGGAGCAGTAGAGGTTAAAGGGAGAGTAATGAGGGAAAGGGGAGGAGAGCCATACCGTCTCCTCCGTACCCTCTCCTCCACCTCCTGAAGAGCTGCGCTCTAATTCGGCATTACAGGAAGCTGCAAACATCTTTCATTTTTACACGATACCCTAAAAAAATTAGAGCACTGATCCCCTCCATGCGTTGGCACAAACACCCGCGTTCATCTGAATCCCAATTAGTCTACTCGATCCACCAGCGAGCGAAGAGTAATCGAATATTAAGAGGAGCCAAATGAACTTCCCATTAAGGCTTCATCAAATACTGGCACAGGTGAATATCGTCATTTTGTGATTTCCTGATAGGCGCATACACAAACGCTTCGTAGAAGTAGATTCCAGTGCAGATAAACGAAAAACATGTAATTGTGTTGCCATTCTTGCCACTCGCAACGGCGGGGAAAACGATTCAAATCAAGTTCCGAGCAACTTCTGCAGGACGAATTAGCTGAAAACACGTACAAAGTAACGCCGGACACGGGTAGGGTTTCGATTATCAAGGTGCCATGCCTTTTTTCCGGAGGAAAGTAAAGCTACACGACCGCGGGAAGGTGCTGACGCAGTTAACACACTGCGGGGCATTAGAAGATGTCCGAGTGGGCAGCGCTTCACTATGCGGTTTAACACGGACGCTGTTGTTGATAGAGCTCACAGTAAGCAGCAAAGGCAGATTGGGGCGTCCCCTTTAAGTGTCGCACGCTCCCGATACACTCTACGTGATTTATTGATTGATTGATTGAAAATATTTTTGTTTCAGAAAAAGATTGGGGGAGGAAAGCATGTGTTTATACCATGTCAAAGATGTATTGGTCTGCAACGCTGGGTGACCCTCTCTACCAGCGAATGGTGGCAGGCAAGGTCAACGCCACGCAAGATGGCCGCCCACGGCTCCCGAGGCGTGTGTGTGATTGGGTCTATAGCTGGTGTGTATTATTTTGCCCATACCATGTGGTATGCGCACGCCCTTTCCCAGCAATGTGGGCAGTATACGCCGTTCACCCTTAAGCTGAGACTAGAAGCTCCGCCTACAGCGCGAGCTCGCTGGCTTCCGCAGTGTTTTGGTTGAGCGGGCCGGTGCGTTAAGACTTGTGTTAGCAAGGGTCGAAATCTCAGGCTCAAGGTCGAGATTTAGTCTCAGCTTAAGGGTGAACGAAATATAGGGGGAACATAGTGTGGGGTACCGGGAGTGTAGTTTAGTCAACGTGGTCCGTGTGTCTGTCTGTAGTTTTCTAATAATGTATTCTTATTCAGTTTGGCTTTGGTCTGGAGGAAGATATATTCTTCTGTTGAGAACTTTAGTTCTCCAGAGCACTCTCGAAAAATGTCCAATAGCTGGGAAACCGTGTCTCCAATTTATTCACCCTGGTTAGAAATAAATATGACCAGATTATTATCCACATATCTGAAAGTATATTTCACCACGACAACCTCCATATGACGACATTATCTTACCGCAGCAAACCCCATATCCACGAGATATCGCAAGGCCCCCAAAAACCTCAGACCCAAACCAGCCTTCTTCAAGTCCATCCTCGAACTGCGAGGATCCCCAATCGGCTCCGACGTCAACACTAATAAGGACAGCAAGAAACAGACGCAGGTGTCATCGGCTAACTTTCAATGAAGCATTTGCACAACTCTCATAACGTATCCTCATGTGTCGCACTATTTTTCTTATACATTTCTTATACTTTTATACATTAAAGGCAAGATTATGTAGTGGTGCTCGCGCAGCAGGCGCGTTCGTGGAGCATGAATAAAGCACGAGTAGGATGTTCTAAGTTGGCTCCCAAACGATCTGAGCGTTCAATCAATGCACCAGGCAGAGGCCAATCCTGCCAATCACTACGAGGAGAATCACCGTCGAGACGTCTTGAACAGATACCATAAGAGAACGCTACGGAAACATCCCGGCGCTGATACTACGTTTCCCTCTAATTCCGACCGCAGCCGACATTACGATCCGATATGGGTCAATCAACCAGTGCCACGAGTGCATCGTCACGGCACTCGCCGTCTTTGTGTCTTTGCTACCCCCTGCCATTTGATGGCAGACGTCTCCTTCGCAGACGAATAGCAAGTGCTCATGCTTTCCGTTGTCTCTTGGCGAGGAGGGAAAGGTGCACTGCGAGGAGGAAAGCGGTCGTAAAGGCGGAGACTCTTGCAAACGAGCAGAGGGTTCGTCATCTCCTCGCAGCATGTGTTGAAAACATGTCCCATAAAACCATTACACCGACCGAGCAGCTGCAATCAACGGGGTATCCACGCACACTAAATGTAATAAAAGTGCATCAGGGATACGAGGCTTTTTGATGCGTGCATTCATTCGTGTTGAAACGGCATTTTTTATGAAACATGGCTTTAAATGAGCAGATAAAGTCACATCTTACCAATTTATACCAAGGCACCCGGGTTGAACAAAGCGCACAGAACACGGAGGAAGATAAAAGTACAGGTAGAACGTAAAAGCGCTGACTCCCGACTGTTTTATTTTGAAAGAGGAGAAAAAAAACGCCATAGAAATGGACCCCACATGATAGTTAATCAGGAAAGAAAAAAATAAAAAATAAAGAGACTGCATTGATATGAGCTAAGAATGAAAAGGAAGAAGACACCGTAAAGCACACCCGGGAAACAAATACAAGAATAAAAAAAGAAAAATAAAGTATTAGGAAGTACAGAGAAGACTGAATACTGCACTATTTCACTCCCGGCTGGCCAAATTCGCTCGCCGTAGGCGTTGGCTGAAAATGACACTTCCTTGGCACTTAACGACAGAGAACGATGGCTCACGCAGTGCTGTTCTGTTTTTTTTTTTTAATTTGATAAATTTCAGACATCTCTCGGGTAGTCCGATCCTGATATCTCCCGAGAATAGTTGTGTCACTAAAAGTCGGTGTGCACTGGCAGGAGAGACAGTGTGTAGGCAGGTGCCCTCCCACCATGGCGTGAAGGGAATAAAAATGTTCCCTAAGCAGGTCTTTGAGGCATCTTTCAGTCTCTCCTATGTATCAACAACCACACGTTAAGGGGATCTTGTAAACTACACCTTCCCGTGCAGGAAACAAACTTGTTCTTGTGTTTCTTGTGGCATGCGGTTCGGCAATGAGTGTGAATTACGGAGCCCACCTTTGCACAGATCTTAGCTAAACTTTGGAGGGCAGAGAAGACCACTGGAACATCATATCTCTCGGCTATTTGCTTCAAATTGTGGGACAATTTATGCAGGTACAGGACTACACTACTTCCGGCCGCTTGTTTTTATTAATATTTTGCCAGCTGTTACTAACCCCTCTAACATTTTTCAACAAGAGCTCCATAACCTGTATTAGGGCTGCCTGAGGAAAACCAGATATTTTAATGCGTTCAAGCTGAGGTGTACAACTCTCCTTAACGGCATGATAGCACGACCTTTCTAGTGCGGAGCCTAGAATTAAGATGGCTATGCCCCTCTTGACAAACTTCGAATGAGGCAGGATGCCTTTCTTTGACCTTGGAGAAAAGGACCAGCATAGATGATAGGCTTGGGTCATTAGCGATATATCTAGAAATTGCAGGACGCCAATATTGGGTGCTCGAACGGGAACTTTAGACCTTAACCCCACTTGACGAAGGTTTCCAGTACTAGATTTACAACTTTCAGCCAATTTCTCTTACACAATCAACAAGTCATCACCATAGCGACGCACTTTTTGTACCGGCAGGAAACTGAGGGAGTCGTACACGTATTGATCAACCCTGAACAAAAGAAACAAAAACTGTCGCTGAGATAGGAGCTGCCGTGACCCAATGCATATACCGGACTTTTCTAGATGAAGGTCATCCTTCCACCCTATGTACATCGACTTGAGGAAGAAAATTAAAGGCTCGAGGAAGTTCTTTGTGGGGATGCCGGTGGCATTTCTGAAAGCTAGCTCATCGTTGCTTTCTATATATGATTGAACCGACGCGATCAGAGATGGGTGGGGAATTGAATAGAAGAGGTCTTCAACATCTACACTAAAACAATATGACGACTGTGTTTCTCAGACCGCAGCGATTCAACCACTGCTTCAGAATTACGTGCCAGAAACACAGACGTCATGATGTTTTTAGTGTAGATGTTGAAGATCTATTCAATTTCCCACCAAGTTCTGCTCTTCTCGGTTTAATTATGTACTGAAAGCAACGATGAGCTAGCCTTCAGAGATGCCACCGGCATCCCAACAAAGGACTTCCTCGAGTTTTTAATTTTCTACCTCATGTATACGTACATAGGGTGGAAGGATGACCTTTACCTACAAAAGCCCGGTATATGCATTGGGTCACGTGTAGGCTAGCTCGTATGCTCAGCGTCATTTTTTGTCCAAGATTGATCAAAGTACTCATGACTCCCACAGTTCTCTGCCGGCACAACAATGTTTCGCTATGATGACCTTTTGATTGTGCAAAAGAAATTGCCTAAGAGTTGTAAATCTAGTATTGAAAACCTTTTTGTCAAAAGGGGCAAAAGAGGCTTAGCCATCTCCATTCTATGCTCGGCAGTGGAAAAGCCGTGTTATCATGCCGTCAAAGGACAGTTGCAGATCTCAGCTTGAACGCCTTAGAAAATCTGTTTTTTCTCAGGCAGCCCTAACACAGGTTATGAAGCTCTTGTTGGAAAAGGTTAAAGGGGTTACCAGCAGCTGGCGAACTATTAATAAAAAGAAGCGCCCGGTGGTAGTCCCGTACCTGCATAAATTGTCGCACAATTTGAAGCAATTTGCCAACAGGTATGATGTTCCAGTAGTGTTTTCTGCCCCTCAAAGGTTAGCTAATATATGTGCAACAGCGGGCTCGGTAATTGACAATCGTTCACGAAATGCATACCACAAGAAACAGACGACCAGGTTTGTTTCGTGCACGGAAGGTGTAGTTTACAAGATCCCCTTAACATGTGGTGGTTGATATGATACATAGGACAGACTGAAAGATGGCTCAATGACTAGATTAGAGAACATTTTTATTCCCTTCAAGCAACGGTAGAAGGGCACCTTCCTACGCACTGTCTCTCCTGCCAGTGCACACCGACTTTCAGTAACACATTTATACTCGGAAGATTTCAAGATCGAACTACCGAGAGATGTTGGAGGCCTATCAAATTCAAAGAAAAACAACAGGTCAGCAATGCGTGAGCCATCCTTGTCTGTCGTCAAGTGCCAAGGAGGTGTCCTTCATAGCCAACACTACGGCGAGTGAATTGGGCCGGCCGGGAGTGAAAAAGTGCCGTATTCTCTCTTTTCTGTTCGTCCTATTCTTTTCTTCTCCTTTTTTGTCTTTTTTGTTTAACGGGTGTGCTTTACGGTTTCTTCTTCCGTTTCCTTATTAGCTCAAATCAGTACTGTCTGTTTATATTCTTTATTGCATTTCCTTATTAACTATAACGTGAGGTCCATTTCAAGGGCTTCTTTTTTCTGCTCTTTCAAAATAAATCAGTTGGGAGTCAGCGCTCTATGGTTCTAACTGTCATTTTCTCTTCCTCCGTGTTCAGTAAGCTGTTTCATCATGTTGATGTACAAACTAGCTCAGATGACTACTTTACTACACCCGGGTTGACGACACGACATAGTAGCAAATCGTGAAATGTTCCCGTCTGTTGCTTGGCTGTTACAATGCGAATACGAGATATATATATTTTTAATGACTTGTTTCTTTCCCCGAGATTCACAATGTCAAAATTACAAGTTACAAATTTGTTCAAAAATTTTAATTTATGTTTTGCCCTTTTACGTTTTCCTGAATACAACAAAGTAAATTTAGTCTATTGTGTACCCCTTGAAAAAGGACCAATTAGACACGTACATTCTTTCCACCATAGCTTATTTCCGTCTGATAGATGCAGTTTTTAATGTTTATTTTATTTATTCTTTTAACTTCTATTTCAAGGTATTACATCAAAAATGGTAAAACAATCAATACTACTGTTCAATAGAAAAAACAACAATTAAAATGTATAGAACTTCTTGCAGTTTCGAAGCGAACTGTGGAGTCAGTTCGGTTGTGACTGCCACACTTGTGATTTCCACCAGTGGGGAAGTCATTGTATTTGTGATTTGAGAACCTGTTTTGATCGATATTAATAAGATATTGCGCACGATATAAACAAATTGTTTTTTTTTTCTTCACAAAACGTGTGTGAATGGAAATATAAATTTAAAGGACAAAGAAATATCGGCCTAGAGTACGAAGCCAGAAGCCCGTCCGCGTCCCGTACTGATCACGACACGGAGCATGCGCGTGAGCTGATTTTGTCTGATAGACCAGTGACAGTAGGTAATATGACAAGTAATCTGCAAATCAGTCAAGCTCGTGCTATGCAATATTCCCTCGCAGGCTTGGGTTTGTGAAGGTTGAGATTAAAATATTTTATTGTGTTTTTATCGTCCTAGTGTGACCATGAACTCCATCCTCCAACCTTCTTAAAATGAAAATATAATTACAGCAGTACAATTCACGTTAGGTGACACATGTTTACTTCGAAGCGATACTGAGACATGCTGCTAGTTACAGACAACAGCCCCGGAATATAAGCATGTTTCTGGACCTCTCAATGAGCGTCGCAACGTAAATACCGTGGGTAATTCTTCTAATGAATAAGTGGATTTTAAACAATATCCTACGTGTACTATCTGTGCACTTAAGACAATTGCTAAGTTTAGCGTATAGTCAAAGCTTGGTGGGAATAGTATGTCGCAAAGTATGCATGACAGCTCATTCGACTGTCTTGTCAGGTGACCGGAAAGCTGTGGTGGATATCACAATTCTAAGACGTTCAAAAAAGGGTGGGTGGTTGTAGGGGTGGGAAAGGGGGGGGGGGGTAAGGACTAGCGTCAGTCTTTCTCCGTTATGTGCTGTCGTCTCATCGTGTCTCATCGTAAGTTGGCAACATTGCCAAAGTTATCTGGGAGTCTGGCTCAATGAGTAAAGGAATTATCTAGAGGAACACGAAGAGAACATAATTAGAAAAGGGAAAAGAAATTTATCTATTATGAAGCTAAGGCACTATGAAACTATAACAATTATGAAGTGGTCAGAGGTATATGGAAAGGAGTGATGGTACCAGGACTGTCTTTTGGCAATGCAGTACCGGGCATACAATTTGAGGTTCAGTCAGGGTTAGAAATTTGACAAAAAAAGTGTAGGCAGATTGGCGCTGGGACCACACGGAAAAACAGCAAATGAGGGGGTACAGGGGACATGGGATGGTCGTCTTTTGAGAGCAGGGGGGCAATTTGTAAGTTGAAATTTGAACAAAAGTTGACCGAAATGGATGATACGCGGTGGTCACGGAAGTTATTCAAGTATTTATACATTAAAGGCATAAACACAAAATTGACAAACCGAACCCGGAAGCTTACATTTAAATAACTACACACTGGTGACGGTGCTGAACAAACTGCTTCAGTGAAAAAGGGGGTAAAAGAGGCAGAGAGGAAAATGTGGGAGGGGAGAATGCAGGAGAAATCAGCTTTAACAGTGTACAGGTCACGAAAGCAGGACATAAGAAAGGAAAATCTTTTTGACAATTCACTGGGAAGTGCTTTGCTGTTCGAGGAAAGAATTGGAGTTTTTTGGACGAGGACGTGTAGGGCTCAAATTCAGGAGACAGACGCAGTATGTGCCGCCTGCCATAATGGTAGCGAGACACTAGAGCACTTGGTTTTGAAGTGCACGGGGTTTCGCCCTGTTCTCCCTGAAGGGGTAACAGATTTTGCCGGGCCCTGGGTTTCACTGGCGACAATTGAAGGACGGTAGAGAATTAGGTACAAGAATGAAAGAACTGTATGTGTCTGTCCCCCCATATTTTCAGTGTTTTTATTCTTTCCGTGTGGACGGTAGAGAAAAGAATTACAGTGACGAAGAGATGATTAGAAGATTGGTGGAAATTATCTAGGGAAAATTAGACGATGGACAACTGGGTACAGGCGGGACAGAGGAAAATTGGGACTCCCTCCCGCGTAGCTCCGCCCAAAGTCTCAACCCTGTCTCCCAGTGGGTCCGGTGCTGGGGTAACACCGGAAATGTTTGACCAGAGGAAAATTGGCGACTCCCTCGCCGGAGGGAAGAGGCAGGGGGTGATGTTTTTAGTTTTTTTGCCCGATACCCCCGAAGGTCATCCTGGCGATATCCCACACTGCCTGGTGATAGTTAGGGGGAGAAAGATTGGTCTTAAAAGTGCGGAAGGAATCACGTTTTTGTCTTTTTAGACTTAGACTAGGTGGCGCAAGCTACCCCCCGTTACAAAGGGTATAGCCATTAACATGCATCTATTCATTCGGAATTCAGGGGAAGCTCCTCCTACCTAAGTTACGTTGTTGGTCCTCCCCGTGGTGCGGGAGGCAGGATCCGCTCCGATGGTCTGGAGCCTGGTGGCACGAGCGTCGCTGAGTTACGGGTCAGCTCATTGCTCGTAGGGAACTCTGTGCAATTATGTACACTAGTTACAAGTCCCAACTTGGGAGACCATCCTGCCTCGTCTCGAGTCTCGACCCCAGTCCCCAATTTCTCTCAATCGAATCCAGCCCAAAATCTCCAAAATCCTCTCCGCACTCCATTTGTAGGCCCGTAGGGGCCTCCTTTCCCCTCAGGAACCGACCAATTTCTTCACATTCCACCACTCACATGTGGTACACTGTTCTCCAATGGTTGGCGGGCTGTCACCCTGGCGCTCCAACCGCGAAACCCAAATTCCTTGTAGAGTCGTCCTTTGCATTTTTCCTAGTCTGCCTGGCGCCAACCGCTAAATTATTGCATCAGGCAAAAAGCGACAATTTTACACTAAACGGCAAAACTTTCTATACACAGGCACAAAACATCCACAAGCATCTGCGAGAACGGGCTGTCCCAGAGATCTGTCCGAGCAGACTCCCGAAACCAGAGGCGCTTCTTAACGACCGCGGGGGAACCGCTCCCACCTCTCGGCCGCTCTGCCCACGCAAATGCTCCCTCCAAAACGCCGAAACCCCCCAAAAAAGGTACAAAATAAGCAATGCAGACGCAACTCTGGAAAAATAAACTTTCCTAACAAAGGAAAACACCTTAATTAATAAGCATGATTTTTAGATACTTAACTTCTCCACACCAAGACTTTTTCGTGGACACATAAATTCCTTCCCCGAATAGCGCACTAGCAAATATTCAAACCGACCGCTTGGCAAACAGTTAACTAAAAACAACAACATCAACATTACGCTCTAAACGTTCACCAATCGCTCATCCGTAAATACCAACAAAATCAACCAGCACCAAAAAAAAAAAAGGATTATATTTACAAAAACCAGAAATACTAAAACGGCGAACACACTGCTGCCGCAGGCAAAATGTCTGAGCACACACCAGAATGGGCGCACAAAAGAAAAATTGTCATGATAGCTGTCAAGTTCAAAGTCACCCAAACTGCCACCAACGATCACGCACAGGTTGGACCCACTCCTGTAGATTCTGTGGTCCCGGAAAATCAGTGGTGAGAGTTCCAAACTCTAGGGCATAATCATATTACCCTAGTCTTGCCTGTCTTGCCTCGACAAGGCGTCAGCGCATTTATTAAGCGAGCCATTATTGCGAACGATTTCCAGATCGTACTTTCGCAAGTCCAACGACCAACGCGTCTGTCGGGAACTGGAGGAAGCGGCGTGAGTGAGATACGTCAGCGGGTTATGATCCGTGGCGACCTTGATCTTCGCCCCAAACAGCCAGGTGTCTAGTTTCCCCAGTGCCCACACAATAGCGTACGCTTCTCTTCAACCTGATTGTTCCTTTACTCTGTTCTTAGCACGCCGCAGGAACCGTTTTTAATCTCAACACCGTAATCACTCTCCCGGAATCTAGGCAGGCCTTCAGAGGTCTGTATGCCACTAGGAGATCCACCCACCTGAGACTCACACCAGCCCTTTCGACGCATTCATTAGCTGCTTCTGTTGGCATAGACGCCACCTGGGCTACCAATTTTCGCGGGTCATGTTTTGTTTTTGTTCCCCTGACCTTCGTCTGCTTGCCTTCGTGATTGCTGACAGTTTCTCTGGATACGTCCCATTCGACCACAACCAAAACAACGAATTGCCCTCATTCGGTTCGCGCCGCGTGCCTCACCGCCAGTCGTCGTCGGCACAGTCTCCTTCGGCTGCCCATCTCGCCCTCGAACGGGTGCGCTGTCCGACGCTTTCTCCCCACCTTGAGGCTCTCTCCCACGACGGCTTTCGTCAAAGTTCTCCGCGAGCTGAACTACCTCCTTTGGCCTCAGCCACCCTCTCGTCTCAATTTAGAGAACGTAGGTTCTTACCTCGTCTTGCATGACTTGGTTCAACCTATCTGACACTTTGAGGTGCTTCAGCTGATCCAGAGTCTGAATCTCGCGACTGTTCAGATAGTATAAAAAAATGTCTCCAGTTTTGTAGAAAATTGCGCCCACGACTCGCCGTCAATTTTTTGAGATTTGAGGAATAACCTTCGGTATTCGTTAGCGGTCATCTTAATCTCCCTAATATTTTTTTTTTCAATTCTAGGTACGGCATTACCTGTCCGCCTGACTGATTCGCGGTGAAAGCCGTCATTCTTTTCGTTAGAAACGGAAGAATGATGGCCCCCTGTACTTCCGCTTGCATGCTCAGCGACGCGAACAGCGTGTCTACGTTTGAACCATTCTGGGACTATGTACTCCGCATCTAGCATCTGAGCCAATACCGCGCGCAGCTCCTTTGCGTATTCCGACGTCTTGCTTCTTTCACCCGCGAATTTCCATCGCGACGCGAGTCCTCCTCTACCTGCTTCGCGTTAAATTGCGCGATCTGGAGTTCTAGTCTTAGAGCTACAATTTTTAGCTTTAGCTCGTTCTCGTTCTTACTCCCTCCCCCCTCCGATACGCCATCCAGCTTGACCGGGCTCTTATCGCCGCTCTCACTCATCATGAATAAAATAGCGCAAAGCCACAAGGAAGGAAGGACGAGGTAGACAGGAAGGGCGCTTCCTCGTCCTTCCTTCCTTGTTGTTTTGCGCTATTTTATTCATGATGGACAACCAACTAGCCCGCCAGCTCATCTTATTGCATCTCACTCATCACTTCCTGAGCTCCTTTGATCACCGACCGAGTCACCACTGACATGTGAAACCCGGAGGAAACAGAAATGAGTCTCACCCGTTTCAGTGCGCCGCTCTTGAGGCGATGACTCACCGGTGTCACTCGATGTCTACCGTCGAAGTTGGTTCTGGGTTCTGTCCCGGCTGTTCCGTTCTTCGGGTCGAAACCCACGCAACTTTTCACGTAGATGATGTTGCGTCGTCGATGAACTTTGGACCGCAGCCCACGAAGCTTCTCGCGTAGATGTTGCTCCGTCCGCTCATTCTCTTCGGGTTGAACCCCACGAGGCCTCTCACGGGGATGTCGCCTCGTCCACTTCGGGTCGAAACCCACGAGGCCTCTCACGGGGATGTCGCCTCGTCCACTTCGGGTCGAAACCCACGAGGCCTCTCACGGTGATGTCGCCTCGTCCACTTCGAGTTGAAACCCACCAAGGCCTCTCACAAGGATGCCGTTCTGGTCACTTCGGGCCGGCGCCCACGAGGCTTCTCACAGGGATGCTGCCTCGTCCGCCATTGAGCCGAAGCTCACGTACTTTGCCGCAGGTCGCCGCACATCATCTCACCGTAAATCACGCGACCATCCTGTCGACTGCGCCAGTTAAGTTGTTAGTCCTCCCCGTGGTGCGGGAGGCAGGTTCCACTCCGATGGTCTGGAGCGTGGTGGCACTAACGTCGCTGAGTTACGGGTCGACTCACTGCTTGTAGAGAACTCTGTGCATTTATTTACACTAGTTACAAGTCCCAACTTGGGAGACCATCCTGCCTCGTCTCGAGTCTCGACCCCAGTCGCGAATTTCTCTCAATTGACTCCAGCCCAAAATCTCCTAAAATCCTCTCCGCACTCCTTTTGTAGGCCCGTAGGGGCATTTTTTCCCGTCAGGAACTGACAAATCTCTTCAAATTCCACCACTCACACGTGGTGCACTGTTCTCTAATGATCGGTGAGCTGTCAGCCTGGCGCTCCAACCGCCAAACCCAAATTCCTTGTAGAGTCGTCCTCTGCATTTTTCCCAGTCTGGCTGGCGCCAACCGCAAAATTATTACATCGGGCAAAAAGTGACAATTCTACACTAAACGGCAAAACTCTCTATATACAGGCACACTCGGTTAACATCCACAAGCACCTGCAAGAACGGGCTGTCCCAGGGATCTGTCCGAGGAGACTCCCGAACACCGAGACGTTTCTTAACGACCGCGGGGGAACCGCTCCCACTACTCGGCCGCTCTGCCCACGCAAATGCTCCCTCCAAAACGCCGACACCCACAAAAAGGCTACAAAAAAAAAACAATGCCGACGCAACTCTGGAAAGAAAAACTTTCCTAAGAAAGGAAATCACCTTAATTAATAAGCATGATTTTTATATACTTAACTACCTCTTTCCACTCTAGTAGAACAAACGCTGGAGACGAGGTCACCTTCACTCCAGCTTTCGCTGTGCCAAAGTTGAAAGTGGTTGGAGGAGCTTCCCTGAACCCTTAAGCCCGCCACCGACTAGAGTTACTCGCGGGCTGTTGAAGGCAGGGGCGGAAAAGTGAGGGAGGTCGCTTTTGCACAAATCTTGAGTGACAGGGGTGACAAAAATGAACCTATCCGAAAAACATGGTCTGGGTAAAACGAAGTTCCTCGTGCCCCTCTTTTTCATCTGCTTGAATTACCCTATCACCCCTCTAACTTTGGTAAGGCTGTCACGGGCTTAACCTCCCTTTGCTCTGATTGACGCCGCGAGCCATAGATTTAGGTCTTGCCAGGTTATGGTTAAACCAACTATAGACACACAATCTTTTCTTCTCCATTATTTATCTCCTCCTTTACCTCCTTCCCTATTTACATTTGAGGAACTGGACGCGGTCGCGGCCCAACTGGACGGCGCGAGACGGGGACAATGTGATAACAAAACGACGAAAATCGCGGAACTATTTTCACAATTCATAAAAACAAAAAAACGCCGACTACAACAAAACATGGTGGTCATATTAGCCCCTTCTAGCACGAGAAATTCGATATATATAAAACGGACTTATCTACATAAGAGGCAAAAGGAATCCCGGAACGGTAAACAGAGACGCCAGTTTTCCGACCATTCATAGGGCCGCAGAATGTTCCGCTCTTTAATTTCCCAACAGATATTGCGGAAAAGTTTGCTTTGATATGTTGTAGTTTTCTGTACTCTGCTGCTTTAGGTCTTTATGTTTTATTTTTACTTTTCTTTGCGGAATTTGTCCCCAACAAGCGCTCACTATTCGACACAAGGGGCTTGTTTTAACATTGCCCACCAAAAAAACTCAACATTGATGGCATAGTTCGATCAGATGGATGGCGCTTTTGTTTCATGGTGGGTGAGCTTCTCACTTTAATGGGTATTTATTGCGTTCCACAGAATTTCCCTTCATATTGGCACCCAACGTTTTCTTTGTAAGTTATATGTTTACTGGGGTACAAAGATTTGTTGATCCCATGTTTATTTTTTATTTCTTCAGACACGCCGGTTTTTACGGCTAGGAACTGAAGCGATCTTGAGCATACATTCGTCAGTTTCCCTTATTTGGTCATATATCTTCCTTCGGTATAAAGTTAATATCAAAAACAACAATAAAGTTTTTTTTTTCTCTTCTCTATTGGAAAAACCAACATGAAAATCAAACTGGTCAAGCTGGTAACTAAGCTGGTCAATCTTGTCACTGTGTTAGTCAAACTGGTTTAACTGAAAATCAAGCTGGTTTAAGCTGGGCAAGTTAGAATTTATGTTGGTCAGTCTGGTTTAAGTAAAAGCCAATATGGTCTAACTAGGATCTGGTTTTAGATTCAATCTGGTGTAGCTGGGAGCCAGTCTGGTCCTAACTGGTCAAACTGGTTTTTCATGGAGCCAATGTGGTCAAGCTGGGAGACAAGGTGGTCATGCTGGGAGACAAGCTGGTGAATCTGGTCGAACTAATAATCGTGGTGGTCAAGCTGGTCTTGCTGGGAGCGCCCACGCCAAGGTCGGCTAGAGATAACCGAACTGACATTGCTGGAAGCGCGCGCGTCAAGGTCGGCTTAGGCTGGAACGAGGCCACGTCCTGTTCTTTGTCCTCTCGTTTTCGGTAGACGACCGGGCGCGTCAGGCGCGGTGCAAGCTACCTTTGTGTCCGAGAAAAAGAGAGAGAGAGAGAGAGGAAGGAACGGAGATCTTGAGACGCGTTTGGCTATCTTATGGTACGTTTACACCTGAGAAGAAATCCGCTGCCGCGGGAGCGGATCCGCTCCCGGCGGCGGCGGCGGCGAGCGGGTTGCGTTTACATCTATTTCCTTCGAGCAGTGGCGGCGGCGCCGGCTGCGGCAGCGGTTCCCTAACATCTCGTGAAATATGACGAGGAGGCCTGAGAGTTCCCGCCTCGGCTCTCTCTCCCGGGCGTTGCTGCTCCCGGAACTACGCGTGCTCATGACGTAGGCAGCGTCGCGCTGCGCAAGATTGTCACTTCCGGTCAGCGAAACGCCTCGTTCGACGGCAGAAATAGGTCCCGGACCTATACGGCTCGCCGTCGCATTTTCCGCCCAGCGTTTCGCCCCAGCGGCAAAACCTGGGCGGATTCGCTGGCGGATCCGCAAGTGTAAAAGTACCATTAGGCAGATTTTCGAAGGGACGGCTGTGTGCGCGTTGTTTGGAGACTACTTGAACGACGGTGCAAGCGAAGCGGGTTTTGAGGAGACAGCGTGCGGCATTCCGTTCAAGCGGGAAGATGACGGACGTCCCAACTGAGGCGTCGCTTCGTGTCTTCGAACGTGAGTGTGCTCGTGAATGGCGGTGGTGCCGAGGAGTATCGCCAATGCCATCGAAGCTACACAAATTTCCTCGCCTCTGCCGACCACGCAAGAAACCGCTTCGCCCCCATCACTGGCGGGACCCAGGTTCGCTTCTCTCATCTGTGTGGTATTTGCTTTTGCTATTGCCTGTTTTTGGCGTGTGTCTAGTATTTTTCGTGTTGAAAGATAAGCAATCTGGTTTTATTAACATTGTTTGCTTTGCACCGAGAACCACTGTCTGTGCGTCGGTTAGTACTGTGTCAGCGCCAAGGATATGTAGCATCTGAGCTCATGTGAGGCGGCCGAAAGTACGAAAATAATAAATTGGATGCCGAGTTGGCTTTTCTGAAGAGCTCGGCTTGTTTATCCTGGGTATTAATTTAAACAGGTTAAACTGGTTCGGAGGTCCACCACCATGACCAGTTTAACCACATTGACCTACATGCCAAGCTGGGCATGCTAGGGCAATAACCCAGCTTGAAGCTGGGACCAGATCAACCAACATGACCAGCATGCCAAACTGGGTATGTTGGGGCAATAACCCAGCTTGATGCTGGGACCAGCTTAAGCTGTTTTTTTTTCAATAGGGTTGTTACAGTTCTTATAGACGCGTTGCAGCAGCTGGGCATGGACGCCGCAATAACTGACATTTCAGTTTATGTTCCCTCTTAATTAGTTCATTTTAATTTATCATTACAACAGCATGAAATGTTATTGCCATTTTAGATTCTACTGTGTCGCCGTCCCCAGCATGGCCCTTTGTTGAGGGTCGTTAACGCCCCCTTCAGCGGCTCGGCATCTCGGTAAGACAAGAGAAGGTATGCAATGGCGGCTGTAATGTGGCACGCGTGCAAAGCATCTATTAAAATAGCCGGGGATTTGTTGTTTTCTCGCGAAACACCTTGTGAAGTTACTAATTGGTCACAAAATGAATGAACGAGGGTCAAAGAAAACCTAAATTTAAAACAAAATTACCACAAAATGTTAGAAGGAGAGCGATTTATGATGATCCCGTCGCACTGGTGTCAGAAGGACACCATGACGCCTTGTTCGGTGTCCTTGATATGTTTATGGTGGCGAAGGCGAAAAGAAGAAAAGTAGACATTGAGAAGCAAGAGAAGCGGGGTTTGGAAGAGAGAAAAAAAAAAAACACCGTCGGCGGCTATTAAGGGCTGGGGGGAGGACAGGCTGGGGAACGGGTTTAGGCTACGTGGTGACGATGTATTGATGAGACATCATTCAGGGGATGGTAGCGCTGGTCAATCCCTTTCTGTGTCCGCCGCGCGAGTCAGCAGGTCCCCATTAAATGAAAAGGTTTAACGTCAAAGTTTCTTAAATCAACCTTCGACCAATACAGTTGTTTGAAAGGCCGCCACAAAAGGCATCGACATACCTGACAAGGCTACACAGCCCACTCCCCCAACCCTCCCTTCAAAGCCAGACCATCCAGCATACCCAGACAAAAGTGAATATCTGACAAAGGATGTAAGCTACTTGATCACGACAGTTCACACAGAAAAACCCATAAGATGTAAAAAAACACTGTATACAAATGCAAGAACCAAGGAAATAAAACCAGATTGTCCCCCACAACATGCCTGCACAAACGCAGCAGACAAAGGGGCCACAGATGGCTGGCTGGCTCTACATAGTAGAGACAGCCAGCCACCTCTACAAAAAAAAAAAAAATCTTTAAGCCGGCGGATAAATGCTGCGCAAAAAAGACAGCATCCGTGCATGAAAAATGAAACACTATAATTACTTTTGATTTGACAGTCAATACACATTCATGTTTTTCCTGAATAATGATCATGAGATCAAGGTTGTCACTTAGGAGTGAGGGTATTCGAGTCTAATTTTTGTGTGCCATAGGTTGAGAGTATTTTTGGCTTCTATTAGCTGGTGTGCCGAAAATTGTGCAGATGGTATTTCCAAAAGAAACTTACTGAAAAGGCAGTTGGTTCAAATTTGGTCTAATTATAGATTAATAAATATAACTTGTTCTTTCAACATTTGTAAAAGTTAATATTCGGTGCTTTTTAAAGAGCGAATCGGAGTGACTCCGCTCTGTCACAAAAAATTACAGTCATCAATTTGTTATGTTTAGGTTAGCATAATCTTAATAAGTACAGTGGGAAAAAAATCAGAGAGTAACATGAGACTATCTTCTTACTCCTAACATATTGCACGTTTAAATAAATGAATAAAAAAATTATCGTATGGTCAGCGCAACCATCTCTGCTTTCAATTTGGTGTTTTCTTTTTTTAGGACAGAGGTCTCGGTCATGGGTGCTGTCATTTTCACTCTGACAGTATCAAATACATTATTTATGAAGTGCATTCACTCCTTTCTTTTGATTATTTCTTTTTTACCAACAATTACTTCACGTAACTTTGTCCTAAGGTCCCTTCCAAAAGACTCTCTAAAACCCTTCAGTTCCTGTTTGATATCATCTTTAAATTCACTTAACAGATTGACCACATTTTTCGTCATAGCGAAGAGGAGTAGTAAACAAAAAAAGAAAACCAACCGGAGTATACTAACAGAAAAATCCTGAGAGGAGAATACTTGGCCGTAGAGACGACAAAACAAGAGCAACACATTGCTAGTTTTCAAGGAAGGTTGAAACAAACCTGCATATTTTCGAAAAATCAACATGTGGTGTCGTTGCCGCCACCGCCGCCACGATACAATCCCTGTGAAGCGTGTCGTCTTTTAAAGAAGAGTCGCTCACGGGCCTGGTAGCAGATGACCAATCCTCAGCAGGCAGGAACTGACGCAATGACAGGACGTTCTACACCGAAAATGGCGGCTCACCATCCGGGTCGATCCCTTTACTTTGATAGAACCGCGACGCCTTTTCTGCCTCAGCATGCAAATTTTCGAGGATTCATTATGTGGTGCCGTTGCCGCCGCCGCCGCCAAGCCGGACGTAATAACGAGGATAAATATTGACAGGCAGTGTTTATTGCAGCCTATATAGTTTAGGAAAATACACGAAGGACACAGAGGGCTAACCTCTCTAAATGAATTAAATTAAAGGTAATCCAATTTGAGAATAATGAATCCACCGAAAAAGCATATTCGGGGCAGCCAGGACTCCAACCACAGATCGAGTTTTCTAGGCCCATGCTCTTTCGGGGTTCTTTATCGGTTTTTTGTATGCACCAATTCAGAATGTCGAAAATCAGACGCGTTCTGAACGAACACATGCCGCCGTGTAGTACACGAGCGTCACACTTTTGGCGCGCTGTGCGTGCGGAAAATAAAATTATCTGACCTTTGCCGTCCTTTGTCGGCGAGTACTTGACTGCTCTAATAAAACGGGGGGACTGCGTCGCCCTACTCGGTTTGTCGGTGTATTTCACAGTGTTTTGTAGCCAACTTCAGTCCCACCAGCGGATCAGTTGCCGTGTTTTTATCTTTGGCGTCATGTCCGTTAGGTGGGACGGGGGACTCCGACACACAGGCAGGGGTCGGTGTCGTTTGCTGCTCGTCCACGTAAGTCGCTGTCGGTTGTTGCTGTTGGTCGCTCTAGTGGGAATAGGCTTTTTGAAGATATTATGAAGTTTCCACGTACACTCTGCTGCGAATATGCAGGATTCAGTTGTACTGTACTTGAAGTTAAATTACATTATGAATTTCGAAACAACGCTCAATTGTATTCTAAACAGGATATTCCAAGTACAGATCTGAACCATTCCTAAACAAAGCGAATTCACATTAGACAATTCTAACGCTGACGTTAAAACAGGTTACTCCGAATACAATAGTTGGCGAATAATCTTCTTGATGCCTCGTGATAAAAGTTTATCTATAAATTCAATGTTATGTTTTATTGGAAAGCGCAACCTAAAGGAATATGATATATTTGGTCCAACGTGGCTGGATTGAGCTTAAGATTCGACACGTTGCCGTAGGCCTCGATTGGGGACTTTACTGGTGTTCATGGACGAACTACATTATAGTGCATTTAAATGCAAAGGTGCAAGCGAGCTGGACAATAATGATGAGAATAATCCCTGGAGAAGGGGAACAAGAGGGACGAAGGACAAACGCAAATCTCCAAACACAGCTAGTGATTATTCTCATCACGAACTACATCTATTTTCAGACTGAGTCACCGCACCGATCTTCATCGAGGTTTATTTTATTCGTTCCAGGATCACATACTTATAAGACGGAACCGAGTATTCTTTAGGCTTTATTTTATGCCCTGAGCGAATTGAGTTTGAAAAAAGTGATTTTTTTTCGTTCGGCACATAACTGAAATGTCACCTGGCCGATGGCAGATATTGCATGTGATGGGTTTACGCGACTCGGATCCATTCGTGGCCGTCTGGATGCCATTACGACCATCCTTTTGCGTGTTCTTTACCTGCGCAAATTTACGTTTTTACTTCATTGTCGTAGCCTCGGACCTTTCAGTACGCTTTTTTCAAATTTCCTTCAAACTAACTATCATCTTCGCGAATTAACTGGTATCGCAACCTGTTTACTTCGCCAAGCTCCACGGAATTTTGAGCAGTTGTCCCATCTGATTCGTGCTTAACCCAATCCATCACATATAGCGGAACACCCGGGAAAACTCTAGACGAAACATATATATCGCTTTATCGTGATCTCCTAAAAATTTCGGTGTTTTTCAGCCGATCCACCATATTGACTCGCAAAGGGTAAGCGATGTCAGCGTGGGACTGGCTTGGCTCTTGCTTTCTGTTATTGAACCATAGGTGGAAGGCCTTCGCGCGCATTCTCCACTTTTGCAGGAGGCTCTTCTTCGCGCGCTCGTAGCTGGCAAATTGTTCGTTTGTTAGAGTAGCCCTGACTTCTGTGACATTTGCAGGATGACAGCGCCAGAAGGCGAAATGGTCATGACTCATTTGGAAAGGAGATCTGTTTATAGATTCGCTCAAACTTACTAGAGGCAATCCGATGCCATCTTCAATTTTAAATCACCAACCTGGAAGAACTTTATGCCAAAGCAACTTCGGATAACATTGGCGTCCGATGCCTCACCTTGTAGTTCGCGTCTCCTGATAGTTCTTGCTCGAGACCAGCTTATCTTTCGTGTTCTGCGTCTAAATCTCTAGTTGATTGTCGCTGACGCTCGTCAGCTTCACGAGTCTTTCCACGATATTTTCTTGCAACTTTTTAATCTAATCTTTATCGATAGTTTTTTTTTCTATCTTTAAATCAAGTACGGTTTCCTCGCTGGTTTTGGAATATTTATATTAAATTCTGTAGCAAGTGCCCGGAGCTCGCCTTTTTGTATCTTCGATAGATCCATCTTCGCATTAGGCTAAATCCAAAGGCGCTCTTCAAATCTTTCAAAACTCAGTGTTACTTATTATTACAAACAAGCATAATAATTTTCTGAATCATGCTTTTCCTAAAAACTGCACTGTACGCGTCTTAAGGCAAACTTCTTACTTCCAAGCACCCCAACAAAATATTTCCCTGAAACCTTTTTCAATGTTGAGCTTAACTTTGCCTTAAAAGAATCTTGCGAAAAACTAAAAAAAGGCGAACCAATTAGTGCTTCTAAAGCAACATAAAAGATTTTTTGAAGGCCTTTCAAACTGCTTTTCTACTGAAAGTAGTCGCAGTAGCTACCAAGCCGCATAAACTTTGCAGCATGTCAAAAAACTAATTTCCCAAAAACGGGCTCTGCTCGAGGACGAAACATAATCGGCGTTGAAAAGTGCTTGTCCCTATAAAAACGCCTACCTGCTGAATCTCACTTCGCCTTCCGGGTGTTACAACAATTTTAAATTCCAAGAGCAAAGTACACCCTTGTAGAGTTCGTAACTACATGAAAGCCTGGCAGCTCCCCGAAATTCGAGCCCAATATACCTGCGAAAACTGGCCGCCCGATCTCTCCCTTCCGCCCTAACCACCAGCAAGTCACTAGCAACGTCGTTCCCCTGTCCGCAAAACAACCCGACACCACTGACGGTTGAACTTTGGGCCGTGCTCAGGGACGTTTGAGGGCGGCTGAAACCTCTTCTTCCTCAGCTGCAGTATGGCCGCTGCGCCCATCCTTGCCAGGAAGGATCCCACCGTTGGTAACGAGTTTTTAAAGACTGTGGGACAGACAGGCTGGAGACCGAGTCTGGGCTATATGGTGACGATGTTTAATGATGCATGATTAGGTGATGGTAGCGTTGGTCAGTCCCATTTTGTGTACACCGCGCGAGTCCGCGGGTCCCTCTTACACAGCCGCGGTGATGAGACGATATTGAGTCACCGGGGGAGTCTTTGTGTGATTGGTGGTTGGTGTTGGCTTCGATGAAGATGAGGTTTAACAGCCTATGTTATTGGCACGGAGGTTGATGTTATCGCACCAGCAGCTTCTCTTGATGTTAAAAGACTATGGAGACGATCACCGATTAATGTTGGTGACTTCGGCAGATGTTCGAAAGCATTGGTTCCGGGTCACCGAGCGGGTCTCTGTCGAGCGATGGTGTTGCGGACCGTCCCTGGAAGTGCGCAAGCATTCGAGCACGACCTCATTTGGGTAGACACATAGCATGGCTGCTGATGAGAGAAAGGGTTCACGAGCGACTCAATGGCTCAGAGTTTGGTCATCGTCAAAGCGAGATGTACAGGGTGATACAAGGAGACGCCAGGCTCTTTAAATCGTGATGGCCTCTAGCTGAGCCGGTTGGTTATCCATGCTTACTGATTACCAGCTGAACATTAGGAAAAGCGACGGAGAGAGAAAGATACACACTGCCTTAAATCGACCGGAAAATTCGGTTTCTTAACCCTTCGCGCTACGACTTTGTGCAGCGTTGCCCACAGATGGTGCATTTTTTTTTGTAAAATTTGCAAAGAGCGAACTTACCTGAGGAAAAAGTAAAGAAAGAAAAAGGCTTAGCTCCTATCGAAACGCAGCGACGCCACCGGTCTGCAAACAACACGGCGCCGTTTCGCACGGGAGAAAGAGATGGCGCAAGCGGTCGCGACGCCAACTGCCGCCAACTAACGATCATACGACGCCGAGAGCCGGCGTCTTTCCTTTAGTAGACGATCTTTTCGAATCAAAAGTGGCGCGAGCTCTTTTCATATCAGTTGTTGTTTTTGTTTCTGCGACTGTCGCCCCCTGCGGAACCCGCGCCGCTTTTGAGTCGAAAAGATCGTCTGCTAAAGAAAAGACGCCGGCTCTCGGCACCGTATGCTCGTTCGTTGGCGGCGTTCGTTGCGCCATCTCTTGTCTTCCGTGCGAAACGGCGCCGTGTTGTTTGAAGACCGGTGGTGTCGCTGCGTTTCCATAGGAGCTAAGCCTTTTTCTTTCTTTACTTTTTCCTCAGGTAATTTCGCTCTTTGCAAATTTTACAAAAAACAAATGCACCATCTGCGGGCAACGCTGCACAAAGTCGTAGAGCGGTAGGTTAAGAAACCGAATTTTCCGGTCGATTTAAAGAGCCTGCCCAGGCAGCACACCAAGGTTGGTCCGACGTCGGCCTAACATTGGCTAACACCGGCCTCAATATTGGACAATATTGGAAGCGCTACCCCATCCAACGTTGGCCGAGTCATTGGAGTCAATTTTGGGCCACTGTTCAACCATCATTCCAGCCAATGTTGGCCCCATCGTTGGTGCCAATGTTGGGCCATTGCTAAACCATGGTTCCAGCCAATGGTGGTCCCACATTGGCAAAGACCGGCGTAATATTAGACAATACTGGAAGTGCGACCCGATCCAATGTTGGCCGTCATTGGTGCTAATTTTTGGCCATCGTTGCACTCGCCCAGCTGTTTGAAAGTGCACTCGCCAAGTTGTTTGCAAAAAGGAAGGGACACAGACACAAGAGATATATTTGAAATCTCCTAAAAGTTTATTACCCAGCGCCTATTCTGTAGAGAAGTACAAACTAAGCAATTTGTAATATGTGACGAGGTACTACTCAGCTGTTATACAACTGAGAAGATTGCAAAGCAAACAACAACCGGGGTAATTGCTGGGTAGTGTCCAGTCTCCCGAGACCTGGCCGAATTTATTCCCCGAACTTCAACCGGTATAGTCGCCCCTCATTGGCGGTGCAATCAGTTCATCGAGCGACATTTCATCGACAGATAGTTTCATCAACACGCGATGTTTCATAAAAAAAGTCAGAATAGCATTTGTTTTTCCTTTTGCAAATAGTTGTTGCAGACTTACCATAAAGCGGCGTGAAAGGGTGGGCTGGTTCAGTTAGCACGCACCTCAGGAATACACACGCTTTGAAATGCCCCTACAACGTGAAATTCGTGCAACGAATGTCAAGGAAACGTTGCGTCTCAGGAATACGCGCCCGACAAAATGCTCCTACAGCGAGCAATTCGCATAACAAATGTCGATGAAACGTGAATGTCGACGCAACGCGTATTCACGAAAAGGTGGCCACGAAACGTGTTTTCGCGAAACGCAGGGTGAATAAGGAAGTCAGTATTCTACCTGCAGTTGCGACATTATTTCAGACAGATAATGGCAACTGTCGGTAAGATTGCGAGAAAATTATTCTCCCGGCTCCTAATTCTAGAGGTTATCCGGAAGAGTACCCGTAGAAGAACGGACAATGATCACCAAGTAGGTTGCAGTGCACTTACGTTGAAAATACCGGACTTGAAAGATGTAATCCGAGATAGATGTCGACACGGGCACTGCAGACCAGCCACACAAACACAAAAACTTGAAGGAAGTGATCCGTGAAGATTCAACACGATGTAGCACACGCTGCCGTTTGCCGAACCGAACACTGAACAATTCACAAGAATGTCTTGCGCCTCTTTGAAGAAATCGATACGGGTAGGACTTTTCGAACGAGAAACCATTTACCACAGAAGCGAAATCCACAGCAGGCCCGCAGGCCGCATCGCACGCGAAACTAGGTCCGGTCTTCGCAGGCATTCCGGGTTTGTCAATCGCTAATGCGTCATCCGTCAAACCACGTGATCACGCTTCTGCCGTTTCCCGTGCACAGAGAGCGGATTCAAGCGATGAAAAGTGTACGGCTCATTGGTCCGGCGAGTACGCACCATCTATCACGGCTTCAGCTTAGGGAGAAAGAGAAAAAGAGAGAAGGAGTAGAAAGGAAGCAGGCCAGAACGGGGGTGCGCTTACAAAGGCTAATCTTCAGGGGCATCTCAACAATGAACGCAACGAGAGGATTTGTCACTCGTACCCTAGGTTGACAGTGCAGTGGATGTTATGCGTGGCCTTGGGCTGGCAGGTTCCGTGCTCTGCCTTATCACCAGCTTCGAGACTGAAGTCACGTGACCCTAACCGGAGACACGATTGGCCTAAAACACGCATGGCGTCTACCCTGCTGTCAATACCGATTGAACAAGACAGCTTTTTGAAGGCCAGCTTTTGAACTTCTAAAGAAGCTGTCCAGCCCAAAAGTGATTCTAAACGGGGCAAGTTTTAGGTCGTACAACCCACATTATTATTTAAAATGAAGAACTAAACGCGACTATTTTTGAACTAAGCGCGACTATTTTTTGCGCACGATGTCCAGAAATAAATAAATAAATAAATATAAATATATATATCTATTTTTATCAATAAATTTAAATTTATTTGTACACTGTTAGGTTCGCGTTTTTAAAGTTCAAAGATTTTCACGAAGGAGTTACACATAAAAGACACCACGGACAGCACATCGTCCGACTTTCAACACACGATGAATTCCCAACGCTCGCAGACAGATGGTTGCGATGCTGCGCGGACGGTTTCTGAAAGATGCTGCGTAGGGTATACGCCGGGCGCAACGGCTTCGAAACCGTTCGAAGGGCAAAGGATTCGCGACGACAAAGTAGCGTCTTGCAACTTCAGTAAGCTAACGGGGCTCGAGAGTCCCACGCTCACATTTCCGCAGAGCGAGCGCGGCCGGCCAGATCGAGGCGCAGTATGCTCTCGCGTCACGATTGCTACGTCGTTGCTCTGCCTATACTGATGACATGTGCACTGGCAGTCAAAGCAGCCCTCTTGAGACTTCATTTGAGTCCAATTGACGATTTTATAGCGCTATAGACTCTCGTAATACTGAGAGTAGAAGTCACTTCGGTTGCGGCGTAAGCGGCGGCTTTATGTTTGTTGACACCTGCGTCGACAATGACGCAATATGCACAGAAACATTAAATATAAAAAAATAGATCACGCAGAAAGAAATACAAACATGGCAGGGGCACCGGCAAAGTAGAAGACATTAACGCTACGTAATGCATATACATACAAAATACACTGGAAAAGACAAAAATAATTAAATCTAAAAAACAGAATTAAGTTGTCAACACCGAGGTAAGGCAACGCAAAGGGAGAGCAGCCGGCAAACGAAAAACTGCAATAGTCCTATAGGCAGCTAAGGTTGTATTTGTGATCGTGGTTACAAAGCAGCGGCGACGTACGCCACACGAAGGTGGCTAAATACAATTCTCGCCCCGAGCGAGCGCATGAATGACTCTTTTTCACTTTCCTACATCTGCAATGCATAAAAGAGGGTCGCGGGTCTATAGCCTAGGCGACACAAATATCGATAAGCCATTGGCTATGGCAGTACAATATAGACTAGCCTATACCAAGACATCACCAATATTGAAAAACTCTTGGCTTTGACAGTTTAATATTAGCCAGCTTAAGCCAGCGCATATTCAATATTGGAAAGCCATTGGCTCTGACAGTCCAATATTGTACAGGTTATGCCGGCGTATATCCAATACTGGAAAGCTATTGGCTTTGACAGTCCAATATTGGACAGCTTATGCCGGCGTATAGCCAATATCAGAAAGCCAGTGGCTCCGACAGTCCAATATTGGACAACTTATGCCGGCGTATAGCCAATATCAGAAAGCCAGTGGCTCTGACAGTCCAATATTGTACAGGTTATGCCGGCGTATATCCAATACTGGAAAGCTATAGGCTTTGACAGTCCAATATTGGACAGCTTATGCCGGTGTATAGCCAATATCAGACAGCCAGTGGCTCCGACAGTCCAATATTGGACAGCTTATGCCGGCGTATAGCCAATATCAGAAAGCCAGTGGCTCCGACAGTCCAATATTGGACAACTTTAGCCGGCGTATATCCAATATTGGAAAGCTATTGGCTTTGACAGTCCAATGTTGACCAGCCTATGCCAACGTATCACCAATATTGGAAAACCATTGGCTTTGATAGTCCAATAATGTCCAATGTGATTCCAATATTGGGAAACATATGGCTCAGTTGGGCCATTGTTGGGCCATTCTTTGCCACATCAAATCCAATGTTGGCCCAATACTGTGTGCTCCCTGGGTGGCGTCTCCTTGTTTCACCCTGTATTTTGCCACTCACGGTGAAAGCGGTGATAGCGTTCGTGGACGGCTTCTCTCCCGCGTCGAGCGAACAACGCAGTTCCTCTGCTACGAAGCGCCCTTTTCAGACGAAAATTAAACAAAATAAACAAAACGTAAACTGCTAGCAGACGAGAAAAAAATATAAAAGCGTTAAACGTCCGCTATGAACCGAGCGAGGTGGTGTAGTATAATCGAAGGCAGACTGAAAATTGTATTGTCTGCTATTTTAAGTTGAAAACCACTGAAAACACTCGATTCGTTTGTAAATATTAAGGTGTTTTGTTGTTGCGCACAAGTGACATCGACCGGTGTGGGAAAGAGTAATAACAAGTAGATAAATGGTTTCTTTACTTCTCTCGCTTTTTGTATGCCTTTATGCAGAGCTCGGCGCTCTCACGTCTCCGTGCGCTCTCGTATCATCCTCTTTCTCAGTTTCTCGGGGCAAATATCACCCGATGATCAACTCGCGAACATTTAAAAAATTTAACATGGGTTTGTTATGCCCAAACATTGCGAGTAAACGGGCATCTTTATTAAATGCACATGTATATACATTACGCGTACCGAAACACGCCGTAAATTCAGCTGAACATCACATAAAACGAGAAAATACTCGGCACACTTAAGCATCACCGTGAACGCACCCTACCACGATTACTAATTCCGAACACTTCGCTCCTGCCTTTCATAGTCGTTGTTTTGAACATGCGGATTTTGTCGATGATCACTTAAAGGGATTGTCCGGTGAAAACCGGAAGTTCTTAAGATTTCGTGATGGTTACCTGGTGGGAGCTTAATGATTAACATAGGCCATTTTTATTCCATTAAACGACACCCCAATTTAGTGTAATCAACGACGGATAATTGAACGAAACTTCATGCCGAATTTCGCAAGTATCAACGGCTGCACTCCCATGCCTGACGTGACGTCACACCAGTCTTGCAATTGTCATATCCTATGCCTCATTCCTCCGTGGGAACACAGTGCTCCCGACGCACCGCAGCATTTTATATTACTCTCCACTGTAAATGTCGCGGAGAAGTGTAGAGCGTGACAACCGCACAACGAAAATACCCTTTCATTCTAAAAAAAAAAAAATCTAGCGCAGCAGCGAGGGTGAACCACGTCGTACCGCTCACGCGGAGGACAAAATTTGAAGTGCACTTCAGTTCGGCGCGTTCTTTGCCTGATGTTACCTCAGAAACTCTGCTTCCCTGAAGGTGGAAGAGGAAAACGCCGTTTATGGACGCTTGGGTTAAAATACAATTACTCCTCCAGGGAAGCACACAAAATTCAGATTTGTCGTGGAAGATGCTCCTACAGCCATTGACAATGAGTCTAAATGTTTTCATGAATACGAAATTTGACCGGATGATCCCTTTAAGCAATACATAATGTCCCCAATATGTTGATCTATGTGCGGTCCCAAGTAGCACAACACGCCGGGTTGGGGACGGGGCGGTATTGGCCTGCCGGGATACTGATACCGGCCAGTACCGGAAACGCCCCAAGGGGCGACATCGGCTGGGCCCAATGCCGGAATCCGGCCGGTACCGGGAACTTATTGGGAAACCGGGATGCCGGGAATACGGGATGTTCCCAGCGAGCTCCCGACACAGATCTCCGGCATGGAACCGGTGGTACGGTAGAAAACCATCAGTGTGCCAGCGTGTTTCTGGGTCAGAGCCAGTCCAATTGCGGATTAGTCCCAGCGTAATAACAGATCAGTGCCAGCGTAATTGCGGGTCTGAACTATTTTATTGGTTTTCATATCTTTTATAGGGGCTGACCGTTTTTAACATGTTTTTGGGACTTAAACCGAAACAAGCCAGTTTAGTATTGTTGCAATTTTAAGAAACAATTCCGTGTGAACAATTCTTTTTCTCCATGTATACAGTATACTTATGGCAATTATTGTATACTTGTTGAGACATGTCCCATTCATCTGTCACCTAGATGCATATTGTGGGTAGTAGAAGAAGGGAACATACAAAATGTTTTTACCGTGACGTTCTTTATTGTGACTCGTGCATCCATAGCAGCTAGCTCCTCAGCCAGAGTGTCCCTCATCGTCAATGGCGGTTGGAACCACCAGTGGAGTGTCCGTCTTTTTCACTATATTGCCCCTGCCTGCCTCCCTGCTTGTCAGCGGCTTCTCCATCGCGTCCACGCTGCACCCTTGAGCGCGACTTTGTATGGCACCTGTAAAAAGAATTGTCAGATCACACAGATTAGTTGAGAGATAGGGGAAGCCAATACCTTGCATACTAGCTACAGTCCAAATCTCGATAGAACGAATTTCATCAGACTCGCGAATATCGTTCGTAATTCTGAAATTATTGTTATAGTGAAAAACTCCTAAATTGTAATTATATCTGAGCAAAAATGACCTACCCTTGCACTAGGAATATCCGGACGCTCGGTTTTATCCGAAACACAAAACAAAAAATGCTCCACGTACACTACACATTTATTGAAAGAAATCAGAAAACTTCTGATAGGTCCAGGCACAACGCTACAGGAAGAACGATTTAATGTCGTCCACCTTGTTGACGGCCTTGGTCATACTGGCACCGCTCACGCGATTGAACACGGCACAGTTACCAGAAGAAATCCGAAATCTTCGGGTAGGTGTAGCACAAACGCTGCAGGACGAACGATTCGAGGTCGACCCCCTTCCTGTGGATGGCCTCGGTCGCAATGTGAAGTTAGGAGGGTAGGGTTAAGATTTGTTTCCCGGGTCGATCTTTGATGATGATGATGGTTAGACGTTGCGGGAGCCGCCAAGCGGCCAGAATGCGCGTCTTTCTGTGATACAAACTTATTTTCGCCATCCATCGTTGCTTTCGGCCGTTTTTTTTGCGATATAAATTCGTAATAGTGAGGTGCTGTTTGCATATAAGAGCATTTAAATTATGTGTTATTCTGAAATATTCGGTATTTTGAAATTCGTAGTATGAAATATTTTTGCATTGAAACCAATAGGCATTTGGAAGGGGATTTTCGAAATGTTTGTAAATCTGAAAAATGTGTTATAATGATGTTCGCAATAACGAGATTTGACTGTACACATAAGGTGCTGTTCACACACCGCAGTTTGAGCGTTTCCTTTGTGTATATATAGGTCCCTCACCTAGCCTGCAATTCAAAGGTGACAGAAAGAGAGCACCACAGAGGTGGAGATTCTGGGTTTGGCTACCACGCTAGGGTGCAGATTCTATGGAGGCATATGGCTATTTCATGCATTATCCTATTAATCTGAAATGGAGGGCGAGACGGGGCGGGAGGCGAGAGGGGGCGGGGCGCAGAGATGAGTGGCTAAAAAGAGAGCAAAACTTCCCCAACTGACACTCTACAGACCAAGGCCTCTAAATGGTCTTCATTAGATTTTCAACCTGGAAACTAACAGGATAACTAGACAAGACCACCAAAATCTTTTTTCACAGTTACTTCAAAACGCTGCTTTTGAGTATGAAGGTTCCGAGAATGCTAACACAAGAGTTATTCATAATAGAGAATGCAAGTCGAATTAAAAAAAAAACGACAGGAACTGACGACTTAAATTTTGCATACTGCAAGACTTAGTGGGAAACTGAAGCTGTTCTGTATTTGAGGAAGAACACCAAAATCGTCTTCATTTGGCCTCCAGGATCACGAATATCGTTTATTTTTTAATCTGGTGCACAGAGGCTGCAGAAATTAATTTTTAAAGTACAGCTGAAGCCCCTCCTTCCCGGACGTGACGTCATGCTGGGAGTTTTCGGAATTTCTCCTCTCGGTCATCTTTAGCTCCTGTCAAACCTATGCACGTGAACTCTTGCTATTTTTAAAAAGGTCAGAAATAGACGTCACGACTGGCATCAGTGTGGAAAATTACAACTGGCAAGCTTGCAATTGCACGCGCTGCCCACACGAGCGACACGTGCTTGGCGCCCCAAAGATCCTAGTACGACGCCACGACTCATCTGAGGTTTTTCGTGTTTTCTCGTGTCTAGTTACACCTTTGGGGAAAACGAAAGCGATATTCAGATTCATAGGACAAAAATACGACAGAAGTCACCTCTAACTCGTTTTTTTTTTTTTGCAAGAAGTGTTTCAGCTTCCCTTTAATTGTCAACATATTTCAAATATTTTGCTTGTCTATTGAGCTCCAATAGAGGTACCATCAATTTAATCGCTAGTAATGAATATGCATTACCAATGACCACGTTGCACATCATGGCGTCCTTGAACCTTGACTTTCCTTGGTAGCCCAGGAGAGAGAACTGCTCCTGGACTTGCTTTGAGAACAGGCGTCCCACCATCTCTCGCACCACCTTTTGCAGCTTCTTGCTGTCTCCTAGAGACACGAGCTGCTCCTCCTAGAAAGACAAAATGTGTTCTCAACATGTCAATAAAGTTATTGACATGCAGATACAAGGTATGAACATGTCTCAAGTAAGAGAATGTGAATGCCCAGGTAAATGCAGCAAGCTACACTATCCATGCATCATTATGGTACAATATTTACTGGAGAGAGAATAAAAAATGTTTGAATATATAGCAACTCTACCTGTCTTAGACAAAACCAGAAAACTTAAAATATTTCCCTTCATACTCCGCTAAATCTCATTAGTCAGTCACATTCGTTGCATCGTTCAAATTGTCCAAACGTCTTGATGGATCATCTTTGCTCATCAGCATCCACTCAGTAATTCTAATAATGTATGTGGTTCTCAAAACAGTGCATTCAAGACCCTGCGCATCTTGAATTTGTTAAAGCTTAGTTTGCTGGCTAGTCACCCTGCAAATTTATTGCCTATTTTATGACTTTACGAAAACTGGAATTGAAAAAGGCATAAAAAGCAGGAATTGACCGAAACAGTCTTCATAGTCGCACAAAATGGCAACAGCAGCACAGTGTGAGTAGTTTTCTTTCCATATTTTTGTTTAGTGCTTACTCAGTGGTGGCCCTGTAGGCCAATGAACCAACTTACTCAGCTCAAGCCCGCCACATGTAATAATCGCTTGTGTGACTACCGTATGCTATGCCTGGAGACACAGCTACGCATGCACTCACACCCCCTGAATGAAGTGGCGGATGCAATGACAGTTACTCTTTCAAATTGGAAAATTTATTTGCTCTCATAGGGTGACCTTTGGTTAGGACAGGTTAACATCTCATTTTGGAAATGCACTACTTATGTAAAGTAAAGATGCAATTAATTAAAATTTATCCGGCAACCCTTTACAAATTCGTTTGGGCATACGCATATGGTGGGCACGCTCAAAAGCGATTTTGGACAAGGCTAAAAGTTATTTTCAAGCATGTACCTGTACTTCTTTAGCAGATGTCAAAAGCACAAATGAATTTATCGCCTTAAATATATAGATCTCTTGACTATAGCCTCAAGTGAGAACAGGAATAAAACCAAAAGAAGCCCAATATATACTACAGCATCTCGATCCTTCTGCCAAGCAAGCGTTAAACACAAAAAGCATGCAGGTGGGTTTGTGCGTGCTCCGCACACATACTTACGGCGAGAGTTGTTGCAGTTGCGGAATTTAACTTCTAAGGATAAAACGGGGGCAGAGGTGTCGTAGGAAATCAGCATGATTTATGATCATTTGCCGGCCGACATATTCAAGCACCCAAAGGCAAATATGTGTTGGGCGATTTCACTTCTCCCGTCCGTGAAATGTTTTACTTAAAAAAATTTCAAGTGGCAGTTGAAAAAGACTTAAAATGCCGTTCAATGAGGATGCACATGAAGGCCTCTTGTCTACACGACCTTCGGGTGGAAAAAACTGTCAAAAAATGTAACGACGCACAACCACTTAATTTTTGGTGGCCACCGTCCAGTATTTCTCCCTTCAGTAGCCTCTATGAAACGCTGTTTAACAATTGCAAAAACTATACGCAGGCTACTAAAGCTGACTTGCAAAACGTGCAACTGGCGTTGCATCACCTTGACACAATTCTATCGCAGGGTTCAGTTTAAGGATGTCCCTTACAATAAATAGCCTTCCATCGTGTATTGGCTGTGCGTGCACTCCGCTGTTATAAATAACAGATTCCTCGCGCCTAGGCATATGACGCTTTAGAATGAATTGGCACTTCCAAGTGAAGCACGGGTCGTCAATTGCGTCCCTTGTTAAATAGCAGAAGTTCCCAATGCAACTTTGTTTTCTATCGTTTCACTCGCAGCATAAAGTGCGTAACAGATGATCCACTTTTCTTCGGTTCTGGTAGCAGACGACGCGACGGCGTCTTGTTTCCTGCAGCAAATGGCACTCTCGGGCAGACAAACCCTCCCTCTTTACTCACGTTAGCAGGTGACGTTTCTGTTAAAGAATTGTCAGCTCCTTCAGTACAAGCCTGCCGAGACCTCAATCTCACCAAACATCAAAATCTGGCCATTGGTACAATATTTCAAGATACAAACACAAGCTGCACAGCACGGTGCCGAAGCGAACTTGCTGCAGCTAAAACCAAGCCTCCAAGCTGTCCGTCGAACCTCTCCAGAGTAGGACAGCACCACGGCCGTTCTTGGCAGCATGCAATGCTTTCCCACAGCATTACAAGAAAGTTTTGTGACCAGTAGCGTATTGAAGGACTCGGTCACTACTGTAAACGTGCATGTGTCATTACCAAGATTATGGAGCTAGCTAATTTGAGCAACTGCACGCAAGCTAATGTGGTCAAGCATGCTAACAGAGGGCAGATCAAAAATGTGTGCTAGCATATCATCAGGAGTTTAGATGAAAAGGAACAGTACAAAATAAAAAGGAACAGTACAAAATAATACTTACTGCATTTCTGCAATATTGATGCTTTGAACGAAGGCCAGTCAGGGTCTGGTGCTTGGCCCGCTCGCACACGAGACAAGATGTCCGCCCCAGACATTTTTCTTGGCCTCACGCCGAACCACAAGAGAGGGACGGGCGCCACCGTTATTTCGTCATTCTCTTCAATGAATGGTACTCCTCCTCACTAGAATGAAAGGCGGGGTCAGACATGATGTTCATTCAAGTTACTTCACACTGTCACATCTTCGCAATCTTTAGCGTACATTATAATAACTCCATGGCTATATCCCCAAGCACGACCACAATGAAACACGACGACGTCGCATTCCGGTGCACGCCAAGTAATAGAAGTAGCGGTAAAAGAGAAACAAACGGTGCTCATTATGCGTAAAGGTCTGTTTACACTATGCTTTCTAGCTTTTTACTTGCAACGGTTTCGTGATACCGAGGTTTTGCGCGAGTAGTTTATTTACATCCAGTTTTTCAAGCAACGGCAATGGCGTTTCGACTATACTCCGTTCATCCTTAAAGGGATACTGAACCAAAGAATTTAGTGTCCATAATAAGTGGCGCACGTTCTTTCCACGAGCCAGCAGCCGCAGGTGTGCGCGAGCACACGCAACGAAAATGACGTCAAAGACCTCCATTCGCGTTAAAGAGGACAGTGAAATGCATGGGCTTCGGGTCAAAGGAGAATAAATACAGGCTTTTCATCTCTACAAGTGAAAGCTATGTGCTTGTTAGACCAATTAATCGCTTACCTTTTACACCAGACACCCCTGTGTAGATGAAGAACTTGTCTTTATTCTCCTTTGGCTCGAAGCCAATACATCTCACTGTCATCTTAACCGCGAATGGAGGTCTTTGACGTCATTTTTTTGGCGTGTGCTCGCGCACACCGGCGGCTGCTGTCTCGTGGAAAGAATGTGCGCCACTTATTATGGACACTAAATTCCTTGGTTCACTTTGCCTTTAAGCTGAGACTAGAAGCTCCGCCTTCAACACCAGCTTTCTGCCCTTGCTAACACAAGTGCGAACGCGCAGGCACGCGCAACCAAAGCACTGCAGAAGCCAGCGAGCTCGCCCTGAAGGCGGAGATTCTAGTCTCAGCTTAGGGCAGGGGCGGATCCAGACCTCCATTTTAGGGGGGGCGGTTCCTCGGTGTAAAACGGGAGGGGGGGGGGAGTGTTTATATTTTTTGTGAAGTTATCGTTTTTACTAAACTCTGATAACATAATATAGATCTTGAGAGCTTGTGTATCGGTTTACATTTTCGGGGATGAACTCTTTGAATTAAAACCTTTCGGGTGACCACGCTAGAGGTAAGTATCTAGAAAATTGTGGTGGCACTATCCTTTCTGAACACCATAACGCAAGGAATTTTGTAGTTCATAGGAAACGGGATTACTCCAATCGCGTGGCAGCGCTCTAGAAATAGAAAAAGCAGTTTAACTACTGGGGATGAATGTTTGGTGCTATAGCGGCTGTGACAATTGCAGACAGTGTAACTTGATGGCTCAGATATCCCCGGCGGGGCTGCAACTTTTGGGCTCCTTTTGCTTGAATATTTATATATTCTCGTTACACCCGCAGAGCATCTACGGAGAGCCAACCTTTACCAACTATACGGAGGAAGCTCATGCAGCTAATGACAATGCGAAAAAAGTTTTAATCTAAAACTCGGCTGTTAACTTTGAGATTAAGCTTGGCATAGTAGTTAGAACTTTATATTCAGTGCCAAAATGCAGAACGTGGTTTTAAAACATACTTTTCATTATCGCCGGTTGCTTCAATAAAGCGAGTACGTTGCAAACAAGCGACAAAAATGGCCCGGCGGCTTCGACGCTGCTCGCGGCGTCAAAACATTGTTGACGCAGCCAGCGAAACGAACGCTGCCAGGCAAGTTCGTCGGTTGTTCGCCGTATATTTGGAATGTCCAGAGCGCAGCACATGCGGCATTGCCAACCCAAACTCGTGTTTTCACGTGTTCTGGATGCAACTCGAGAGAACGAAAGCGAATAATTGTTGAATATTTTTGAAAGCATGTTGCAGTTCGGCAACTATAACTTTTAAACTTAAACAAGACCTTAAACCAGCAATGGATCCTTCCAAATTATATTCAATTGCACTTCGTCTGGATATTTTCTGTATGAAAGGAACACTCACTTGTTTCTGGGTAGTTAGCTCATTCGTCAGGGTCGAGAGGACAGGTGCAGAGATATGATGGGGCAGAGCGGTTGTCCGGTCGGCGAATCTCAACTGGGCTAAAGGCCGATCACGACTGCAGCATGGATGTTTGGTAGTCGGTGTTCACTCGAACGGGCACAGGCACTGTCTATTTAATTTATGTATAGTCACATCTTTGAAAGGGCTCGTTTTCCCCAAGTCCCTAGGTAGGGAATTCGAAGCCGCAGTTGCAAACCAGCAAGCCCCGCCTCTGTTCCGTTCGACACACACATATTCGCTCCTGCCAAGCCGCGCGAAAGCTCTGCCGTCAATCCACAGAAGCCGCGTTTAACTCGAAAAGTAAAGACGGCGCCAAGGGGAGACAAGGGGTAGCGGGCGCCTTTCCTAAGATATGTCCCGCCACCCTATAAGTTGAAACGGCATTGTATACAAATAAATGCCTACGGCGTCGGCTTGAGGACCCCGTGTAAGCAGCCTCTAGCCTTTAGAGTGCTCGTACCGTTTATCTTTCTTTTATTAGCTTCCCGCCACGAGAAGTCGTACCGCAGGCAGTATGAAGCCCATTAGAGGAAACATCTCCCCCTTCTGGCGCTCATCGGCTTCTTTCTGTATTCTGCGCTGCGGCGCTGATCCTCAGTGAGGGATGGAGGCGAGGACGAAAGCGGGTTTATGTTTAAGCCAAGGTCGTGGGGAAGTCCGGAGCGTCTTCAGGAGAAGCCCAGACCCAGACTACACTGTACCCAGAGCATTTGCTTCCCCTCCGCACTTCCCTTGGCAATGAGCACACCGTGCCAATAAGATACCTTTAGGGAGCCCGTGGGCGACAGCATCTCAAAGCAAGCCAAAATAGACATGCCAAAAGACAAGCCCAGAACCACGAAGAAACCATCAAACGAAAAGTGATGAAAAGGCGGCCGCTAGAGAGGAAGGATAATCCGTTGTGTATAGGATCGCACCCTTGAGGAAGGCTGCTTGGCGTCTGCGTTTGGGAGCTTTCAGGGCACAAATGTTTCGCAGACAACCTCCAAAGAGAGAGAGGAAGACAGAGAGAGAGGGAGAGAGAAAGGGGACTAGATATGTTGAAGGTATTTTCCCCCCGTGCTCGACGTGCTGGCCTTGTTTGGAAGTGTGACTGCAGTCGAGGACCCTGATATTTGGTGCGCCTCCCCACTGTCTCTCCACTTCGAAACTCCTGGCGCCGTCCCTGTCGGGAAGACATACCGTGACCCTGACGGAGATAAACCCCACTTTGGAAGCGCCCAGCAGGCGCGTCCACCCACCGCTGTTTTCATCTTTTGTCCCTCGCGTCGATTGCTTACGTTTTTTCTTCGAGCTGACGAAGAACCCCGGGGGGGGGGGGGGTTGCCTGGCGAGGCGTTTGGGGGGGGGCGATCGCCCCCACCGCCCCCCCCTTGGATCCGCCACTGGCTTAGGGGCAAACGGAGTATACATTCCTTGCATATGACGACACGCTAGGTAAAGACGGGGCCCTGTGCCATGCCGGTGGTGGACTTCACAACGCGCGAATGCGCTTCCAAGGCGTAGGATGCCGCTAACTGCCTGGACATACACCGTATTTTCATGGAAGGTACCTAGTTTTATTTGATGTGAACTTGGAAAAAAGAGCCGAGCTTACGATGATGACGTTTAGCCAGTAGGTGCAGAATTTTTCAGCATTGGTGCGATTGCGCTACGAGCAGAAAATTTCGATATACCGCTAAGTTATAATGCAAAAAAAAAAAAAGTTGTATCGCGCGCCGCAAAATTTGACGAGCGGCTCTAGGAGTCGCCTGTAGAAAAATTTTTACGACTTTGCGAAGTATGGTAAACAATGCAAGCTTACCGTCATAATCTAAACCCTGATGCAAGGATAAATAACATAAGGGACAAGCGTCTCGCGGAGGGCACAAACCGATGCCCCGGCTGCGGCGTCTCGGCGAGCTTGCATGCCTCCTCCTACACGGCGCGGTCGCCCCCGGAGACCGCTTTGATCTCCGCACACCGCGCGGTGCCAGCCACCAGTGCTGGAAACCCCCTATCCCTATCTCCCCCCTCACGGATTAAGCGCGACGATGGGACGACGAGCTAGCGGGATGATGGGACGACGCTCCCGACGCCCTACTCCTTCTTCTATTTATATCTTCTCCCCTCACCCTACCCGAAGAGTCAATGAGAAATGCGCCTAGCGCGCGTACACGATGAGTCTATTTCCCCCCGCCCCCTCCCCCCTAATTTCACTTCAACGCTTACAACACACGAAGGCCGCCGCCGACCGATCGCTGTCTCGCCGGGCTCCCGGCGCGACTCGGCCGTGAGCCCCGAATGTGCGCTCGAAGCGTGGAAACGGCGCGGTGCAACGAAAGGCAAATGGCATCTACACCACGAACGGGCAAAAGCCGATGTAAAAACGTGCGCGAACGTAAACGGTAGAAAAGTGCCGTCGCGCGCCGCTATGAAATAATCCGCGGCCGCATCCCTTTCCTCCTGCTCGTACTTCCACGGCTACTCCGTCTCGCGGGACATGCCGACGAAACGATCGTCGGGATACAGCGAAGGATCTAAGAGTCAACCACCAGCATGGTGCTTACCGGCGTTGTTGAGCGGAAGTTGGTTCACTAGGCCTACGTACGACCAAACCGACAGAACACGAACATCAAAATCAAAGCACGGGCGGGTAACTTCGAGCGATTTCTACCCCGCATAGATTTACATGCAGCGCTTTCACTCGACACTACGGTCACATACAATGTTTTAACCCTGGAGCCACCGTACCTGAACCATGCCGCGAACCACGCCAACGCTAAGCCGACGCATACGTTGTCTCGGTCGCCATTTTTGTTTCTCCGGCTTTGGATTGGATGCTGGATCGGCTTTTTAGCAAAGACTACCAGCGGCTGTCTGGATGCTGGATGAGGTCTGTTCTAGTCTAAAAACGAAGTCGCAAATATATAATTGTGCTCATTGTGCTGCTGTTGTACTAAAAAAAATAGAAATAAAAATGAAAACGCGGACAGAAGGAATATACGACGTTTCGACGATGTGCACTCTAGGAACTAGTTGGCCACTCAGTTTCGGTTTCGATTGAGCAGCTTCCTTTCATGCTATCACGCCGTGACCGAATGCGCCGCTTGCGTTTTCGATTATCTGACATTTCACGAATGTACAATATATTCATTCTCGAACGATACAAAACGAAAACTGGGGCAATTTCCTTGGTCCCCGAATCACCGGATATTGTGCGTGCGTGTACAAACGTAGTAAGACGTGGCTTAGTCACCTTACCCACGAGTGCATCTTCCAGCTCAATTTCAAAAATCCCGTCTAGTACCAGTGAACTACAACTGAAATTTGGTCACCTTGAGCCTTACACGTATTTTGTTTTCAAATGTCTGCTTCTTGCTTGCTTCATTGGGCGAAAAGCAAGCCGCATCCTCACCGGAGTATCAAAGTTGAGCCCAGTGTTGACGCATGAAAGTTTAAGGAAACACAATAAATTCGACCACTACTCCACAAAAATTACTATGATGTCTTCCTCGTGTCATCATATATCGACCATTCAAATTTTACGCTGATAGGAGATTAGGTTTTCGCAAACGATGAGGAAGCGTCTCCTACTCCTCGCTAAGCCTTTTTGGACGAGCTTTTACTGACGCCCAAGATCTGTGTCTGAACGGTGTGTCTGAAATTATCTCGGCATACTCGGTCAGGAAGAAAGCAAACACATGAATATTGCGGCCATTAGCAACCGTCAAATGCGCTTTGAATAATTTCGTTCCTTTGGCACACCGCAGAGGTTCACGCCCGTCCGGCGCATTTCCGGCGAACGGCGCGACATTCTTCACACAATTGCTCAACTTTTGCTTTCTTAAAACGGTTTGTATGTGGAAATGTGCCTATATGATTGCAGAATAACTTTATGTGCATACGCGATGTTGAATATTAGTGGAATCCAAGCGGGTGGGGACTTAGCTTCGTGCAGTGCTGCGGGTCAGGACAGATAAGCGATAAGAAGTGTGTTCAAATTGAGCTTTTCAATGGCGCCTCCAAGTTTCACCTCACGTAATCAGGCGTATTAAGAAAAACCAGTTGCAAAAAATTATATTTCGTCTATGGAAGCGCAAAACAGACAAACTTCCTGACCAGCTCTAAAGGTGCGAGCTCGATGTATGCAAACCTTTTGGTCGTTACAGCTTGTTGACTCGTACACAAGCAAGATACCCGGGCTACGCAGCGTCGAGATTCCCAGCACTGGCTCGTTCACGTACATCTCGAAACGCTAACCGAAAGGCTCGATCGTGTACAAAAATACAACAAGCACGTGTGAAGACAAGCTATACGTCTCGGGCTTGTGCTATAGCTTCGAGGTCTGGCCATTTAGGTTAGTTTAGAGACCAAAAATGATGCTCTCGAGATCAGAAAACGTGAGATCACGGCCGTTTGTAGTCCACGCTCTCTGTATAATCTCTTGTCGACGTGTCGATCGAAACCGAAACCATGCCACTCTCCTCCCTGGCGAAATAGCAGTGGTAGCGAGAAGCAGATTTGGTTTTAATAAGCGCGTAAGAGTTAAATGTAGTAACCCTTTCTGGTTGAAAATAGGTGCACGTGATGTTTCGATTATGATCATGCAGAAAGATGTAAGAAACGAATGTGCCGCCCAAACTGTGTCTTCCTTAGGGGTGTCGCGAACCGGCCGAGGTTCGAGTTCGACCAGGTTCGACTTTTTCGAACCTTTAGTGAAAAGTTCGGCGAACCTTGTATTGAGGTTCGACTGGTGTGCGCATGCGCGACAGGCTGGCCAGTTGGCTTCGGATTGGATGGCGATGGCTAATTGATGCATTAAGGGCACCGCTGATTGGTTATTTCAGTTAATACAGTACAAAAAATTAATTTAGTAACTTGTTTATTGATTAAAATTGGTTTCTTTTAATTGCAACTGTTCAGAAAATAAAATAACCCTTTTGCACAAAAAAAAATTATCCAAACCTAGACATGCTTGTATCAAGGTGTGGCCACACTGTCCACGAAGTCGAACCGGTCGAATCTGGTGAAAAGGTCGAAGGTTCGTCGAACCGGTTCGACACAGTCGAACCCCGAAAGTTCGACCTAAAAATCCGGTTCGACAAAAGTTCGCGACACCCCTAGGCTATGTTCCAAATGTTACCCGAGTAACCTGTCTCCTACGTCAGCGGGTAATACCACGTGACATCGCGAGTAAACGATCCGCGACTTGATTTTGGAACGGCCGGGATAATCACCTGGATAGGACGCGGATTGGCTTCGTCTTGAGCTACGGCAAAAAGAAAACAGCAGCGATGGCGGAAAATAGCAGACGATCTCTCTCGATCAAGGAGAAACCAGATAGAGACGATAACGTTAACCGCTTCAAAGTTTTTCTTTGACAGTGACGACGCGTTTTTTTTTCTGAGATGGCTCCATCGGTTCCTTTTGCTCACCTTCCTTTTGGGTTGAATATTGAGATAAAAGTTACTTATTCCTTTCAGTTAGACGTCAACATTTTTGTTTTGACTAATCTGCGCAATCGCTGTAAGTCTAGTCCAGGTGCCATAAACAGCCTCAACTCATCGTCATTAACACCGATTACGTTTTGCGGATATTGCTTCCACACGGTGTAGCGGTAGAGCGCATGGGGCTTTCTCAACAGTGGTATGTAACTTACGTTCGCTTTGACGCGAATATGATTATAAAATCACAGAGAGCACTTCGAAACCGCTATAGACAATATATTAGGGAGGGAGATGTGGTGGGGTTGTTGACTGGTCATAAAAATAAAATCTTCGATGCCTTCACTGCTTTACAAGCGTTATCCTCTCATTACACACACTCTGGGGAGAAAAAAAAAAAAAAAACCTCCAAAAACCTTCCACATTATCTACTGCCTTCGAACATTTTCATCTTTTAACGTAAGAATACGGAGTTCCCTCCAACGCCGAGAACGAGGATGCGGAGAAGCTCCTGTTTACGCTCGCACTCTGCTAATAACAAGTATATCTTCCTGAGGGAAGGTACACGGTCTGGATGTGGTGCAATCAATTCCTGCGTTGAAAACAGCAAATCGCAATAACCAACCATAAATGGCTGCACCTCATTCTTTGTTATTTCGAACGTCCGCCGCCAAAGCCAACGGAGCAAACGAGCTTTGACGGCTGTCGGCGCAGGAAGCAGACGACGAACAGATCACGTGACGTATTTACTTGATTTGATCCGGCGTTACCCCCCGATCGAGGAGGGTAGCGCGAGTAATTAC
>JABSTQ010010747.1:0-249148 GCA_013358835.2 Ixodes persulcatus
ATATCAAGATCACTAATATAAGGTTTTAGAATAACGTACGCAAGCACTTTAGGTACCCTAAAAATAGCGTCGCGATGGCGATGCTAATTTTAGCTTACCCAATGGGCTTTTGTATGCAAGACTTCATTATTGTACACAGCGCGCACAAGCGATCGGCGGTGCTGCTGTTTATATCATAGAATTAAAAGACTGCTTCAAAAACTATTACTGGCTTTGGAAGTGCTCCTCTGAGCCAGTGCCCTAAGCCTTAAAATTTGGTGCCTGCTAATACCATTTCGAAGTAAAATTAAAAAAAAAAAAGCGACACGGTAGTCTTTGCAGTAACGGTGTCGCAGAGTGTACATAGACCGTTTCGCGGATGCACGTTATGGAGATCATCTTGAAGTAAAAAAAAAAAAAAAAAAAAAAAACATTTTAGGTGGTTGAAGTAAGAATAATATATTACTACGAAGCTTGCCTGAAAGAGGGGCATATTTTTAGAAAACATTGACATGCAATACTATTTCAGAACATTTATTCTTAAGCAGAAAAGGTGCGCAGACGAGGGTTAGAACGATTAGACTTTTCGCGAAAAGGTTGTGATGCGCAGCGTCTTATACAAATGGGTTAAAAATGGACGGGTTCAAACGCAAAGGGTCTTTCGAGTATCGGTTGAAACGGGACGGGTTCAAATGAAAAGGGTGTTTCGGGAATGGGACGAAACGGGACGGGTTCAAACGGGAAGGTCGTTTCGAGAATGGGTCGAAACGGGACGGGTTCAAACGGGAAGGTCAATTCGGGAATGGGTCGAAATGGGAAGGGTTCAAACGGGAATGGGTTGTTTCGGGCTACACCCATCCCATTGCATCATGATCTATTGAGCGTATTCAAGGATGCTTGATTGCTAAAAACTACAACAGGTAATTTGGACAGAAATGTTATTGTAACTATGAAGGGTTATTCAAAAGACTAGGGATGTCCACTTTAGTGGATAGACGATGTTCACGTTATTCATTAATACATATGTTTGTAAACGGAGCTGGTGATTCGCCACTTTTGTTAAGCACTATTTGCTTTATGCTCTCTTGCTGTTCAGTCGTTCTCAAAGTACTTTTTATCCTATAGATTGATATGACCCATCACCAATAACAAGAATGCAACCGAAAATTTATAAACATAATCAATCTGTATTCGATAGTTTTAGCGAAATGAATATTTTCCAAATCGTAGTGACTGCTTTGTATGCATATAAGGACGTGTTTTTGCTCTCTGCATTTTTTTTCGCTTTTTTAATTACCTGTGTACTGATTTTTAGGCCAGGTGCTCTTTGTGGACACATCAAATAAAGATTTTTATTAGTAGTATTATAATCTTCCATAGCTAGAAATCCAGATGCCTTCCCGCAGGAAAACACACGGGCCCCATTGTGGTAATTATCTTTTTTTTTGTGTGTGGAGTTAACAAAGACTCACGCCACGGTCATTTATATAGTTGAAAATGGTCGCTTTTCTACTGATGCTACAGGTCAGTCCAAATTCGCCCTCTTTCCTGGTGAAATTATTTGCATTCAGAAAATATGTGCAATTGCTTTCGTAGACGCTGAGACTGGGACACTTATGGTGTTTGCTCGTTTGATTAGGTGAAGTAATTTATTTTTATAGTTGATGCCATGTCGTGTTCAATACCTGCTTTCGTAACCCAGGGCAGGACACGTTTGAGGTGAAACACCGGTGGGCTGTGAGTCGAATATTACATAGAAGTATATTGATATGCAGGATATTGTCAGGAAGTAGCTGTTGCACCTCTGTCGTGCTGAATTTTACAAGAGTATTCACTGTTTCGGCAATATGAGGCTATAATGTGCGTGAAGATAAATAAGTATGTCTAGCACAAGTATCTGCCAGCTCGTTTCTGGATCCTTTTATTGTAAGGTTTTTTCCGCACTGTGTTTGACGACTTTTGATTATAAGAATAAGCTATTGCACTTTATAACGATTCTCTTGTTTTGGGGATGAAAAACTTAAATATCCTGAAACTAGATCTATGGATTCAATTTGTTCTTAAAAAAAAATTTGGCTGCGTGTATTAATACACCCCTATAAAAATGATTTTTGACTGTTTATTGAAACGTGTTGACTTCTTGTTGACTCTGATTACTTTCTTTTGACTTTGACTTTCTGTTGACACGGTCAACAGAAAGTTTGTTGACTTTGTGTTGAAACTTTTGTAATGTATTTCTTTAGCCTGAGTCAAAAGAAAAGCTGTTGACTTTCTCTTAACTTTATGTTGACTTTTTTCTGTTGACATGGTCAACAGAAAGTTTGTTGACTTTCTGTTGAAACTTTTCTGATGATTTTCTTCAGCCTGAGTCAAAAGAAAAGATGTTGACTTTCTATTAACTCTATGTTGATTTTTTTCTGCTGACTTTGTGTTGACAGTGTCAACAGATTGACTTCAGGCGTTCTGTCTACTTCGTGTTGAAAATATTCAGTTGACTCTTGGTAGCCAGTGTCAATAAAAAAGCTACAGACTTTCTGTTTACTTTTTATTGAACATTGTACTCCCCGACTAGATGTCAAAAGTGGCTAAGCTTTTCAATAGTGAGAACGGCAAGGTGAGAACGGTAAGCAGCTTTAGTTGTCCCGCCTCCAGCGCGAGTGGCCTACTACCCTCGACAACGCTTCGGCGTCCGTGCACGTCGAGCGTGCGCGTGCAGTCAAAGCACGACGGAAGGCATGGGGCGTGTGCTGGAGGCCAGGCGTTCGAAAGGCATGCCCTGCCGTTCTGACTTTGTAAGTGACTATAGTGACTTGAATGACCATATTAAATAGTCAACTAGTAAAAAAAAAGCAAAATAACTATTTGAAAGTGGAGAAACTGCCTTGACTCGCTTCGCCCTGAGTGGTGCTGTGCAGAGAAGCGATAATATTTCTTCTAGGAGCCGTATTTGTGGTTGTTGTTTTAGCGACTGTCCCGAATTATTATTAGATGTACTAATGCTTTCTTGTACGAGATATCGTCCACGACCTTCAAAATATTGTTTTCCCTTTGATGGACTCCCGAGGAGAAGATCAAATACTTAAAACCTTAATACGTGTTGAGGTGGTCACCGGCCAAATGAATTCCTTCAATATGTAGGCTATATAAGGCTCTGGAGCAGTCAATAGGACTGCGTTTCAGGTGTTCAGTGCTTCATGGTGTTTGTGTTTGTGAAAAAAAATGTGTTTGTGTTTGTGTTGGTTTCTAATGTGTAGTTCTCGGATGTAGTAGTTGTAGTGCCTTCAAATAACACAGCGGAACCATTTACTAACAAAACTAATAAAAGAAAATCGCGTTTTGTTTTCTTTTTACGGAATTTTGCTGCAGCCAATTTGGAGGAGGCTCTGGCGACACAGAGACTACAAATGGTCTGGTGCCAATGAATCTCCTTGGAGTCACAAGGTTGTCTTAGCTAGAGGTTTAGCTTTTCAGTGGAGTGTCAACAAATAGTTGACACCTAGGCGCCAAGAAGTCTACTGCCTTTCTAATGAACTTTGGGCCAAACGGCTCCTGGAAGTCAAGTCAAAAGCTAAATACAATCTGCAGAAAGTATGATGGAAATCTGTTGACATTTAATACTTGTGTTGACTTTTTTCAGCAGACTTTCCACAAAAAAGAATTACACTTTTTGTAAGGGCAGCGCCTAGAACTTAGTCTGCCTAAACGGGCGACTTGTCTCCCAGCTGGATGCTCATCCAGATCAAAATTGGCAGGGGCGGGGATTGACCCTAGGATCCCGTTCTGGAGCGCGAGCTTTCACTCCATGTGCTCATTTTGTTCTTCATAGCTAGAACCCTGTGTTAACATTTTTGCAGAATACGAAAAAATTTTTATTCAATGAATATTTGTACGTAGTCAAAATTTTTAACAACTTAAATATACATTAGAACTAATACTATTTTTTTTTAGAGAGGCATTGCTCTACAGCGAAAATTCCTTCCTCCAGAAGTTTGCTCTTCCGTTCGCCCATCCGTCTGTCCGTCAGTCGATCCGATGCGCTACTTGCCGATGACAGGGCATGCAAACCCAATCTGTTTGGTTACTATGGTCACATAAGCAAAACAAGGTAGCTACGTGGTTATCCAGATATGAGTCAATATTATATCATCCCCAAACAGAAACCGAACCTTGCATCTCTTAGTCTGCAGCTCAGTGGCTTTCCTCAGCCACAGCTACACCCCATCCCACGTGCACCAGTTAAGATGAATGCCCTACGCCTCGTGCTACACTTGCCGCATGCTGATACTTTCTGTAGTACGCGAGAAAATTGTAAACCAGGGGTCGGCAAACTTTGGTTGCTGCGGGACAAATCGCCTCAGAGCTGAGGCGGTGCGGGCCAGACGGAGAAGCAGAGATTGTAAAGAAGTGTAAGGGTGGGGGGGGGGGGGGGAGGTCTTTAGAATATAAAGATAATAAACTGTGACATACTAACCATTATATGCAAGGATGTCTCTTAATTCAGGCGCACGCAACGTAATATTGCTTGAGCCCTCTTTTGCGTAATGAGTCGCCACGAACTGACTTATAAAAAAAGACTTGGTTTAATATTTACATGACCGCGGTAAAATCCATCCTGAGAATCGCCCTGCTTCCTCGTCGTTCCAAAACCAAAAGTGCCTCTTCTCGCGCCACCAACACTTCTCCTTCGTCCTCAGTCCCAGACACGATCTCGTTCACCGAAAAACTGTCCCAGGCGCGAGACAGGATCGCCCTCCACTAGTCATTTTCCAACACATTCCCCCCAAAATGAGCGCGAGGAAATCGCACATTCACTATGCAGTTCCAATGGGTATAAAAGCTGAAGTGGTCTCTTCAATACTTGTGCCCTCGGCATGTTCACAGCACAGGATCGCACAATTCCATCCCGGCCGTGGTAAACTTCTCGGATCCGACCAGTCCGCCATAGATGCCTTGGAGTCTTGTTGCCTTCGACGAGAACGAGGTCTCCTTCTTTTACTTGACTGTCTTTACGACAATGCGTTTCATGTGCTGACCGGAGTTGAAGCAAGTAGTCTTTACGCTACCTCAGCCAAAAGTGGTCTAGTAGCCGCTGACGATGCCTCCAGTGCCGAGTGACTTCACTCCTAGTAGATGACTGAAGGTCCTCCATAGCTGAAGTTGGAAGAGCTGTCAGCCGTTTTCCTGTCAGGAAATGTGCCGGAGTTAACGCTTCTGGTTCGTCAGGAGACGCATGTAGGAATGAGAGAGGTCTTGAATTAACGACCGCCTCAATTCCGTGGAGGATGGTGGTAAGTTCTTCAAATTTGTAGCAGTTCTTTCCTAGAAACTTTCGAAGACTTGTTTTCACAGTGCGCACTAGGCGTTCCCAGAAACCGCCCCACCAGGCGGCTCGCTCTACGATAAATTTCCACTGTACCCTTTCCTCGGCGTAGTGTTCGTGCACTTTCTTGTCGTTGAGCACGTTCCAGAAGTCACAAATTTCCTTGGAGGCTTTCTTGAAAGTTAGGGCGTTGTCACTGTACACCACCCGAGGTATTCCGCGCCTGGCTGTGAACCTCTGGAAGGCCATGAGGAAGGCTGGAGTAGCCAGGCATGTGACCAACTCTAGATGTACGGCGCGCGTAACTGCGTAGGTGAATAGTGCGATGTAAGCCTTTTCCATGCCGTGTCCAGACTTGATCAAGAGGGGTCCGGCAAAGTCCACTCCTACTATTTTACGGTCCTGCTTCATTTACGCGCTCTGCTGGAAGCGGAGCCGTTGGTGCTGATGCCTTTTGGACTCTTGACCGAGCACAGACATTGCAGCGGTTAATAACCCTCTTGACGGTCTGCCGAGCTCTATGAACCCAATAACGTTCTCTTAACTGTGTTACGGTGTCTTGTATTCCTCCGTGGAATGTACGTCGATGCATGCTGTCTATCAGAAGTTCTGTGAAGCGATGCCCAGAGGGTAACAGTAGTGGGTGCTTGACTTCTACTGGTTCGTGTCTGTTTTGGAGTCGCTCTCCGAGTCGCAGTTGCCGGTTGGCATCGAGGTAAGAACTGAGAGCAATAATGCTGGATTGCACGTTCAAACCTTTGTCTTCCACTAGTTCGTTGATCTCATTGGTGTAAGATTCCTCTTGGGTTCGTTTAATCCAAAATAGTTCTGCTTTCTCAAGTTCATCTGTGGCCAGAGGACCCCCCGTTTTACTTGGTGGCGTCCTGCAGTTCTTACAGAACCTCATGATCCACGCTGTAACTCGAAGAACACGTTCTAGTTTGCTGTATCGCTCCGACTCCAAAAGCGGTGTCGTTTCCTCGGTTAGTATATGTAGCACGTGAGGTTTACACCTCCGTTCTTTTTCTGCTACTTCGGTCGGTATAGTTTCGTTTGTATTCGTACTTGGCCAAGTTGTTCGGTCTTCTGAGAGCCAACTCGGGCCCTACCACCATAGTTCTCTTGTTTTTAGGTCCTCTACCGACATTCCTCGTGTTGTTAAATCAGCAGGGTTTTCTCGTCCGGGGCAGTGGTTCCAACTTGTTGGTTCCCCTCCTGATTGAATTTCGGTCACCCTCGCCGAGGTTCCAAACGGCACGTGGGTCATCCGCCATTCTTCAACTTGGTGGTCCTCAGCCGGTACTTCAGCGGTGTCAAACCATAAAAACCGCAGTGCGTCACGATCATCAGGCTGCACGCTTACTTGTAAAAAGGCCTTTTCTATATCGGCTGTGATAGCGATAGGGTATGTTCGAAAACGTATAAGAATCTCGACCAAATCGGCGTTCATCTTTGGCCCCTTTTCTAGATGATCATTCAGTGAGGCGACTCCTTGCGAATGTGATGATGCATCGAACACCACTCTTAGTTTTATGGTTTCAGAATCCATCCGAATCACTGCCTGGTGAGGCATGTAATAGATACGTGAGTTGTCCGAGGACCCTGGTGGGACTTTCTCCGCATGTCCAGCTTTGAAATAGCCGCGCATGGTGTAGTAAATGCTCGTCGCCAAATATGTTGTAAAAGGAAATGCGGTCACCCGTGAAATAAAGAAGAGCAGTGCCTGCGTGGGCCAGCGAAAGAGACGAGGTTCTTACATGCCGAGGTGGTGACCGGCGAAGCCGGGGGCGCTGGAGCCCCGGAAGGAAGGAGAGGTCCGTTGCGGTCGGTGGTTGAAGGCGCACTCATTTATTTAACGGTCAACAACGTGGGGTTGAAGCGCCACGGGGACGAAACCCTGGTAACACGGGCGCAATGGTGAAACAGTGGCGCCATCTAGTTAGTGTGTATAAAACATGAAAAATTTAAATACTACACTTTCCTTTCCTTAAAAAAAAAATAAACCCATATTCTTCCCTTTCTTAGAAAATAATTGAATAAACTCTCTTCTCGAAAAAATGAGGGAAGTAAAAACTGATGCCAAACTGCAGGGCAGTTGGAAAGTATGAAAATGCACTGAAATGAAATGACATCTGACAACTCTATGTCAGGATACTGGAAAAAATATGAAATGAATGAAAAGGAAAAGGCACGTCGCAATTAAGATTTGCGGAAAGCACACACTGAAAAAGGCTGCGCTGAGGCAGCATGCTGGGTAAAGAAAAAATTAGTTCACTGGTTCATTGAAATTATATGTCCCGCACTTCTCCGAAAGAACTACTGCTGAAAAAGTTCACAAAAAAATAGTCTTTTAGGCGCTCTGGCAGTAGCCGGGCTCGATGCGGGCGACTGTCTTGTCGGGGGGTGGACGTATCTTGACCCAGGGGCTCTGGTGGCTCCGGGCTGGGAGTCGAACACTCACTCACAGGTGGCGGCGCCAGCACTGTTGAACTGTCGCAGGTGCTGGAAGTAGCACCCTCATTAGCCGTCTCTTTACGGCTGGATGACCAGCTGTTGTTTGGAGACGTCCCAGGAGACAGATTCTCCTCGGGCACAGGCTCCACGACCTCTGGAGGAACTGTAGGCGGAGCTGCAGGCAGGACTGCAGCGGAAGGGGCTGCGGCTGACGGGGCAGCGGCAGGAACTGCAGGCGGGGCTGCAGCAGGAACTGGGGGCTCGGGGGGCAAGGTACCTCCCCGGGGCCGGGACCATGGCGCCAAAGGGTGGCGCATCTTTCGACGCCTCCGGCGGCCGAACTCGAACACGGTGGGAGGGTTGCTAGGCCCCCCACGGTCGAGTCGTAGACACCGGGGTCGACTCGACCCCGGTGTCTACCATCTTTTGCGTAATGAGTCGCCACGAACTGACTTATAAAAAAAGACTCGGTTTAATATTTACATGACCGCGGTAAAATCCATCCTGAGAATTGCCCTGCTTCCTCGTCGTTCCAAAACCAAAAATGTCTCTTCTCGCACCACCAACACTTTTCCTTCGTCCTCAGTCCCAGACACCGGGGTCCTTGTTTCTGGCAGGAGAAGCAGCGACGGTGGGCGGCCGAACAAAACTTCCTTGGGTGGCAGGGGCCACCACAAAAACGGCACCGCTCCGGAAAATCATGGGGCGGCGCGACGGTACAGATTGTTGCTGGGAGCTCGTAGTCCGGGAAGGTGACGCCTCGCACGGGAGTTCCTGTCGGACCAGGCTCCGCTTGCCTACGGTAGTAGTCGTTGCGGACGGAGGCTCGCAGTCCAACAGGAAAAGCCAGCTGCTGCTGGTAACGGTCGCCTCTTGGACGACTTCGGCACATGTTGGCGAAGTGGCCCGCACGACCACACGAAAAGCACGAAGCTCCGGATGCCGGACAATCTCGCCGCGCGTGGCTCTTGCGGCCACAAAAGATACAAAAATCGCACGACAAACGCGCGCGAGTTTCTCGGTGAGAGAGCGAACGACGGCGGATGAATGGGGGAGGAGGCCTCAACTCGCGACCCTACAGGGAAGGAGGAGAAGGACGCTCGCGTCTCGGGGGAAACGGGGGAGGAGGATGCTGAGTCCTCAGTGAAGATGATGCCTCGCCATTTTGGGCATGCTGATCGCTCAAGGGTTGAAGAGAACGGCCATCTTGGACACGCTGAACCACGTTTGACGCGTTTTGATCTTGCTCTGACAAACGCCGAAAAAGATCGCAATCTCGAGATGTCCGCTCGAACTGCTGCGCTAGTTGAACAGCACGATCGAGGCTAGGTGCGTTAGCTCCGTCGGACTCTCGGATTAAACGATCCTGCACTTCTGTGCTGTGGATCCCCGAAATAAACATTTCCGCGACGCGGCTCTCCAAAGCCTCGCCGTAATCGCAAAAAGATGCTAGGCGTCTGAGTGCCCCAAGATACTCGAGAACGGTCCTCTCCTGGACCTTGTACTCGGTTGATGAACTTCCTCCGCCAACAATAATGTTCCGAGCGGAAGCGAAATGCGAATCCAAAGCGGACAATAAAATTTGAAATTCGTCCTGAGTCGCACTAGCGGGCGGACCTGCTAGGTTGAACGCTTCAAACGACGCGATTGCCTTCATCTCCGAGAAATGACAATAAACATCGCCCCTTTTCGTTTCGGCGGAAAATCCTCGGCGTCGATCGCCTCGAGGTAGGTGAGGAAACCGCGCTTCCATGTTTGCCACGGCGTCGTCGGTTCGCCGGGCGTGTTGAGAAAATTGGCGGGAACACTGCACGACGCCATTCCGAACGTCAAAGGTGACGCGAAGGGCAAAAAAAAAAAAAAAAATACACGTCCAGTCCTGTCGGACGGGTGAGCACGACCAACCAACCGCTCGGACCCTCTCGAAACGATGCTCAAAAGCAGAGCCGCGGCGAAACAAAGCCTCACGGGGGGCGAAGGTTCAAAATGCCGGAGAAAAAAAATTATCCCGTCCTCGTCAGCCAAAAATGTAGTAAATGCTCGTCGCCAAATATGTTGTAAAAGGAAAATGCAGTTCACCCGTGAAATAAAGAAGAGCAGTGCCTGCGTGGGCCAGCGAAAGAGACGAGGTTCTTACATGCCGAGGTGGTGACCGGCGAAGCCGGGGCCGCTGGAGCCCCGGAAGAAAGGAGAGGTCCGTTGCGGTCGGTTGTTGAAGGCGCACTCATTTATTTACGGTCAACAACGTGGGGTTGAAGCGCCACGGGGACGCAACCATGGTAACCCGGGCGCAATGGTGAAACAGTGGCGCCATCTAGTTAGTGTGTATAAAACATGAAAAATTTAAATACTACACATGGCATTCTCATAATCTCTCAAGAGAGACTCGTTTCGTGAGAGTCACTTCTGCAAGCTTCAAGTCGCTTCAGCGCTACAGCTCTGTTATCGTTAAGCTCGCCTGCGTTCGATTTCCAAGGCAAGCTCACCTCATATCATCCGTTTACTTTTACGATAGTTCGTTTCAAACTCATTCCATACCGCGTTTCGTTCTTCACCCGCGTCATACAGGTTATCTGTTACTCCTATGCTTTCCAAGTCCAAAAGCTGCTCAAGGTCTTTTCCTCATCGGTTTCAATTGTCCCAAGTTGTAGCGCGCAGACCATCGTCTTAGTAGATCCAGTAAGAGAGCTATGCAGCGATGCTGGTCCCGGAAAAGTCCAACCAAATTTGGTGTTGAAGGCCACTAGACTGGAGTTGCCCTCACATCGCCGAATCTGGTCGGTCGTGACCTTCCACAGTTGGTCTGAGCCAATAAGGAGGCTTATTCCTTGTTCCGAAGGCATACCAGGGAGAAGAAGCTTATCTGCTATGCAGCCTCCTTCTTGTTCGATGATCTGGACAAACTCGTGATCCACAGGTACTTGGACAACGTCTTTGCATATGAATTGTATTTCGACCGCTTCGATAACATAATTCTCATGACTGTACTGACTGCGCATTTTCACTTCAACCAACCTTCGTTGTTGTGGTATCGAAGTCGATCTTCCAAAGGTGTTCAAACGCAGGTTAGTCTCACCTAACACCTTCAAATTTAGCTTACGTGAAATGTCTTCGCGAATAAAAGTTCGCTGGCTTCCGCCATCAAAGATAGCACGTATGCATACACTGCGCCCATATCCGACTACCCAGGCCCGAATGGTTTGCAGAAGAATTTCTGCATCCAGCAAGCCTGCAGCACTGTTGTTGCCGGTGCTCTGAACGCTAGTAGTGATGGCCTGGTTTTCGCTGCTACCCGATGAAGGTTTCCAAGTGGGATCACACATTGCTGTTGCGTGTCGTCCTGTGCAGGTAGTGCAGGACAACTTCCTGTTCCTGTGACAATCCTTTGATCTGTGTCCTCTTAGCGTGCACCGGAAACATCGCATTCCCCAGCAAGCTTTGTTTTCTTCTCCTTCAAAGAGATGTCACTGGTACAGAGCTCTGTATCGTGGTTCGTGGCTCCGCAAAAGAAGCACATTTTTGTGTCGTGTGCCTTGGCATACAGAACCGAAGAGGATGGTAAGAAAGCTCGTTTCTGTTGTTGCTCTCGGCTATTCCTCTTCTGCGAGCGATCATCGGTGACTCCCGATCGTTCTCTGCTCTCGATTTCGATGAGTAGGTATTCCAGCAGGGTTTCCAATTCGTCTTCCAGAAGACGTCGGGCTGTTGGAATAACTTCAGCTCGTTCTGTTGGTCTCACGGCCGGCGCCGCAGTACTCGCAGTACCGGATGAGGAAGACCGTTCTTCCAGTGACGTTGACATAGTGTCGAGGTCATGTTTCCTCCATCCTGGTAGAGCGCCCTCCTTTCGGAGTGACCAGCACGTCGGTAATAGTCGACCACGATATCAGACTGATGACAATATCTGTCAGCATGGTCGAATACGTGTTAGATGCGACTCCAATTCCTCGAAGACCTCGTACGTGGGCTTGCACTTGACCAAAAAGCCTTCTCAGCCCCTTTGTGTCGGTTGAGGAGGCAACAGCTTGAAGATCGCGAAGCTTCGAAAGATGCTCCTTCTGGATTAGTCGTGCGTCTCTAAATTGTCTTGTCAAAATTTCGATCGCATCGTTGTAGTGGGCGTCCGTTACTGGGAGACTGGCGATGGAAGCCCTCGCAGGTCCGTTGACCAACGTCTTCAAGTACTGGAACTTCTCGCCGTTAGACAGATCATCGTTGTCGTGTACGGCTCGTTTGAACTGTTGCCAAAATGGCTGCCACTCCGAAAGATCGCCCTTGAAAGGGTGCAGAGGAAGCTTTGCACCGCTGCGTCTCCTTTCGCCTCTTTCTTCGTTGTTGGAGCCAATTGCTGATGCTGCTGGGTGCGGCGGTTCATTTGAGCGAAGTTGCGTCGCTCGACTCTGAAGCAGACTCAAAACGGAAGTTGTCTGTTCTTCGTACTCCATCACTGACAGGTATTCTGCCTCAAGATCTCCATCCGCAATAAATGGTTCTAATTCAGTGTTGAGCTTCTGAGTTCTTCGTAGTTGACGTCCAGTTTCCGCAGAGGTCGCTTCGATTTGTTCCACGTCAGTAGACCGAAGAATAGTGGTCGCCTCTCGGATTATGCGGGTGTTTTGCGCTCGTTTCGACGTCCTCTTGGTTCTTATTCTTTCCATATCGTTCCAGGGTAGCTAAAAACCGGCAGTTGAAAGAATTCCTTACTTGGTCGTTCGTTCGAAGGTCAGTCCGAGGCGACCGATCGTTCACGGTTTCTTAGGGTCGTTCCTGGCTTGAAGGTCCCGGGTTTCGGCACATCTTTTGCGTAATGAGTCGCCACGAACTGACTTATAAAAAAATCGGTTTAATATTTACATGACCGTCGGTAAAATCCATCCTGAGAATTGCCCTGCTTCCTCGTCGTTCCAAAACCAAAAATGTCTCTTCTCGCGCCACCAACACTTTCCTTCGTCCTCAGTCCCAGACACGATCTCGTTAACCGAAAAACTGTCCCAGGCACGAGACAGGATCGCCCTCCACTATAGTCGGATGCAACCTAAGAACAATCTTTTAGCTCCACCCACAAGCGCATTGCGCCCATCTGAAGTGCCTCCGCCGTCGAGAAAGTAGTTCGCTAGCAACGTTGCTTTTTCTTCCTCCAGTAAACGTGTCTTAAACTACTACAATATTTATTTAATTCATTCAGGACGTTTAAATAAGTTAGAATACGTTTTTGCCAACGAAATAGCTGTTTAGTAAAGAAAGAAAGTCATGTCCAATGTACCGTCTTTCCAATTTATTTTCTGTCCAAGATACTGTCTAACATACCGTCTTCCAGCGCCTTCGATTGAGGGAAAGCGGCGAAAACGAAACCAACCTTTCTCTCGCCAAAATTATAAATAACAAAGCACTTATAGTTCCTGCAAATACTAAATATTTAGTGATTTACTTAGTTTTGTGGGCTTTGCACACGAAATGTGTGCCTTTATTTTGTTTGATGAATAGAAAACAAGAATAATTATACTTTTCGGGTTTTGACAAATCGGCACCCTCCCAAGTCATCGACACCACCACCGCGCCCCGCTAGAGTGCCTTCATACACACGCGCGCTTTTGCTTGAGTGGTGACATCTCAGCCATTTTTACTCCCAATCGTTTTTTTATGCATTTTGAATTACGCGCAATCCGGTGTCAATCAGCTCGAGCGCGTAGCTTTGGCTAATGCATAGACGCCATTTTAGCGCCCAGGTCACGCAACGAGTGCGCGAGACCGTCACGCGCTGAACATTCAGTGCAACAATGGATGTCTTCAACCTGAGACAGACAGACATGTAGGCACCCTACGCCCCGCTCTCTTTGTCTTCCGTCATGGATCCCACTGAGGTGCACGGCAATCTCAGCTCACCCCGCGGAAACCACAGCGAATTGAAGCAGCGGTGCCGGTACTATGTTGAGTAGCAACGTGGGGCAGAAGCGACAGGAATCCAACGAAGCAGACGACGTCCGGCGTAGCTTCTCACCTCTCAGCAGTGCTAAGCCTCGCGCCCGCTTCGAAATTTTCGTTGGCGATAGCGTCGCTGGATTCTCACGTTCTCGCGCAAAAACTGCTGCAAACGCAAGCCGATACCATTAAGATTTCGTGGCGTAACCTCGGGCACGTAAAACACGGTGAAAAAAAGCAGAATAATTGTCACGAGAAACTAGCGTCGGTTGCTAAGGCCAGCAGCCATGTTGAGCTTTTTTTTTTTCAAAAGGATCGCGATTGGTCCACGGAATCGTAACTTCATGAAAACGATTGGCTGGCGTTTCTCGGCGTAGGAATACATTTTCCTCTGAGAGGCATTTCCGGTTTTTTCTTAGCTTGCAATCAACTATAGTCATTTTCCAACACCCTCCGCCAGTAAGATTTTGGGTGATCAATAATCCTTTCCGAGCTGGCAACCAAACACACCCCTTGCACAGGAGTGGGTGTTTGGGGTAGGTCTTTCTGGTAGCGTGCCGGGGGCCGTATGATATTGCCTCACTGGTCGGATGCGGCCGGCGGCCGGCCGGTTGCCGACCCCTGTCGCAGACAATCGTTATGACAATTAATAAAGAGTCTATTCTTCATCACTCCCCGAGTAGAGTTTCTAATGACTACCAAAAACGTTTAAACGATCGCTCCTTAATTGAGGCATTGCATGTAGTATAGAAGTTGCAATATATTGGTCACCGCAGCCGCTTTTTAATTGTATCGGACACTAAGAGTTACAAGAGCAAAGCGGAAAGAAAATGGGGTGCTCGTTTAAGCATATTAGCTTCCTCTATTTTGTTTTTAATTCTTTCCGTAAAACATTGCAGTGGCTTAGCTCGGCTATGCCAGGATATACGTAGCGTGAGCTTAGGTTCAGCTTTGATAGACGTTCCTCCCTTTCCTCCGATGTCTCCGCAGCACGTTTAGCCTTCTTCTGTTCGTTCTTCCTACGCTCAACCGCTAATTGCCAGGCAACTACTTCGGGATCCGATGAGTTAAGCTTCTCCGCTCCTCAGGGCCGCTGAGCAGCAATTTCGCTCTCCTTCTCCATGGCTATGCCACACTGGCCAACGCCCCGCTATATGTATACCCCCCCCCCCCCCCCCTTGATACTTCTGCGCATGCGCACAAAATGAGAGGCGCTATCAAGTGGCTCCGGTGCAGCGTCAGACTTGGCTACTGCGCAACAAAGGCGCACAGCTGGGCACGCGGCCGCGCCAGTGCGTCTGCCGCGGCTATTACGTCACTCCTCTGGAATGCGCAGACCGGCGAGGCGCGCGCGGCGGCGGCGGAGCACGCGGCGGCGGCGGCTCCGGCGCGCCAGCCGTGCGCCATGTGACATCACTGCTCCTCGCGCATGCGCAGCACGGCTCTCCAGGAGCCACGCGAAGCTGCTCAACCTCGGCCAGTGTAGCTCACGCTACAAAATGGGTGTACAGCTGTTCGTTCATTCATCAAGACGAAAACAGCGATACTCTGTTTCACCTTAAGAGGGACCGTGGGTGATGCTGTGCGCTATCGAAGCCCATTCACTTTAGCGTGAATGTCGCGTTACCTCCGAGTTGGGTGCAGCGACGCGTAGTGCTTTGACTCACGTGTCGCGTTCACAGCGCCAGGTTGGCAAGTTTGAGTCATATCATCCGTTTCTGTCCCTCGTAAGGTGAAGCGTATTACAGTCCTGCCCAAGAGTCTCGTGTTACCAGCAGTTTCTCGCAAAAGTGTGTTATTGGGCGTTCTCTTTTTTTTTAATTTGTGGGAAGGCCTGTCCGTTCGCCTCATAGCATGCGCAAGCTGCTCATATGGTCCTGTCACATTCTATTCCCACATTTTGTCAGTTTCATAGTTAAAACTACCCAAGCAGCACACCAATGTTGTTCTGACGTTGGCCTAACGTTGGCAAAGACCAGCCTCAATATCGGAAAATATTGGAGGCGCTACCCGATCCAACGTTGGCCCAGTCATTGGTGCCATTGTTGAACCATTGTTCAGCCATCGCTCCAGCCAATGTTGGCCCCATCATTGGTGTCAATGCTCCGTCATTGCTAAATTATGGTTCCAGCCAATAGTGGTTCCACATTGGCAAAGACGGGTGTAATATTGGACAATACTGGAAGTGCTACCCGATACAATGTTGGCCGTCCTTGGTGCTGACGTTGGGCCATCGTTGCACTCTCCCAGCTATTTGCAAAAAGTAAAGTCAACAGAAAACAGGGAATGTTTTGAAATCTCCTAGAAGTTTATTGCACACAGTTTATTCCGTAGATAAGTACAAACTAAGCTGTTTGTAATATATGAAGAGGTACGACTCAGTTGTTTTACAACTGACAGGATTGCAAAGCAACAACAACCGGGTTAATTTTTAGATAGTGTTCAGTCTCCCGGCAGCCGGCAGGATTTTTTTCCCCGAAAATCTAGTGGCAGTCGCCCTCATTGGCTGTGCAATCCGTTCATCGAACGACGTTTCATCGACAGATCGTTTTATCAACACGCGATGTTTAAAAAAAAACTCAGAATAGCTTTTTTTTTTCTTTTGTAATGAGCCGCTGCAGACTCAACTAGAAGCGGCGTGAGAGTGTGGGCTGGGTCGGTGAGCACGCGCCCCACGAATACAGGCGCGACGACATGCCCTTACAGCGTGGAGTTCGCATAACCAATAGAGAGTTTTAGTAATACGTATAAGAGCAAACGCAAGCCCCCTACGTTAGCGTTAAAGGGGTACTCCGGCGATTTCTTCATGGTACCCGATTTGCTTGAAATTTGCTAAACTCGCCAAACAAAATCGCTAAAATAGTATCCCAAATATTAGGTCAAAATAATTTCTTTTCACGAAGTTACTGAATTTACAATTTTGGTCCTCACCGTGTTTTTCAAACTGAAAGTCTCTACTGGCAACAACGAAAAAGTGACGTCAGTGGAAGGCAAGGGGTTCACTTTTTGGGCCGTAGAATTTATTCCCAACTGATTCCAAGCAGTTTCATGGTGTCAAATCAATGCTTTGGAAGCTCGCTCCAGTACCCGCGCGCCAGCACGGATCAAATGATTGGCATATCTATTTTTTAGACTGCTTGCTCGACTGGCAAGCCTGCCTGCCACTGACGTCACGGCACTGAAAAGTGCGGGTATATTTGAATGTTGGCTTTTGCATCATTTTCATTTGCCGATTTCACAATATCTAATATGAATTTCGCGATACTAATAGCATACTGGAAAGGGTAAGGCCGGGGAGTCAGAAATATAGTTAGTTGAGGTAGCTCTAAAAATCGCCGGAGTAGCCCTTTAACGCTGCGTCCTCCATACTGCGCAGGAGCCATACGTACGTACTGCAGCGAGCTATGCGTACGTACGCTCGCTATCGCTTTTTGCGGGCGTACGTAACGGTCCCCTGCGTACCATTCTCGTTGCTCTCGTCGCGCACGGGAAAGCGCGATACCTACTCCAGTTTGAAAAATGGCGGCGGTGAGGGAAACCAGTGGAAGTGCTACGCGCGTTGTACGGGTTCGCTTCACCATTGAAGATGACCTCAACTTTGTGGAAGAAAGAGAAAGAAGAAGAGAAAAAGGGCGAGGCTCGTGGCAAGCGAGGACTCGTGAAGTTCGGAGCTGGAGACAGACGAAAGAGCCGGGTGTCGAGCAAGGCCTCCAACTGAAGACCCGACCACCAGCCTTGGCCCTCCTCTTCATCGGACTCTGAACTTAAGTACAGATTAAATCCTTTCCGAATGGTAGCGTTTCCCCGTGTGACTTCCTCGGAGCGAGTGGAACTCGGCCTGATAGGGCGGTATTGACAGGCGACCCACAACCTTCTTAAGGGTATCAACGCGACGAACCCTTTCGAGCGCCCACAAAGATGGGTGTCGATAGCCAAGAAGGTTGGCGACGCCGCCGAACCCAAAAAGGTCTTTACCGTGCGGTCGGTACACGAGCGGTGCGACCTATCGCTTGCATACTTCCAAGCAAATGACGAGGCAACATAAGATTGTAGGGATCCCCCAACACACTGGAGCGAACCATAGATCGAACTACTGGTCGCACAGACCTAAAAAAAAAGACAAAACACGTTCACAACAAGCAACTGGAAAGAGATTCACGCACTTCTTAGCAAAGCGAGGAGATTGCGGCGGTTAAATTGGCTTGACCGAGTACCCGCCTTGGATTGTTTGAAGCAGTTCGCTGGAGCACATCTAGATGGCGCTGCAACTCTTTACGTATGCGTTTGCCTTCCGCTATACTAAAAGTGTGCGTTCAACGCGCTTCGTAACGTTACGTCGACAGCTAGCGTGCGCTGTACGCAGTGCTGACGCAAGGGTCTTTGCGCTATTGTAAAACTCTCTAATGTCGATGAAACGTCAGTGTCGACGACACATCTGTTTATTAAACGTGTATCCACGAAAAGGTGGCGGTGAAACGTGTTATCACGAAACAGGGTGACTAAAAAAATTCAGTATTCTACCTGCAGTTGTGACATAATTTCAGAGAGTCGATAGCAGAGGGACTGCGGGCAGAAATTCGTGGAAATTATTTCCCGGCTGCCAGGAGGTAGGCACTGCCTAATTCTAGAGGTAATCCGGAAGAGTACCCGTAGAAGAACGATCAATTGTCGCGAAGTAGGTTGCTGCTTACTTACGTGACGATACCGGACTTGAAAGGTGTAATCTAAGATATATAGACACGGGTACTGACAGAACAATCACTAAAACACAAAAACGAGAAGGAAAGTGTTCGTGAAGATTCAACAGGATGTGGCACAGACTGCCATTTGCCAAACCGAACACTAAACGCATCACAAGTATCTCTCGGGCTTCTTTGAAGAAATCATTTGTTGCCGACATACGGGAAGGACTTTTCGAATGAGGTACCATTTAGCTCAGAAGCGAAATTCACAGCAGGCCCGCAGGCACGTGAAACTCGATCCGCAAGAGGCATTCCGGGATTGTCAGCGGCTGATGCCGTCATTCGTCAAACCACGTGATCACGCTTCTGCCATTCCCTGGCGCACAGGAAAGCGGAGTCAAGCGATAAAAAGTATACGGTTCATTGGTCTGGCGATTGCGAACCTTCTACCACGCATTACAGCTTAGGGAGTGAGAAAAAAAGAGAGGAGTAGAAAGGAAGCAGCTCCTTCAAGGCCAGAACGGCGGTGCGCTTGCAAAGACTAATCTTTAGAGGCATCCCAACAATGAACACAATGAGATGATTGTCACTTGTACCCAGGTTGATAGTGCAGTGAATTGTGGATGCTATGTGTGGCCTTGGGCTTCAGGCAGGGCCGTGTTCTGCTTTATTAGGCGCTTCGAGACTGCAATCACGTGACCCTAACCGGAGACATGATTGGACTAAAACAGGCATAGCGCTACCCTGTTTTCAATACAGAGTGAGCAGGAAAGCTCTATGAAGGCCAGCTTTTGGTCTTCAAAAAAAGGAGTTGTCCAGTCCAAAAGGGACCCGAAACGCGGAAAGTTTGAAGATACCGTGTTGTACGTTGTATAACCCACATTATACATTTTAGATGAAGAAATAAGCACGGCTATTTTTTGCGCATGATGTCCACAAATAAATAAAGATATATATAAACATATATAGTATATATCACTTGACGAAGAGCGGTCCCTGCTCAAACATCGTAATAACCTTCGAATTAGTAACTCCGACAGTGCGCACCTTTGACTTATTAACTTTTCCCGGTCCATTGTTTTGATATTTAACTTACTTCACCCATATATATATATATATATATATATATATATATATATATATATTGTGGTGAAGGAAGAGGAAGAAGTCTGTTTTCCCGAGACTGCCATTGCTCGATCATCTATCCCCATTAAATCAAACCCTCCCAAGTCTCACAGGTTGGTGGAGGTGCGAACAATTTCCCCACCTCTCGCTAACATCCTGGAGCTCCGCAGCGGCCGAACTGCGCGACTAACCATGCCCGAAGAAAATGGGAACGACACCGACCAAACCATCTCGCAACGGGTCACCCCTGCCCTCACGATGAAACACCGTCATCGGGATCCTCCAACATTCTTCGGAACTTCAGGCGAGGATGTCGATGACTGGCTTAAGAACTATAAACGGGTGAGTCACCACAACAACTGGGACGATTCTTTCAAACTTGCCAATGTCGTGTTTTTTCTGAAAGCCACGGCGCTTCGTTGGTTCGACAACCACGAAGACACCATCAACTCCTGGGATGGGTTCAAGGCTCCGTTTGCCGAAGCGTTCGGCAAACCTGAACATCGGAAACAACAAGCGAGGGACCAATTGCTCCGACGCTACCAAATTAAAGCTGAGACCTCAACCGCCTACATCGAGGATGTTCTACGCCTCTGCGGCGAGTAGACCCCCAGATGACCGAGGACGACAAGGTCCGTCATTTGCTGAAAGGACTATCATATGAGCGTTTTTCAAACGTCACCCCGAAGTCACTTGCAACCGTCACCATCCTTGTTGCAGAATGCAGGAAATACGAAGAACTCGACGGCGCTCGAATTTTAAATCGCCCCTTTTGACCGCCTTCCCGAAGTGGCCCACAGCATTCCAATCGACAACAGTTTGACTGCACTGATACGCACCATCATTCGCGAGGAGCTGCAGAATTCAAAGCGCAGCTACAGACAACTCACGATGGTCTGCAGTCCCCACGGGGAACTCCAAAGCCTCCAAACTACGATCCAGAACGAGATGCGTGCTGCATTGCACCCCTTGACGGCCACGCCACCTGCTTACTCACCAGCGGCACCCGCAGTCACCTCGCTCTGCGCCTACCAGACGTTCCCCAGTACGGACCCGCCAGCCCAACGAAATCAACCGCGTCGCAGAACAGACATCTGGAGAACCGAGGACCAGCGACCAATATGCTACTTTTGCCATGCACCTGGCCACATTCTGCGCTACTGCAGTCGGCGGCTGCATGATGCTGGCTACCACCACTACATTGGGACGTACTCACCGCACCGACAATCATCACGACAGCACCGTATTCCCGGAAAGCCGGACCACCGACGGACCTACGCTCACTCGCTTCCCAACACGCCGTTCACCGACCAATGAAGACAGTGACCGTCCCTCCACCCGCCGCTCCCAGAGTCCCGTTTCAAATCCCAGAACCGCCGCGGTCGATCCTTGTCCCCGTATCCAGTTCTACGCCGATCTATATCACCACTCAACGACGCCGCCCCATCAACTTCCCCGCCGTCAAACTGAAGAGAGCAGCCTGCATCGAAACCGGAGGCCAGGCTGCACGTACTCCATACGCCGCAAATCCTCCTGCGGTAACACCGTCGACGATTACAGTAGAAATCGGTGGACACACATTTACCGCGTTAGTCAACACGGGAGCCCTCTAAGTCGTGTTTATCAAAGCGTGTTCGCTCTCACTTGCATTGGGTGCTCACACCTCCAACCGCCGGACACTTGCTGCGTATGGGAAACGGTGACCTTGTTCAACCGCTTGGTTATCGTACCCTCCCTATACGCATTGGTCAAAGTTTCACACCGTAATATTACAGTGCTCAGCAACTGCATCGCCGACGTTATCCTCGGCTGGGACTTTTTGTCGTCCGCTGACGCATTTATTAATTGTGCTAGCCGTGAACTTCACCTGACGGATTCTGACTATGCCCACCATCCCCTCAATTCGACTCTTGCTGTTCGTCAACTTGAAGAAGATTTGGTCCTACTGCCAAAGACAGCCGTTGCAGCTGTCCTTATCCCAAGCAAGACTCTCGAAACATCATTCGGTCTGATCGAGCCACTTGCCACTACTTTTGTCCAAAAAGGTGTAGTAATTCTCTATTCTCTTGCATCAGTAACAGAAGGCAAACTTCATGTATGAATCACAAATGCCTCGTCCCAGCTGCAAATCCTTCCCCGTCATAGCCGTATTGCTAACTTCCACTCCCATACAGAGGACACTTTCACGACCCTGTCTAATGCTATATTAAGTCCTGCTACCACGATCTCCACCGATTTCTCCCAACATGTCGCAAACATGATAGACTCGAACCTGGCGACACAACAGAAGAGAAGTTTAGCTCAACTCCTTACGAGGTACTGTGACACGTTTCACTTCGGCACTGATACACTGCCACGTACACCAATTGTGCAGCATCACATTGACACCGGTGACTCACCACCCGTTCGGAGTAGACCATAAAGGGTTGCCGCCGCTGAACGTCGCATCATTCAACAACAGATCGATGACATGCTTAAGAAAAACGTTATTGAGCCATCATCCAGCCCGTGGTCCTCTCCGGCCGTGCTAGTAAAAAAGAAAGACGGCTCCTGGCGCTTTTGTGTCGATTATCGAAAACTGAACAAAGTCACCCGAAAATATGTCTATCCGCTACCCAGAATTGATGACACGCTCGATACTCCACAAGGCTCCTCTTATTTCTCATCAATAGACCTGCGCAGTGGCTATTGGCAAATTCCGCTTGCCGATACCGATAAACCCAAGACTGCTTTCATCACCTCTCAAGGTCTTTACCAATTCAACGTAATGCCTTTCGGCCTTTCTAATGCGCCCGCAACCTTCGAGCGCATGATGGACTCCTTGCTGAGAGGACTAACGTGGAACATATGCTTTTGTTATCTCGATGATGTTGTCGTCTTCTAAACCACATTCACCGAAAGACTTACAGAGGCTCCGTCAGGTCCTTGACTGCTTTCGTGCTGCTGGGTTGCAACTAAACTCCAAAAAGTGCACTTTTGGAGCCCGCGAAATTCGTGTTTTGGGAAATCTCGCTAATTCTGAGGAAGTACGCCCGGATCCTGAAAAATACAGGCAGTATCCGAATTTTCAGTCCCGAAAAAAATTAAAGATGTGCAGATATTTCTGGGTTTATGCACATATTTTCGGAAGTTTATACGGGCTTTCTCAGATATTGCCGAACCCCTTAACCAGCTGCTCCGTACTGGGGTCCAGCAAGATTCTTTTGCCACACTCAAGAAGACCCTAACATCCGCTCCTATCCTCGGTCATTTCATTGAAGGTGCGAACACTGAAATAAGAACAGACGCCAGCGGCCACGGCATTGGGGCTGTCCTCGCCCAGGTCGTCAACGACACACAGCGCGTCATTTCATATGCCAGCCGTACTCTTACCAAGTCTGAAAGAAACTTTTCCACCGCAGAAAAAGAGTGCTTGGCCGTTATTTGGGCAATCTAAAAGTTTCGCCCATACCTCTACGGCTCTTCCTTCCGGATAGTAACAGATCACCACGCACTTTGCTGGTTAGCTACTCTCAAGGATCCCTCGGGACGACTTGGCCGATGGTCCCTGAAACTACAGGAATTCGATTTTACAGTTGTACACAAATCAGGCAGGAAACATCTTGTTGCTGACAGCTTATCCCGATTCCCACTTCCTTCTAACACACGTGGTCCGAAGCATCCTTCTACACTCGATACCACTGCCACTGCCACGCTAAATAGCGTCGATAATACACTCCTGTCAGCTGGAAGATGGTGCACTAAGACCATTAATTCACTATCTTCAAGGAATCAGCACGCCCTCCACCACCCCACACATCAAGCGTCGCGCCCCGCTCTTCCAACTTCACAACGGCGTCCTCTACAAAATAAATTATGAGCCACAAGGACGACCCTGGCTACTCGTCGTCCCCCGCCGTCTCCAAAAGGAAATCATAAAAGCAAATCACGATGACCCAACCTCTAGTCATCTAGGATTCGCCAAGACGTACACATCGCGACACTGTTAGCGCGAACACGACATCCGCGCATTTTCGCATTTTACTTCTAAATAGTATTAGCGAGCACGAAATTTTATCGCTTACATTGTAGACCTAAATGAGCTCTTTCGGCAGCAATAATAACTTGGATGACATCCCTTGGTTTCAAAGAGAAAAACTGGAAAAACCGGCGATCGCTTGTTCGCGCTAACAGTGTCGCGCTCTGTACTTCAGAACACGCTCAAAATACTTCTGGAATGGTATGCACCGCTCGATTAGCAAATATGTCAGGGCATGCCACCAGTGCCAGACGAAGAAAAAAACATCGACCAAGCCTGCTGGAGTCCTGAGACCCATTCCCCCACCAAATCATCCCTTTCAACGCCTTGGTATCGATTTCTTAGGCACTTTTTCCCGCTCGGCACAGAACCACCGATGGATAATAGTGGCCATAGACTACTTTACCCGATACGCTGAAACCAAACCAGTGTCAGCCGCTACAGCCTCTGAAGTCGCTGACTTCTTCCTCCATTTTATCCTCCTCCGGCACGGAGCCCCGCAAGCCATTAATACCGACAGCGGCACTCCCTTTGTCGCAAAAGTCCTCAATGAGCTTTGCGGCCTCACGAGCACTGTCCATCATATCACAAGCGCTTACCACCCTCAAACAAACGGCCTCGTCGAACGCCTAAATCATACATTGACCGACATGATCTCTATGTACATCGCAGAGGATCACGACAATTGGGACACCATTCTGCCCTACGTCACATACGCATACAACACCGGTCGCCAAGCTACTACCAATTATTCACCATATCATCTCTTATACGCACGTGAACCCCTGTCAACGATGGACACTCTCTTGCCCTACCTTGATGACACATCCCTTGATAGTTACGCTGAAGTCATATTATGTCGTGCGGAAGAAGCTCGCCAACTTTCGCGCATTTGCACATTAAGATGTCAACAAGAGCAAGTTCTCCGCTATTCCGACACTCATACTCCAGTCGAGTACACGGTGGGTGAAGAGGTACTCTTATGGACACCGTCTCGAGTGCCAGGAAAGTGCGATAAGCTGCTGAAAAAGTTCAAGGGGCCATACCAAATACTTCGCCGAGACTCCGCGCCCAACTACGAGGTTGCCCCGGTTTCACCACATTCTGACCATCGATCAAAACAAACTGACATCGTTCATGTTGCACGCCTCAAGCGTTACCACCGTCCTGCACCCTAACGCCAGATTCTGGCGCTTTCTGCACGGGGGAGTAACTGTGGTGAAGGAAGAGGAAGAAGTCTGTTCTCCCGAGACTGCCATTGCTCGATCAACTATCACCCCATTGAATCAATCCTTCCAAGTCTCACAATATATATATATATATATATATATATATATATATATATATATATATATATATATATATATATATATATATATATATATAATAAGTCAGAGATCCGTACTTGCGGAGTTGCTATGCTAGGAGTTTTTTTCTAAAATTCATAAAACTGGTAACCCAGGGCGCCCAATTATACCAGGCATAGGTACAGTAACCGAACCTATCTGCGGCTTTATAGACAAATTAATAAGCAATATTCCTACAACTCTCGATTCGTATGTCAAAGACACCATTCAGTTTCTAGGAGAAATCTCGGATATGTGCGTACCTAAGGGAGCATATCTGGTCACTCTCGATGTTTCTTTTCTGTACACAAACATTCCCCACGACGACGGAATAGCTCCTCTAATTGACATGTACGAACTTCATAAGAAACCAGATACCCCGGATTGTCACGTCATTGCCTGTTTAACGAGGATGGTCTTAGAACTGAATGCATTTGAATTTAATAATGAATATTTTAGGCAAGTCAGCGGAACCGCTATGGGCACTAAGATGGCCCCCAGTTATGCCAACTTATTTATGGGAAAGCTAGAGTCCAAATGTCTTTCGGAATTCCCCCTAACGCCAACTTTCTACAAGAGATACATAGACGATATCTTTCTTATTTGGACACACAGCGAGGAGGAACTGCTGGATTTCGTAGACTGTTACAATTCTGTACACCCGAACATTAACTTCACTTACGCCTACTCTCAAACGAATATCAACTTCTTAAATGTAACTGTAAAAGTTGAAAATGGTAATCACTCCACAAATCTCTACCGCAAACCGACAGATCGACAACATTATCTTCATTACCAGAGCGACCACTCTCGCCATTGTAAAAACAGCGTCCCCTACAGCCAAGCCCACCGTTTCAAACGAATTTGCACGAAAGAGGAAGATTTTGATGCGAGCGCCCAGAACCTAAAGACCATGCTGGGAAAACAAAAATATCCATTACGTGTAATTGACGACGCCATTCAAAAAGCTAAACAATTGAACCGCGAGGACTTAATTGCGAACCGCCCCCCCAAACCCGACCTACAACGCACAAATCTATGTCTAACTTACATCACGAACTTTCCTAATGTAAACGGTATACTGAGACGGCACTATACTATTCTAGAACAAAGCGAACGCCTTAAACGTGCATTTCCGTCTGCCCCCGGTGTGGTCTACAGACGATCACGTAACCTAAGAGACTCACTTGTAAACTCTCGACTGAATTCGTCATTGTCAAATGACGAATGCAAGCCGTGCACGAAACCGGGATGTCTGGTCTGCAAACAAATGCAACATACTAGCAGCGCTAGCAGCACACAATCGCAACTCTCCTTAAACATTCTAGTGAACCTGACGTGTGACTCTTCAAATGTAATTTATTTGCTTGAGTGCAGTGTCTGCAAAATGCAATATATAGGGCAAACGAAGACAGCATTCAGGACACGCTTTAATAATCACAAATCTCATTCAAAATCGCTCCCAAGCCTAGCTCTTTCCAAACACCTTAGCCTCCCACATCATTCGTTCGAGAAACTTTCGGTAACGATCCTTGAAACCGGATTTAAGTCAGGCCGCGAACGGGAGCAGCGCGAATCGTATCTCATATACCGATTTAACACGATCGATAAAGGAATAAATGAAAATCCAGGAACACTTGCAGCGATTAAAATCTTGTCTAATAATTAACAAGGAACACCAATACTCACCCTGACCAAGTGGCACTGTATTTGCAGTTGGAATTGGACCATTATTTTGTGTGTGTCTGTGTGCGTACGAAACAGTGAGCCTTCCACACGCGCTTTTGTACGCGCTGCGTCCTTTTCCTCATTTTACCCACTCATATGCAAGATCCGTTAATATTATCTATTTATTTATTATTTTTTTTTCATTGAAAGACGAAGCAAATCTGTGCCTTCCGCGCAATGCTGTCCTGCTGCACACAACGTTACTCGGTCTTGACCCTAGGCATGTGTATTTATTTTAATTTTTATTTTAATGTTTTATCTTTTCAATTTCTATTTTTAATTCACTGTCCGGTAGGACGACGTCTTTGCAAGTATCCAGTGGCAGTTCCCCCCCCCCCCCCTCCCCCCGCTTACCCTGCCCCGCGATCTGCCTCCTTGCTCCCCTCTCCCCTCTCTTCCGCGGCGTGCGGCGCCCGAGGGGAGAGGCCGTCACGGAGAGCGGACGCCCACATCGGCTTAGCCTTACGGGCATTTAGTACCGAAGATGTCGTTCCAGAGCCTGTGCCGTCCGTTTATGACCTATTGTACCCACCGCAGTGTCGGAGATCCTATATACGCCTCTTTAGCATTGAAACCCGCCGCCCTACCGTGGGAGCACGCTCAAGTGAAACATTATTTTTTTTTCCCCCTTGAGCGTTCGATTTTGTTTACATATGTCCGCTTTTTTTTATGTCCTTTTACTTTTATTTTTCCTGACGTCACGTCCTTCTCGCCCCATTGGCCGCTTACTGCTCTGTGCAGTTTGATGCCCTCACATGTATGCCATCTCCTGACGAAGCCGAGCCTCTCGGCGAAACTGCCGTAATACATAAAATAAACTCCTAGCATAGCAACTCCGCAAGTACGGTTCTCTGACTTATCACATTTTCCCGGTCCATTGTTCTCAAACTACTCTGCTTCACCTATATATATATATATATATATATATATATATATGTGGTGAACTATGATCGAAATTTCAACGAGGTGCAAGAAAAGAAAAAGAAGACGGGATTCGAAAAGAAAAGAAGCACGAGACAACAGGCAAAAAAAGAAGGGGTGACTGGAACAACGAGGACGAAAGCGGACTGGGGATTGTCTTCCTGGGAGCCGTCGACGCAAACAGAATCGACTGGGCGTAACTACGAGGGGCAACCGGGCCGTATCGTGAAGACGATGTTCCGTTGTCCCGGACGACTCCCAGCGGCGGCTGCACCGACCATGGAGGACATCACCACATCGTCGCCACAACGCCACATCAGCACATCGTTGCCACAACGTCACCACCGTCGTTGTCAGGTGAAGTGAAGTGAAGTGTTTCACTCCGACCTCCACTAACTTATTCGACCCGAGACACGCATTTATTAGTCAGTGACTCATCAACTAGTTGTTTTATGGCTACCCTAAGGGAATTATGTATCCCGTAACGTATTTCATGTTTTTCTTTAAATTTGTATCGCTATTGTTTTTCAACGAAACTTCATAAGCTCACACGAAAACAGTACTTGCCTCGTCAATAATTTAATGCATTCAAACAGAGCTTGACCTTGAATAACGAACCTCCTCACATTGGCGTCCGCGACAGGACGAGGCAAGTCGTGTGCTGCTTTTGTGTAACAAAGAAACAAAATGAATACTAGAGAGCTAATGTCGATGGGCGAGGTACTTGGTCTGAGCGGAGATGATCTACGCAAGTGGGTTGACGCAGAGCGGGAGCGTGAACGCAACGAAAAGCTAGCGGAGAGGGAAGCAACGAAAGAGCGGCTTGACGCGGAGCGCGCGCTGGCTCAATGCTAACGCGAGCGCCTCGCGCTTGAACAACAAACTCTCCAACTAAAGTTGCAGCTCTTGGAAAGGCAACAAAGTAATGTGGAAGCAGTAACTCAGGATCGTCAGGCGAAGGAGGCGCCTCACCAGTAACTGCAGCCGTTCTTAGTCCCCACAAGCTCATCCCAGTTTTCGATGAAAAACGGGACGATCTAGATGCTTACCTACATAGGTTCGAGCGCATGGCCGTCGGACAGGGTTGGCCACAGGAGAAGTGGGCTATAGCCCTCAGCATGTGCCTCGTAGGGGAAGCACTACGCGTTTTCGGACGACTTTCTCCAGTGGAGTCGCTAGATTACGAGTGCACTAGCGTGCCCTACTTCAGCGGTTCCGGTTTACTGCCGAGGGCTACAGGGAAACGTTTCGCTCCTGCGAACCACAAAATGGAAAGCCGGAGGCCAGTTCGCAGCCCGTCTAGAAGGGTATTTTGATCGCTGGATCGCGATGAAAGAAACTCTCAAAACGTACGATGCCGTGCGGGACCTGGTTGTCTCTGAACAGTTTCTTGATTAAAGTCACCCTAAATTGACGGTTTTTCTTAATGAGCGGAACTGCACAAGCCTAGTTGAACTAGCTAAGAACTCGGACAACTATCTTGATGCCCAACATCTATCAAACCTCAACTGGATGGGAAAAGAAACCATCGCATCTGGAGAGCTTGGGCAAAAGAAAAATGACCATACCTCCGCTGTGGAGAAGCCGCGTTGCTTGGTGTGTAACAAAACCGGACACAAGTCAGCGGAATGTCAATGACGGATGGGAAACCAGAAATTTTGCTGGATAAGCAAAAAGGAGGGGCACCAGGCAAAAACCTGTCCTCAGAAAAACCAGCCGAACCCGCAAGCGTTGTGTATCCTTGCGCCACAGTCTACTACGGGCCCAAAGGCAGAGCAGCGTACGCAAGAGTGCTCCAACAGCCGGGGAATTCAATCACAAATGGTAAATGTCGTTCGAGACCGTGCGGAGGTGGTTGGCATGGTTAAGGTTATGCCAATCTCTGAAGGCACGTTGAATGGAAAATCAGTTGTAGTCCTCAGGGACACGGGTGGTAATCAGACGGCAATTGGTGCCATCTGAAGCGTTCACCGGCACAAAAGGGCCAATACACCTTGTTGACGGATCATGTCAGACACTACCAGAGGCTAAAGTGCAGGTCTCATGTCCATACTACAGCGGAACAGTCCGAGCGAAGGTAATGGACAATCCACTGTACGATGTAGTACTTGGAAATATACCAGGATGCTCACTACCAGGAGAATTAGATTTTACTTGGGAGACTAAGACAGGGTGCACGCAGCTCGAAGAAAACAATGTTCCTACCAATCTAGTGACCACCAGCAAGGAAAAAGTTGTGCCTAGCATAGCACCGGCGGGAAGGGAGGTTTAGAGAGACGATCTGAGTCAGCGTCAGAAACTCGACCCTACTTTGGCAGTATGCTTTAACAAAGTCGGGCAGATGCAGACTTCGAAGGGGGGCCATACATCGGAGTTTTACCTATCGAAAGGGGTTTTGTTTCGCCGGTACGTCCTTAAATCTCGAAAATCGTTCAACCAGGTGGTGGTACCGCAAGACCTGCGACACTACATCCTGAAAGTGGCTCACGAAGGAACAATGGCAGGCCACCAGGGAATCAAGAATACGACAGATCGCGTCCTGGAAGCTTTCTTTTGGCCAGGAGTGCAAGCACAAATCAAGCGATTGGTGAATTCTTGCGACAGGGGCCAGAGAGTCACCCCCAAGGGGAAGATAGCAAAGGCTCCGCTTGGGAAGACACCTACAATTGAAACGCCATTCGAGCGCGTCGCAATCGACCTGATCGGACCTTTCTCGCCCTCATCAGACACGGGAAACCGCTTCATTTTGACCATGGTTGACTGCGCTACAAGATATCCCGATGCAGTGGCGCTTCCATCGATGGACTCCAAAACCGTGGCCGAGGGCTTGGTTCAGATGTTCTCGGGCGTTGGAGTACCACGGGAAATACTTAGCGACCAGGCTCCAACGTTCACTTCAGCATTGATGAAAGAAGTAGACTGCCTCTTGTCCATACAACAGCTAACCACCACGCCGTATCATCCCATGTGCAACGGGATGGGGGAGAAGCTTAACGGGACGCTGAAGACAATGCTCCGAAAGATGTGCCAAGAGAAGCCACGACAGTGGGATCTCTATATCACTCCCCTCTTGTTCGCCTACAGAGAGGTACCGCAGCGTAGTCTGGGGTTTTCGCCTTTTACGCTGATATACGGAACGCACATTCGAGGCCCTATGACCATCCTGAAGGAGCTGTGGACAAATAACAGTCTCACCGAAGAGGTCAAGACCACCTACGGGTATGTGTTGGACTTAAGAGATCGCCTTGAAGAGACGATGGAGCTGGCCCACAAGAATCTGGCTGAGGCGCAACAGGTCCAAAATAAATATTTTGACAAAAAAGTCCCCAAACCGTCAACTGCGAGTTGGTGACCGAGCACTGCTTTTGCTGCCGACAACCCAAAACAAGCTGCTCATGACTTGGAAAGGTCCATTTCCGGTTGTCGGCACTAAGGGAGGTTACGACTACCTCATCGATTTGGGACACACGCAAAAGCTGTTCCATATCAACCTACTCAAGCCGTACGAAGAGCCGGTAAAGCAAGAACAGCCTCAACCCCTGATATTGGCCATTTTAGCCGTAGAAGACGTAAAGGACGGCTTACTATCAGCCCCGTCGCTTCAAGAAACACAAGGAGCCAAGGATGTCATGCTTAGCCAGGATCTCTCAAAATAAGAGAAAGATGAGCTAAGGGACCTTTAGAAGGGGTACGATTATGTCTTTTCAGACCTGCCCGGGAAGACAAACATCCTTGATTGCCAACTTCAACTAACAAGCGAAGTGCCGCTCCATACACCCGAGCATCCCGTGCCCCTAGCTATGAGGGAGACTATCGAAAAGGAAGTACAGGAGATGTTGCGAGGAGGAATCAATGAAAAGTCAAAATCACCATACAGGTCTCCACTTATTCTAGTGCGGAAGCCAGACAACACCTTCCGCATATGCGTCGACTTTCGTCGCATCAACAACATCTTGGTAGGGGACGCAGAACCCATGCCCCGCACAGATGATGTGTTTGCGGAAGTGGGGAAGAAGAGATACTTCTCCAAGTTTGACCTAGTTAAAGGCTACTGGCAAATACCGTTGACGGAAGAATCCAAGCCAGTAGTGGCGTTTTCAACAGCCTCGGGCTTGTATCAGTTCAAATACTTGCCTTTTGGATTAAAGACCACTTCAGCAGTCTTCACAAGACTCATGAGAGAACTCTTGAACGGGATCCCACATGTACAACATTATATTGATGATGTTCTCGTTGCCACCGATACTTGGTCAGAGCACCTGACGACTCTGCGTTGTTTATTGGAGCGAGTTCGTCAGGCAGGCTTAACAATCAAGCCCAGCGAGTGCGAGATCGGCATGAAAAAGATCACGTTCTTGGGCCACGAGCTTGAGGAAGGAGAGATTCGACCTTTGCTGCGCACACTAGAGCAGGTCATAAAGGCGCAAAAGCCACAGACGAAGAAGCAGGTCCGATCATTCTTGGGCCTGGCAAATTATTACAGGCAGTTCGTACCAGGATATGCGCAGATCGCCCAACCTCTAGTGGAAATGACAATGAAAACATAGCCCAACAAGGTACATTGGACAGACGAAAGAGAAGAGGCCTTTAATATGTTAAAAGTCGCTCTCTTCGCTAGACCTGTGTTGCGAGCACCCGATATCACCAAGGAGTTTGTCGGGCGAACGGATGCGTCAGAGACTGCGGTTGGCACCGTCCTGATGCAAGAGCACGAGGGATTGCTGCATCCCATATCCTACGCGAGCAAACAACTTCTTCCGCGCGAGCAAAACTTTTCCACGGTAGAACAGGAATGCTTGGCCCTAATATGGGCGATTCAGAAATTCCACATGTACCTATATGGTAAAACGTTTACGGTACAAACGTGACCACCATCTACTGCAGTACTTGAACACAGCGAGGTTGATAAACAGTAGGGTGTTAAGGTGGTCTCTGTTGCTTCAAGAATATATTTTTAGAGTTGTACATATTAAGGGTAGCGAAAATGTAGGAGCAGATTTTATGAGCAGTATCTGAGATTTTGCATGCATTATCTAGATGATATGGTCTTTGTTTGTTTGTTTTTGGTTTACCATGTATATGTTCACCGGTGCAACTGGATGTTCTTTTGTGGAAAAGAAAAGCTTAAAGGGGGGTTGTGTGGTGAACTGTGATCGGACATTTCAACGAGGTGCAAGAAAGAAGAAGAAGACGGGATTCGAAAAGAAAAAAAGCACGAGACAACAGGAAAAAAAAAAGAAGGGGTGACTGGAACAACGAGGACGATAGCGGACTGGGGATTGTCTTCCTGGGAGCCGTCGACGCAAACAGAATCGACTGGGCGTAACTACGAGGGGCAACCGGGCCGTATCGTGAAGACGATGTTCCGTTGTCCCAGACGACTCCCAGCGCCGGCTGCACCGACCATGGAGGACATCACCACATCGTCACATCACCACATCGTTGCCACAACGTCACCACCATCGTTGTCAGGTGAAGTGAAGTGAAGTGTTTCACTCCGACCTCCACTAACTTATTTGACTCGAGACTCGCATTTATTAGTCAGTGACTCATCAACTAGTTGTTTTATGGCTACCCTAAGGGAATTGTGTATCCCGTAGCGTATTTCATGTTCTTCTTTAATTTTGTATCGCTATTGTTTTTCAACGGAAGTACTAAAGCTCACACAAAAACAGTACTTGCCTCGTCAATAATTTAATCCATTCAAACAGAGCTTGACCTTGAATAACGAACCTCCTCACAATATATATATATATATATATATATATATATATATATATATATATATATATATATATATATATATATATATATATATATAACGGGCATGGTGGCGGGGAGGCCGAAGGCGTGGGTATATAACTGGGAAGAAAAAAAACCATGGTGAAAACAGCAACAACGGACGATTTATTCTTCGACGTTTCACAAGTATCTCTGGACAACTCTGAAGGGATCGTTTGTTGTCGACATACGGGTAGGACTTTTCGAAGGAGGTACCATTTAGCACAAAAGCGAAATTCACAGCAGGCCCACAGGCACGTGAAGCTCGACTCGACGATTCGGCCGGACGCCGGCCGAAACGTCGAAGAATAAATCGTCCGTTGTTGCTGTTTTTACCAAGGGTTTTTTTCTTCCCTGTTATATACCCACGCCTTCGGCCTCCCGCCACCATGCCCGTTATACATACATACATATATATATATATATATATATATATATATATATATATATATATATATATATATATATATATATATATATATATATATATATATATATATATATATATATATATATATCCATGGCCAGTCATGGCGCGAGCCATACAGCCAGAGACAGCGCCAACCTGCGCGGGGAGGGAACGCGCTATGAGAGCGAGATCTCTCGCTCGCGGATCATATTGAATCTGAAACCGCCAGACCCACGTCTCCGCCTGGTTGTTTCTTTGTTCCTAGAAACACCCCCACATTCTGATGGAGGTGCGGACCCAGCTCCCCTGCCTCCATCACAGCAACCGGCTATCGTATCACTGGACTTCAGCATACCGACAACGTGAACCTGGAGCTCTGACGCCGAAAAACAATCAAATCTACCATGACGACCTCTGCGCCGACCACTCACACTACATCACCGTCGCTAGAGGGAGTCCCGATAGCGGCAGCACACCCTTGTACCCCGGCAGTGACAACCCCTGTATCATCGGGAGATCCATCAGCCCTTTTACTATAGCCCCCAATGTCTTCCTCACAATCTACCCACCCAACAACGCCACTCATCTGTTTGCCCTCTCGTTTTCGCGATCCACGAGTTTTCTCAGGACTCGGAGACGAGGGCACAGAGGAGTGGGCCGATTACTACGCACGGGTGAGTCTCGACAGCCACTGGGATAACCCAACGAAGCTAGAAAACGTAATCTTTTACCTGAGCAATGTCGCGAAGACAAGGTTTCTAAACCATGAAAGAGAAATGCATTCCTAGAGAGCTTTTTTTTCCCGCACACAAGAAATATTTGGCCGCCCTGAAGATCGTAAGGCAACCGCCCGAAAAAAACTGGCCACTCGGTCACACCTTCGCGCCGAAGGTTACACGTCGTACATCGAGGATGTCCTTACGCTCTGCAAAAAGATAGACCCTAACATGCCAGAAAGTGAGCAGGTTAGACACGTGCTAAAGGGCATCGCAGACGAAGCCGTTAACCTCTTCGTTTTGCAACCTCCAGCTGACGTCGGCGCTATCGTAAACATTTGTCAGTCCCTCGAGGCAGCTCGTCGCCAACGTATACAAGGCAGTCTAGTACCGTATGCTGATACTGACATTCTTTCTATTTCACGAAATGACATTGACTAGCACGAAACGATTCGCCGAATAGTCCGCGAAGAAGTTGCTCGATTTTTCGCAACAACATCCACAGGCCCAATCCTCGCATCGCAACATATTCGGGACATCGTCAAAAAAGAACTCACACAGTCAACCCCCGTACCCTATGCACCAGTAAATACACCTCCTCAGCCAACTTACGCCAAAGTTCTTCGTAGGATCCCTGCCCCACCACCACCTCAGCCACTACAACCACATCTTGCCACCTTGATGACAAACCCTTCATTGTGGCAACCTCTTCGAACAATGTGGTCGACGGATGATAATTGTGAAACCTGCTACTACTGTGGAATACGTGGACGCATATCCCGATTTTGCAATCAACGACGTGCCGACGAAGGCCGGAGCTGGCAACCCCGTGGTGACGCAAACTACACGCTGCAACCTCGTGACCGCCAGGACTATAGAGACAGCCAGCACTACGTTGAGCCCTCACCTCCTCCCCAACCCCAAAGGTTCAATCGTCGACCAGGGTCGCTGTCCCCATACCGACGTCGTCATTCCCTGTCTCCGATGAATGCTGGACCTCCTCGCACGTCTTTCCCCTCGGAAAACGGATGTCTGCAGTTTCCGGAGGTGACACTGCTAACTGTCGACTGCAACCGAAACCTCCATATTCACCAAGAAACCTAGTCCACCTTATGATTGATCATCATCATTTTTCTGCACTCGTCGACATTGGAGCGTCTGTTTCCGTTATGCACCCAGGTGTCTGTCATACATTACGTAAAGTCAAGACACCTCCAACAACTGACGTACTCCGTGGTGCAGGAACCAAGTTTATAAAACCGACCACCTGCTCACTGCTCGCATTGTTATTCAACAACCACTTTACATAGTAGAGTTTCTAGCTCTGCCACAATGCTCATGCGATATCATACTCGGGTGGGACTTCCTAAAGACAGCAGAAGTTATCGTTGACTGTGCCAACTGTAATATATGAACCAAAAGCGATGATTCTTTCCAGGACTTCACTCCAAATACTGATAACAAGCTTTGCACAACTGATGACACCGTCCCCTCCCCATATTCAACAACTCTCGTTCAAGTGTCGGCATCTACAACATTTCCGCCGATGTCTTTTTGGAACCACGTTATGAAGCTCTGTTGAACAAAGGCGTGGTCCTTCCTCACAGCCTCACATAACTCCCTAAAGGAATAACGACTATTCCTGTTGCCAACGGTGGAAGCTTGCCCCTCCTTTTTCCTAAAAGATTTTCGCTCGGTCGTGCTTAACCCTTTTAAGAATCAAGTAGAACTGCTGTACTTTCAGATTCCAGCCGGACACGCCCCGAAACGTCGAATTCCCTCCCCTCAAGCTCAGAACTTTGTAATACCATTGATAAATCTCGACCTCCCGAACAACATCGCGAACTCTCTGCTCTCCTCGAAACTTTTCAGGAATTATTCTATCACCCTTCATCTCATCTCGGAAAAACCACCACTGTGGAACTATCATATAGAAACCGGAGACGCTCGAGCTATTCACCACCGACCATATCGCGTATCACTCACAAAGCGGAAGCTAATCCACGAGCTAAAGAAAAAAGACGGGTCTATCCGATTCTGCGTCGACTACCGCCGCCTAAACAAGGTAACACGGAAGGATGTTTATCCATTGCCCAGGATTGACGACGCCCTCGCACACTCCAAGGATCTTCGTAATTTTCCTGTTTGGACTTGCGTTCAGGATACTGGCAAGTTCCCATGGCCGAACAACACAAAGAAAAAACTGCCTTTGCTACGCCCGACGGTCTTTACGAATTCAACGTTATGCCATTTGGTCTGTCTAATGCGCCAGCGACATTCGAGAGAATGATTGACTCTGTCCTGCGGGGAATGAAGTGGACCACGTGCCTGTGTTACCTAGACGACATTATCGTTTTTCTCGACTACATCCCACGAGCACTTACACAGATCATCCCAAGTTCTTTCTTCTCTGCTGAAGCGGGTCTTCAACTCAACACGAAAAAGTGTCGCTTTGCAGCAAGAAAAGTCAAAGTGCTTGGCCACATCGTAACACAAGCTGGAGTAGCGCCTGATCCCGAAAAGATTTGCGCCGTCCTAGATTTCCCTGCCCGAAGAATATAAATGAACTTCGCAGCTTCCTGGGACTTGCGTCCTACTTCCGACATTTCAACAAAGGATTCGCTGCGAGAGCGGCACCCCTCCATCACCTACTTCGTGGCGATGTGCCGTACGAGTGGACACGTCACTGCGCCGATGCATTTACTTCTCTTCGCGGTGCCCTCGCCTCACCACCAGTCTTACCGCTCATTCACACTAGAAGAGGATCCGCGCTCGAAAAGCGGTTGCGAACGCGGATTCATTTCCAGTGTGAATGACCGGTTAGGGCATTACGACCCCCTTGCTCCAACTAAAAAATACACTGACGCCAGTGGTTGCGGATTAGGAGCCGTTCTCGTGCAAAGAGACTTCACAGCAAAGCAAGAACAAGTTATCGCGTATGCCAGCCGCACCTTAACAAAGCAAGAAGCCAACTATACAACAAGTGAACGGGAATGCCTTGCTGTGGTGCACGGTGTAAGATAATACTCTTCAGGCGAGGACAGCGCGCTCCTCGCGCAGTGCAGATAAAGTTAGCTTTTCACTCTCTCTTTTTCTCTCTCTCACTATGGTTTCAAGCGGCGCCGGCAGATGACTCGCCGACCCGTGGGCACGCCAAAGACGGCTCGTGCCGCCTCATGCTCCACACGCGCAGAGCTCCAGCGAGATTGTCGCTCGTGCAGAAGGACCACGGTGTACCGCGGGGTGTCATGGCAACGAGATAATTTTTTTTCGCTCTCACACAGTTTCGCCGTTTGGGCGCCGGCGACAATGTCAGCCGCGGGCACGGTGGCCGCGGGATAATGCAGACTTTCGGATGCCCGTCGAACGAACACTATCTGATTCCTCGCGCCGCGCATTCAGCCCCGCCGTTTCCTCACCTAAAGAGTGTATCTTACACCGTGCTGTGGTGTGGGCAATCACCAAATTTCTTCCCTATCTTTATAGTCGACATATCGAAGTTGTAACAGATCACCACTCGGTTTGTTGGCTCTTTTTCATGAAAAACATCTCCGGTCTCCTCGGACGCTGTATTTTTAAGCTACAAGAATACGATTTTTCAGTTCGCCGCAAGTCAGGAAGAATGCATAACGACGCAGACGGACTCTCCCGCTGTCCATTACCTGAACAGGATACACACAACGTGCCAGAACTTGCGACGAGCACATCCCAGATCCTCGCAACCCTCTCAACAGACAACTTCCTGTCAGCCCAGCGCACTGACGCCTGGATTTTACCCCCTATTCAACATCGAAAGGCTCAAGCCCGGCCACCAACCGCCGCTTCCTTAAAAAGAGTCGCGACTTCGCTATCTTTAACGGTCTGCTGTGGAAGCGCAACTACGCTCCCGACGGAAAGCGTTGGCTATTTGCAGTCCCATCCGTCCTACGTGCCAATATTCTACACCTCGCTCACGATGACCACAGAGCTGGTCATATCGGACTTTCCAAACCTTCACGCGTGTTCGTAATCGCTACTTCTGGCCTGGAATGTACCGTACCGTCTGCAGTTAGGTCAAATCTTGCGACCCGTGCCAGCACCTTCCAGACCCGCCGGTCTGCTTCAACCCATTGCCCTACCGAATCAGCCCTTTGAGGTAGTAGGCATCGACCTTTTTGGCCCGCTACCTTTGTCCACAAATGGAAATCGCTGGATTATCGTGGCAATGGACCATGCAAATCGCAACGTTGAGACTGTATCTCTTCCGAGGTTCCACCGCTGAAGCCATAGCACCTTTTATCCTCCATAACGTCGTTCACCGGCACGTGCACTGCGGTTTCTCATCAGTTATCACGGAAGATCATTCCTTGCAGAAACAATTGAAGCATTGTTACGCGCCTGCGACATTAATCACCGTACGGCGTCTCCATACCATCCTCAAACCAATGGGCTTACAGAACGTTTCAATCATACACTGGCACGCATGCTTTCCATGTACATCTCGAACAACCACTCGAACTGGGACACCATCCTACCGTTCATCACATTTGCCTATAATACGTCCGTACAATCAACAAGTCGGTTTTAACCTTTTTATTTGGTTTACGGACGTGAACTGTCAACTATGCTTGACTTCATTCTGCCTTACCTACCTGACATCATGAACGACGTCTCCTCCTCACAGTTCGTCTTTCGTACACAAGCTTGCCGCCAGCTCGCCAGGACACGGACAACACAACACCAAAAAACATCGAAAGACGACTACGATGCGCGACACAAAGATCGCTCCTATCACCCCAACGACCTCGTCCTGATATACTTCCCAAGACATCAAATCGGACGATGTGAAAAGTTCCTTTCAAATTACCAAGGGCCCTTTCGGATAATCCGGCAAACGTCTCCGGTCAACTACTTAGTAGAGCCCGAAACACCGACTAACGACCGCCGCTCACATGGGCGACATATCGTCCACGTCAACGGGATGAAGCCCTTTTTCGTGCGCGACCCCGACCTTTTCTTCGATCTCTCCAAGAGGAGGCCGGAGGGCCTCCTCTTGGAGGGGAGCATCTGTGGCGAGTGCCCTGGCTAGTCGTGGCGCAAGCCAAATAACCAGCGACAGAGCCAACATGCGCGGGGAGAGAACGCGCTGTCAGAGCGAGATCTCTCGCTCGCGGATCATATTGAATCTGAAACCGCCAGACGCACGTCTCCGCCTGGTTTTTCCCTTGGTTTCTCCCGTCACGTCAATTCTATTTTTTTACAAATCGGGTCAAATGATATTTGCCGTTTACCGCCTTTCCAGTGCGTCGTTTTATCTAATAATCTTATTTTTACACATTTGGCAAAAACGACCGGACGTGACTGAAATTATCTCAAGCGTTCCTCCCCGGTTGGAGGATAATTTTAGGCCCCGTGGACCAAGCTACGTACGATGGATTAACGAAAAAATCTTTGAATTAAACTTTTTTTTGAGGGAGTTGCCTTTTATTTACGAAAATGTAGTATTTCTAAATCACCGTTCTTTTTTTGAGACCCCTCAGCGTTTTTTGTCTTTCAATGGGTTACACCTAAGTAGGGAGGGCATAGCTGAATTGGCCAACCATTTCAAAGATTTTTTATATACCCTCTTGCTTTGCAAGTGTCCCTTTACACATAGGTGCCCTGAATTCGAAGATGTTGCCCAAAGGAGGAGGGAACCTAGTGGGCCGGTTTCAGGGAGTGTTCCTCTTTCGGTGGGCACGTCTTCAGACTCTTTTCTATTATCATTGCCAAAGTCATTCCCACAACGTTCACGGCGAAGTGTGGGCAATGGCTCCGCACGAAATAGAAATCTCTTAGCGGGTCATTTTCGACGCGCCCCACAAAATAAACGCAGAAGTTCGTCGGATTCAAATTGACACCCACAGGCTTTTCTCCAACCTTTTTTTAATCTTCGCGTTTGTTTTAATAAATTAATTTGATTTGAATTCCATAAACTATTTTTGCAAAACTGCCGCACACAAAAAAAGGTTCCAAAGGGTTTTTATAACACATTTACAGCTCCAACCATAGAGTTGTCACAGGTAAGTGTACAAACATGGGATTGCGCTATTTTTAATTTTAGAATTTCTTTACTGGACATTACCATACAGCAGTCAATCGAAAACATTCGTGCTTTAGAGTCCCGGATCAATAATATTTTAAAAACATCCTCTGGTTTGCCCTTAATAATTTTAAAAGAATTACAGCATTACATACATAAAAAGGAGCGAGAAGTAAATAATACTAAACAACGTAAGGCACTTCGAGAAAATGTGGTCTTGGATTTTTTTTCGCCCCTAATAGAAAAATGGAAAAACCTTTTTTCACGGCTAATTAATAGAACACAGCATGCTAACACAAGTAACTCAAAACATTCTACAGATATCGATGGAGAAAATCAGAAATATTTAATCATTCTTCCTATGCACTTTCTAAACACGAAGAGTTAGTTCTTAAGAAGGGATTAAAGTTTTGCCCGACTCCTCGCAACAATAGTGATCATTTCGACTTACACAAAGGATTAAATGAATTTGCACGGCAATTGCACAGTAAGGTCTTTTTCAAAGGAGATCCTTATCAAGAGCCTTTACATAAACACAAAGCTTTTTGGATTCCCCGTTGTTGAATAAACAAAATGTTAATGTCATAAAATACATTGAGGCGGTCCAGAAAGATGTTTTATCGGCTTATAAAAAACAGAGACCACTTAAAAATTGTTTAACTTATAAAGATAGACAATGCTTAAAAAACCTCACTGATAACAGAGATATTATAATAGCTCAGGTTGACAAAGGGGGAGGTGCATGTGTAGTTAACACAGCCGACTCTATATCGGAAGCGATTAAACAACTGAACGATACTAAATTCTACAAAAAACTAGATTATGATCCAACACTTAAGTTTTGAGAGACAATAAGAAACCAATTAAACTACCTAATAGATAATAATGAAATAGAGAAAAATATTTTTAGCTATCTCATTCAGAAAAATCCGAGACCAGGACAGTTCTAAATGTTAATGAAAGTACACAAGCAAAATCACCCAGCTAGACCAATTATTTCTGGAATAGGTACAAATATAAAGACCATTTCAGACTTTTTTTGACGAACACATTAAAAATACTGCAGCCGGTGCCCCGTCCTACGTAAAAGATATCTCTCATTTTCTCAATTTAATTAATGACATCCAAATAGGGTGAATAGAACGTTGCTGGTGACAATGGATGTAGTGTCTCTTTACACTAATATACCGCACGATGAAGGTATCCAAGCAGTTCTAAATATTGTTAAAAAAAAGGACCTCACTGTTAGTAAAAGCGTCTTAAATATTTTTATGCACTTAGCTGTAGAACGTAATAACTTCACATTTATGAATGAGCACTATTTACAAATACATGGCGCAGCAATGAGATCGCGTTTCTCTCCCTCCTATGCAAATATCTATATGATGTTTTTAGAAGAGCGGCTACTTAACTCCTTTCCGCACAAACCACTTTTTTATAAACGTTTTCGCGATGACATATTTATAATTTGGAATAATGAGGAGGATAAACTCTTTGAATTTATTTATTTTGCAAACAATTTTAACTCACATATTAAATTTACGTATAAATACTCCGATACAGAAATAGAGTTTCAAGATATTAAGATAAGACTTACTGAAAATGGTTTGGAAAGAACCTTATATCGAAAACCTGCAGATAGACGTCAATTTCTACATTATAAAAGCTGCCATTCAATACAAAACAAGAAAGGTATACCATACAGCCAAATGCTACGATTACGACGTTTATGTTCAGAAGATAAGGATTTTGATATAAAAGCTAGAGCACTAGGAGAGGATTTCATTAACCATGGATACCCCTTACCGTTAATAAATAACTCAATATCAAAAGGTCGAGCGATCTCTCGGAACGCGTGTTTAGTAGAGCGACCAAAAAGAAATAACCACGAATTACGACTAATCTTACCGTACCAGTCAAAACTTCCAAATATAAATAATATTCTTAGACGACACATGAATATTTTACACATGAACACTGCTTTAAAGGCTGTTATCCCTCGACCGCCTGGTATAGCGTTTAATTTATTATAATAGTCTAATTTATTGGATTTGTGTCTAATTTAGTCTAATTTATTGGATTTTTTTAGACAGTCCACAAACTCCATCGGACGTAGCTTGGTCCCTCTTGGTTGCATAAAATGCAATAATAACCAATGTAGTTTATGTGATGATATAATAATGGCTAACTCTATTCGTAGCACAGCAAATAACTTTAATTGGAAAATAAATGGTACCTTGGACTGCTATTCGAAAAATGTTATTTATTTGATTCAATGTAAAAAATGCTTAATTCAATACACAGGAGAAAGTAAAACAAGCATAAGAAAACGCATGAATCTACATAAAAGTCATATACGTAAACACGATGCCGGACCAGTTTCTCGTCACTTAAACTCCACAGGACATAACGGACTTTCTGAATTTAATTTTATAATACTTCCGGGTGGCTTTCGAACCACCAGATATCGCAAAAATAAAGAATCCGAATTTATTTATAAATTTAATGCTTTAGAACCGAAGGGCCTTAACAGTCCGAAAGGATCATTGCCGTCTTTTTTATGGACATTTAATTGAGATCTTCTAATTGGTGCCGCACTGTTGTTGTTTTTTTTCTCGCTTGATCGTTTAATGTGACACGAGCAAACGCTTAACCTTGAGCCTCTCATTGGCTTCACATGACACCAGGTATAGTTGGCTTATGTCCAACCACATGTCCCAAAAACTGGTTTTGTGATAATAATGGCGTTAATAATATTATATTTAATTATTTCAATACTATTTACTGCTTTTTTATTCGGATGTATTTAACTTTATGCGATAATTTAGTTTAGTAGATACCCGCTAAATGGTAAGCATTTTTTCAATTACTTCTTCTTTGCGGCCGTTTTTTCGGTGATTGAAAGAAAAAGAAAAAGAAGTGTTCTTTCTCGGACTGAAGAAGAGTCTACCAGGATAGAAACGTTTCCGTACACTACTTTTTGGCGACTCTCTCCTCGATTCGGAAGACCATCTCCTTAAAAGCAAATATCTTTTGGAATATATATATATATATATATATATATATAATTTTGTTTGCCCATACATTCAAAATTATATGTACATTGTTAGACTTCGATGTATTTACATAAAAATAAACAGCCTATCTTGAGCGTTGATGCGATAGCGGGGTGGTTGTTTACTTGGTATGTTCTTTTCATTAAATGTTCCGTTAAAGTTCAGCGCTCGCCTTGTGCATTCCTCCCTTTCTCCTTCCTTTTTTTGCGCGCTGCTACCAGTTGTTATACACAATTAGGATCGCGTTTTTAAAACTCCAACTCTTTTTACGAAAGAGTTACGCATAAAAGACACTGCGGACAGCACATCTGACTTTCAACACACAATGAACCGCCGACGCTCGCAGACGGAAGGTTGCGCTGCTGAGCGAACGGCTTTTGCCAGATGTTAGGTAGGGTACGCCGGGCGCCACGGCTTCGCAACCGGTCGAAGGGCAAAGGATTTGCGACGACAAAGTAGCGTCTTGCATCTTCAGCAAACTAAGGGTGTTCGAGAGTCCCACGCTCGAATTTCCGCAGAGCGAGCACGGCCGGCCAGATCGAGGAGCAGTCGGCTCTCGCATCATGATTGCTACGTCTTTGCTCCACTTACATTGACAACATGTGCACTGGCAGTCAAAGCAGCCCTCTCGAGACTTCATTCGAGTTCAATGGACGACTTTCTAACGCGATAGACTGTCGTAACAAGAGTAGAACTCATTTCGGTAGCGGTGTAAGCAGCGGCTTTATGTTTGTTGACGCCTGCGTGGAGAACGACGAAGTATGCACAGAAACATTAAATGTAAAAAACAAATACAGCAGGCAGAAAGAAACACAAACATGGCAGGGATACAGAAAAAGTAGAAGACGTTAACGCTACGAAATGCATATAATTAAAAAAAGGCACTGGAAGAGACATAAATAATTAAATCTAAAAAAAAAAACGGAAGATTGAGATGACGTCAACGCCGAGGTAAGGCAATGCGAAGGGAGAGCATCCGGCAAAAACTGCAATAGCCCTATAGCCAGCTAAAACACGTTTTGTGAGCGCGGTTTTAAGGCACCGGTGACGTACGTCCCCTTAAGCTGGATAAATAAAAATCTCGCCCCGAGCGAGCGCATGAATGACTCTTTTCCACTTTCCTACCTCTGCAGTGCAAAAAAGAAGGTCGCGGGTGTTTAGCCTATGCGACAAAAAACACCGTTGAGCCGGATAAAACAAAAATGGATGGTCGCAAGGTCTGTAGCCTGAGAGACACATCACTCTAATAGCCGGCTAGAGCACATTGAAAGGTCGAGGGCCTATAGCTTTGGTGGCATGAAGCACCACTGAGTCGTCTGGAGAAAATTCCATGGTCGCGAGTCTATAGATTTCGGGACGGACACCGCTCTACAGCCTGCTAAAGCGCATTGAATAGTCGCGGATCTATAGCATTAAGGACATACATTTTTCTATAGCTCGCTAAAGGAAATTGAATAGTCACGAGTCCATCGCTTCATAGGCACACACTATTGTATAGCCAGCTATATAAATATAAATGGTCGAGATTCCATACCTTTGAAGACATAGATTATTCTGTAGGTGGCTATATAGCGTGTTTTCTGGTTTCTTATGGCTGACCATAAAGGGCCATATACGATGATAGCTCATCACAAGATTTTCCATAGACGTGCATAGACCATTTTCGTAGGGGATTGGCTCCAAAAGTTTAATATTTGACAGCTTATACTTACGTATATTCAATATCAATGACTTAATTATTGGCTATGGCATTACAATATTGACCAGCCTATGCCAGCACATCACTAATATTCAAAAACTCTTGGCTTTGACAGTTTAATATTAACCAGCTTAGGCCAGCGTATATCCAATATCGGAAAGCCATTGGCTCTGACAGCCCAATATTCTACAGGTTGTGCCGGCGTATCTGCAGTACTGGAAATTCATTGGCTTTGACAGTCCAATATTGGACAGCCTATGCCGGCTTATTTCCAATATCAGAAAGCCAGTGGCTCCGACAGTCAAATGGTGACCAGCCGACGCCTACGTATCACAAATATTGGAAAACCACTGGCTTTGATAGTTCAATATTGGCCAATGTGATTCCAATATTGGGAAACATTTTTCTCTGCTGGGCCATTGTTGTGCCATTCTTTGCCACATCAAATCCGATATTGTCCCAATACTGTGTGCTGCCTGGGTATATTAGCACCATTTAGAGCCATTTCAAAACGGAGGGAAGAAGTGAGCCTTTTGTATTATTTTAAGATATTTAATATAAAACAATTACAGCTGCAATAAAATACATAAGTATTTTAATCAAGCTGGGTTTCGTTTTTCGGTTGCGGCTTGCCTCACTGCTTAGTGTGCAAGCCTCCAGCTCAGGGATATTCAACGTCGCGCATTTTACCTTCTCCTTCTTTTCTTTTTTTTAATTTTACGACAAACTACACAACAAAAGGGGGTATGTCTGATAGTATTTTTTATTTTCTACGGCTTATATATATTTATATCTATATATATAAATATATAAATATATATGTATATATACAGGGTGTTCTTTTTTTAAGCTTAATAGATTTCTTTAAAAAAAGCCGTGAAAGTCACACTTATGCCGCTTGTGGAGGTGAGTTATACGGCCAGGGGGACAAATTATAGGAGGCTAATCGTAACGATCAGTCGGCTAATTACTTAAAATTCGTTAATTAACTTTTTAATTAATGACAATAGACTCGTGGATCCAATTAGGAACTTGCTCAGCGTCATCGAAAACCTCTAAATCAGTCATTTTCAGAAAGACTTTGAGCGCGTGAGAAGCGTAGTAGTGCACTAAATTTACCACTCGTGGAGCAGGTACAAAGCTAGAGGTTGCGATAAGGCGCCCGCGCGATTTTTCCGTCTCTTATCTAGTCCCAGCCTTGTACCTGCTCCACGAGTGGTAACTTTAGTGCACAAATTCGCTTCTCACGCGCTCAAAGTCTTTCTGAAAATGACTGATTTAGGGGTTTTCGATGACGCTGAGCAAGTTTCTAATTGGAACTATGTGTCTATTTTCATCGGGGTGTCGAACCGGTCATTATTTCGGTTCGGTTCGGGTTCGGGTTCAGTAGCATTGTATTTTGTTCCGGTTCGGTTACGGTTTAGGGTAGCGCACATCATATCACTCCGGTTACTGGTTTTAATAAGCGCGAACCGGTTCGAACCGGTTCCTAACTCGACCTTTGAATATTGACTGAGCACTTCATGCAGCCTTTTCTGAGCACGAGATATTTGCAATAGACCCATCCCAATACTGCTCCCTCTTCAGGCAGATATAAAAAAACTGCACAGTGACGGGCGCAGAAGACACCATTAATGGGGAAGGCTATTACTTGTATATTACTGTTCTTAAATGAACGATATATAAGCGATCGGCTTTCCATTTTTAGGGTGTCTTTTGCACACGCAGCTGTGCAGTATTTCAAAATCTGCCAGAAGAGGGCGCATTTTCTGGATGGGTCCATAGATCTTTCCAGAAAAAAAAAGCTTGTGTCCGGTGCCATCTTTAGTGTTTGGGGGTATAGCGCGTGCTTTGCTCCGAAGCGACGAACACGCACGTGCTGGGCTTTGAAGATCACACGCTAGGCTCTGATTTTGTAAACAGTAGAAAAGTATCTAGGTAGATTCCTTGCCCTCCATATGTTTTGGTTTGTTTTGCGCTACACACACGTGTTTTTTTTATATACATGCAACTTGTTTTCGGCACCCAGTAAGATGTCACAGCTATGCCCCAGAGTGGCTGACAGGGGAACTAGAAGAAACAAATGTGCCGTAAAACACAGAAATAGAGACATCGAGTGCGCAGTTGGGGTAGTTTATGGAATCCCGTTAAGCTGTGGTCGTGTGTGCATACAGGGTGTCACAAAAGAAAATTTGCACGGTCTTTTTTTACCGCATACCGCAAAAATAAACTAGACATTGCCGAACGCTCATTCTCCGCCCGAAGGTAGCGCTAGAGGTCACAACCAGATGCCAAAGTTTCAACACGATCCGATAATTTAATCAAAAGTTATAACAGATTTTCTGAAATTTTCAATGGGAAAATGGCGGCCGACGGGGTTTTCGAACACATGGGGCTCTATGGCACCGGAAACCGAAAACGGGCAAAAATGGGCTCCATTTTCTTATTGCAATTTTCAGAAAATCACTTATAACTTTTGATTAAGTTATCGGATCAGGCTGAAACTTTGGCATCTGGTTGTGACCTCTAGCTCTACATTTGGGCGGAGAATGAGCGTTCAGCGATGCCTAGTATATTTTTGCGGTAAAAAAGACCGTGTAAATTTTCTTTTGTGACACCCTGTACATCGGCCAGACCGGCCGATGTGCCAATGACCGGGAACGTGAAAACGCACGTATATAATGAAATGGGACTACATCTTGACAGCGCTTCGGGTTCTGGCGGAAAAACACTGCTCTAAAGATCCCGTGGCGATGCTTTGTATAGACACATGGCTTTTTATCGCAAACAACGCTCTATGCAAATGACCCGGTCCGGGTCCCACAGACCGGGTCATTCATTTGTACCTGTCAGCCACCGAGCAAAGTTCCGGTAATGCCACCACATCGAACGACGTTTCTCGAATGCTCAGTTGAAGACGATGAAAGAGGACTTCAAACAAACATGAGAAAATGGTTGAACAGGCGACATGTTGGCCTTGCTAGTCTGCAAAACCTACAAAAAAATAAACAGACAAATTTCCTTCTCTCCCTCCACCCTCCTCCTCCCCCTGGCCTCCTTCCAGGACGCGGCGCGTCGGCGAATCATCGCCCAGTAACGTTGACTCCGACAACCCATGTTTTTTTTTTTGTAAGGTAACACTCCGAGCACGTTGAAGAAAATATTGTTTTTCATTGAAATGGACCGCAAACTATGCTCCCGAAGCAGCGCGGTACTTGTCCCTCCTTCCTTCATGGTGTCGCTGCACTCAAGCCGAAGGTCACGTGGTGCGCTCTCGGTGCTCGATTGGCTAAATGGCTCATCGACTGCTACTACGGTCCATCTTGAGGTCAAACATTCGCGGACGCGCAGGCCTCCGTACCTACAGTGGCGCAATCCGCTCCGACACATGGACATTTCGTAGCCAAGCAGTGAAGCGGTGCTTTGAAATCGCCGCCGCCGCTACCGCGCCGCCGGGATCAATCCAAGAAACAAGGGAAAGTTAAAGCTCTCCAGACGATGATGCATTTTTTATCACGTATGCAATAAAAACGAAATGTAAAAATATCTCACAGTATCTTAGGATTTGTCTTGGCAACAGGAGAAAAATATACGCCAGCAACGTTTCCCATTTCAACCAATTATTGACACAATTGGCCCTGAGCCGTTTTCGTTGAACCGGTAACCGCCATATCAGATTATGGTTTCGTTCCGGTTCAGGTTCGATATGAAGCGTGCGATTTCGGTTTCGGTTTTGTTCTGGTTCGGCCAAAAATACCGGTTTTGATCCGGTTTTCGGTTCGGGTTCGGGTTTGGTTCGACACCCTGATTTTCATTAATTAAAAAGTTGATTAACGAATTTTAAAAAATTAGCCGACTGATCATTACGATTAGCCCTCTATAATACGTCCCCCTGGCCGTATAACTCACATCCACAAGCGGCATAAGTGTAACTTTCACGGCATTTTTTAAACAAGTCTGTTAAGCTTAAAAAAAACACCCTGTATATATATATATATATATATATATATATATATATATTGTAAGGAAACCGGAGAAAGGACAACGACAAGAACACTGAAGGGAGCTGGCTCGCGCTCGTACTGTGGACTGCGGACATTCGATCACCGATCATATTCATTGTATTTAAACATACCCCATTAAATATCCGCGTATTCCTATCCTCACATTTGGTGGAGGTTGCTTAACAGTCCCCGTCCTCTTTTCTGGATCCCTTCTTGTCGTCACGGAGCTCCGCAGCGGCGGCTCGACCCTCACCCAGATGCCCGACGAAACCAGACAGGCAGCCGCCACTGAACAACGGCCCCGTGTCAAAAACAGGCAACGGGATCCCCACGACTTCGCAGGTACTCCTGATGCCGACGTTCATGACTGGCTCAGAACCTTCGACCGAGTAAGCGAGCACAACCGCTGGGACTACACCTTAAAACTAGCCAACGTTGTGTTTTACCTTAAAGGCACCGCTCTCCAGTGGTTTGACAACCACGAAGATGAAATTAATTCATGGGACGCGTTTAAAGCCGCCTTCGCAGACGTTTTGGCACACCTGAGCGCCGCCGGCAACAGATGCTGTCGCGCAGATACCAAGCCTCTACTGAATTCTCCACATCGTACATCAAGAACGTCCTTCGCCTTTGCGGTTGTGTCGATTCAAATATGCTAGAGTACGACAAAACCCGCCACCTCTTTGGTGGCGGGTTTTGTCGTGGCCCCTAAGTCTCCTCTGACTGTTCAGTAACTCATATCCGAGTGCAAACACTACGAAGACCTTCAGAGTCGACGAATCATTAAGGCACTCTAGGCACGCCTCCCAGAAGTTTCTAGTCCAACTTCTGCCACCGACCTTCCAGAACTGATTCGCGCTATAATCCGCGAAGAACTACGTGAGTTTTATCTTCACTGCCCAGTTCAAAACCGTCTGCCGACTCGTTCGCCCAACCCGACCAGGCGCCCGTGCCCAACATGCAACAGATCATCAAGGACGAGCTTCGATCTGCACTCCATCGGGAGTCTTTTGTACCCTGCACATACGCCTCAGCGGCTGGTTCGTCGGCACCTGTCTGTGCTCTCCAGCAGAGACAGGTGCCATTTTGTGCTCCAATGCCACCAGAAAGTATAATGCAGACGCAACCCCGACCCTATGCACAACCACAAAGAACGGAAGTGTGGCGAACGACAGACCGCCGACCAGATTGCTTCTACTGTCAACACCCCGGTCATGTCATCCGCTATTTCATCGCGGCATCGACGCCGAAACTTACTGTCGTTTCCCAGCCAACAATTCTAGGTACTCTGACCACACTGATGCCAGTCGAAACGTCGATGACCCTCCCTTAGATCCTCCTCTGGTTTCCAGCCGCTCCGAGGTCGATCACCTTCTCCTTACCCAAGACGTCAGCGCTCCATATCGCCGTTCAGCAAAACATTCGTCGTCAACCAGCCGTCAAACTAAAAACTGCAGCCTGCCTTGGCCCCGGAGGTCAGGCTGCATCAGCACGAACTGTCGCAAATTCTTTTCATCCTTATCCAACAACTACATTGGTAACAGAGAATCAACAGCATATCCCAGCATTATTCGATACAGGGGCCACAAACCCCTGCATGTCTAACCACCTTCATTGCCGCTTAAACAAAGTGTTGGCTCCCCCATCTTCCGGACATTTCTTTTCGTTGGTAAGCTCACACAACCTCTTGTATGCTTCACCATGCCGATAACTATTAGCGGCATGCCTCACATTATTGTGTTCGACGTCCTTTTCAGTTGTGTGGCCGACCTTATTTTAGGATGAAATCTTTTGTCAGCCGCCGATGTCCTCATTGACTGTGCCAGCCGCGAACTGCACTTAAGCTCTGCTGACATCATAGACGACTTCTTAGTGTCTTGTTTCGTTTCCCTCCACACCACGGACGACTACATCGTTCCCCCTCGCTCTGCTCTCGCCGTCGTCCTTTTGCGGGATTATCCGCTTTCAGCCCCAAACTGCCTCGTTGAACCCCTGTCAAATGCTTTCACGAAAAAGAACATTATCATTCCGTACAACCTTGTCGCACCAACAGATGATGAAGTTTTCCTTTTCGTTACCAATCCCTGTCCCCAACCACAGGTTTTACCCCGCGGTACCCACGTGGCTACCATCACCGTACACTTTGAGCACAACTTCGCTACTATGTCTGAAGTCACGACACATGTCGCTTTCCCACTTTCAACAATGTTCTTGAAAATGTAGGATAAATGATAGACCCTTCTCTGACCGCAGCGAAACATGAAGCTTTGACCAAGCTACTTACGACCTACCACATCCTCTTCGATTTCAACCAACGTCAACTTGCCCAGACGTCGCATGTCCAGCATCACATCGACACTGGAGCACCTTCACTTATTCACAGTCGTCCGTACAGAATTTCGGCAGTCGAGCTTCGATAAATTTATAAACACGTCCAAGATATGTTAGACGAGCGGGTTATCGAGCAATTCCACAGTCCTTGGTCTTCACCGGTTATACTTGCGAAGAAAAAATATGGCTACTCATGTTTTTGTCTAGACTACCGTCGCCTCAACAAAATAAACAGAGACTCTAACCCCTGCCGCGCATTGACAACACCCTCAATACTCTCCAACAATCTCCCTTTTTCTCCGCCATAGATCTTCGCAGTGGATACTGGCAAATACCCGTTGCTCACGCTGACAGACCGAAAGCAGCTTTTATCACACCTGATGAGCTCTACCGGTTCAATGTTATGTCATTTGGTCTGTGCAACGCGCCATCAACATTCGAGCTAATGATGGATACACTACTCCGCAGTCTCGCTTGGAAAACATGCCTTTGTTATCTTGACAATGTCATTGTCTTTGCAGAAAACTTCGAACAACATTTACGCCGTCTAAGACAAGTTTTTGATTGATTTCAATCCGCTGGCTTGCAGCTCAACTTACAAAAGTGCATATTTGAAGCTCGACAAATCAAAGTTTTTGGACATATCGTCACGACTGATGGAGTTATTCCAGATCCCCAGTAAACAGCCGCCGTCTTCAATTCCCCCCAGCCGAAGAACTTGAAAGACGTACGGTCATTCCTTGGCCTCTGTACGTACTTTCGCAGATTTTACCAGGATTGGCTCATCTCGCTGAACCATTGTACATACTACTTCGCGACAACACATCTTTCTACTGGAGTACGGAGCAACCCAACGCTTACGAACGACTCAAAACAATCCTAAAAACCGTCCCAGTACTCGGCCATTTCGTCTCGGGCGCCGACACCGAGATTCGTACAGACGCTAGGGGTGATGGAATTGGTGCAGTGCTGACCCAAACCATCTCTGGCCCTCAGCAAGTCATCGCCTGCGTCAGCCGCACACTTGCCAAATGCGAACGTAATTATTCCATCGCCGAACGCGAGTGCTTAGCCGCCGTATGGGCAATACCCGAATTTCGCCCTTACCTAAACGGCACCTGCTTTTCTATCGTCACTAACCACCATGCCCTATGTTGGTTGGCCACTCTCAAAGATCCTTCAGGACGCCTTGGACGTTGGTCGCGCAGACTACAAGACTATGATTTTACAGTCTTGTACAAATTTGGAAACGCCACCTCTACGCCGAAAGCCTCTCAAGGTGTCCTTTGCCTGTTTCTTCATGTGGATCCAAGCCTGTCGCTCACCCGTATACCACCACGGCCTTCGAAACTGTCAACATCGCCGCCGCCCAATCTTCTGACGTAGCTTTGCGGCCTATTATTGAACATCTGAAAGGAACTCTGCACCACCCCACAATACGAACGCAACGTCGCTCCCACCTCTTCGTACTTCTCGATGGAATTCTTTACCTGCGTAACTACGAGCCCGAAAGACGCCCATGGCTTATTGTTGTCCCATCCAACCTACAGCAAGAAATCATTCAAGCTCATCATTACGATCCTGCAGCCGGCCACTTGGGATTTTCCGAAACCTACTTTAAAATTTGCCTAAACTAATTTTGGACCGCCATGACCCGCACTATCAGCGAATGTGTTCGAGCCGCCGTAGTGTCAGTGTCAGACAAGAAAAACTCCGACCACAAAGCCACCAGGCTTTTTACAACTGCTTGTCCCACCTAATAGGCTATTTAAACGCATTGGCATCGACTTTCTCGGCCCTTACCTCGATCGGCAATGAACAACAAATGTATCACAGTAGCCATCGATCATCTGACGCGGTACGCCGAAACCAAGCGTGTTTCTGTCGCCAATGCACAAGAAGTCGCTCATTTCTTTCTACACAGCATTCTATTACTCTCGGTGCACCCCAAGAGGATCATCAACGATCGAGGGACCCCTTTCGTCTCAATAGTCTTTGAAGACGTGTTACGTTTCAAATTAAGACGAATGTAACCAAGCGATCGGTTTGCAGAAGATATTAATTCAGCAATAGGAACGCTCAAGGATATATTACTAGTTAAATGAACACCGAGCTCTTTGTGCTGCGTGGCAGTCTGAAGAAGCGACGCCGTCAAGCGTTGGCGTTGTTACGGGGTGGAAGGAAGAGCGTGTGAAACGTACATGCATGCACTAATTAATATTTAGAGACATTTGCCTGGTACGACACCAGTCGGCAATTTCGTTAATATCATTGTGAAGTAGAAAGTTGTTGTCGTTGGGAAGTTTGTCAGTCGATAAACAACACAGCTGTCCGCAAAAAGACGAAGTCGAGGATTGAAATTGGATGAGAGGTCATTAATATAGATTAAGAAAAGTGAAGGGCCAAGTATCGTTCCATTTGGGACTCCAGAAGAGTCAGGAGCAGAAGAAGAGGCCGCGTTTTTAGCAAAAACAAATTGAGAGCGATCACTTAGAAATGATTCAGTCCATATCAGGGCATGAGGGTCTAGTTTAAGGAAAGAGAGTTTAAAACGAAGGCGATTATGAGGGACCTTGCCAAAGCTTTGGCGAAATCTAGGAAAACAGCATCAGTAAGGAAACCGGAGTCAAGATTTTAAAATAGGGCGTAAGTAAGAAAGAAGAGTGGGGTCTCACATGAAAGTTGCTTGCGGAAACTGTGCTGCACGCTACTGAAGGAGTCACAGGAATCCAGGAAATTTAAGAGATAAAGTAGATGATAGGCTCACCTGCAAGTAGATGCAGGTGAGCAAAATGGGCCTGTAGTTAAATGGGGATGATTTACGGCCGGATATGTGGACAGGAATGACCATACCAATTTTTTCAATTAAACGGCATGACACCTGTCTCCAAGGAATGCTGAAATATTTTAGTGAGGAAAAGTCCAGATGATAACTTGGTGTTGAGTAACAGTTCGGCATTAATATCGTCGGTACCACAAGATGAAGACATTTTGAGGGATTCAATAATACAAACTAGTCATTTCAAACCTATGACAACAGGGTCCATCAGAAAATGATTTGTAGAAATGAGAGGAGACAAATTGATGGGCATTGCTACAGTAAAAACATAAAAAACACCAGTGAGAAGATTTGACATTCATTTTCCAATATATGATCACACACACAGCTTACGAGACTGATGACAGATGATGACTTATCGTTAACAATACTCCAATCACCCCCGAGCAACCGGAGCGCTTGGGGGTGATTGTGCTTAAGAACTGTGACAAAGACTGTAGTAAATACTGCAAATCAATTTATGTAGTTTTAATGATTTCAATTATTATTTTTTATAATTACTATTTTCAAGGATTTACGATCTTTTTGTTGCTCCTGTTCCGAATATTTTAATACTCTTCATAGTCACTCTTCCTCCTCCACGCGAACGTCAACAAGAAGAGGACATTTGATACACCATCCCACCCTGAAGAAAAGCGGTCCCCGCTTGAAACGTTGGTGAAGTAAAGGCCTTTCCTGGAACTCTTCAACTTCCGTTTCACGTCCAACCGGCCCGTTGAACCTTCTCACCGTATGCATATATATATATATATATATATATATATATATTGTAACAGCACAACTTCATCACCATCAACATCCACACTATCATTACCATCCACAACAGCGCACCGCCTGCACGGGCGGTGTGTGTGGCGCATGCTAGAGCTCGCGGGGCAGAATTGCTCCAGGGCTCGGCCAGTAAAGCCGGTGCTTTTTTATCTATACTTTGTCTTTCTTACACATGGTGGAGGTTGGCAACGGTCTTCCCGCCCCTCTCCTCATATGAAATCCTGGAGCTTCGTCACCGCCACATAACCGTCTCCGCTGCCAAATCCAACCCCGTGGTTTCCTCGGACAGCGCAACGATGGCTACCATCGCAACTCAGACAGCCGGCATTCAACTGGCACTGTCCTTGACTGTGACATCCCGCCAACGCGACCCCAGCGTTTTCGCTGGCGTCGGAGACGACGACGTGAGTGACTGGATTGACTCCTTCGAAAGAGCTAGTCGTCACAACCGCTGGGACGACCATCTAAAGCTCTCTAACGTCATTTTCTACCTGACAAAGTTTTATCTTGTATCACTGATGCAGGCTTACAACTCAATGCAAAGAAATGCAATTTTGCAGCGACTCAAATAAAAGTTCTAGGACATCTTATTTTCCACGAAGGCATAAGACCCGACCCTGAAAAATTAGAGCAGTCTCTTCGTTTCCCCACCCTGCAAACGCAAAGCAGCTTAAAAGCTTTTTGGGTCTATGTTCCTATTTCCGTCGTTTTATCCGTGGTTTTGCACATATTGCTTCTCCATTACATAATCTTCTTTCCACCCGTGTCCCATATAAATGGACTACCGATTGCCAATTGCCCTTCAACGCCCTCCGAAACGCGTTGACTTCTGATCCGGTACTGAGTCACTTCGACGATAACGCAGCAACTGAACTTCACACGGATGCCAGTGGAACCGGACCGGGTTGGGTGCTGTACTCCTGCAAAAACATCCCTCCAGCCGTGACTCTCACGTCATCGCTTACGCGAGTCGTACCCTAACCAGACCTGAGAAAAATTACACTGTGACCGAACAAGAGTGCTTGGCAATAGTATGGGCCATTGGACGATTTAGACCCTATTTGTACGGTCGCCCGTTCACGATTGTCACGGACCATCATGCCCTATGTTGGCTATCCTCAATGAAAAACCTATCTGGACATCTAGCCAGATGGATCCTCCGCCTACGAGAATATCAGTTCACTGTTGTTCACAAAAGTGGAAAGAAACACTTGGATGCCGACGGACTGTCTCGTTGCCCTCTTCCACTGAGTTCCCGCACCGACGACATCGACGACGATTTGCCTAGCGTCAGTTCCCTAACACGAACAAATCTCATCTCTGCCCAAACAGAAGATCCTTGGAGTGCTAAGATAATTCGTACCCTCACTAGCCCAGTTCAAGACACCAAGTTCCGCCGAAAAATACGCAACTTCGTCCTCCTCAATGGTCTCCTCTACAAACGCAGTTACCTCCCTGACGGCGCGCAGCACCTACTTGTAATCCCGAAACAGTTACGAGATACCGTCCTCGCAACTTTCCATGACCATCCCACAGCGGGTCACCTGGGCACTTACAAGACCTACGCCCGCCTCCGGTCCCGTTATTTTTGGCCATTCATATATCGGACGACCGAGAAGTATGTGCAATCGTGCGTTCCCTGCCAACACCGCAAACCTTCGTGACACGCGTCAGTTGGACAGTTGATGCCCCCGCCTTGTCCCGAGAGGCCTTTCGACCGAGTCGGTATCGACCTTTACGGACCACTACCGAAGAGTTCGGCTGGCTACCGGTGAATCGGGGTAGCCATAGACCACCTTACGAGGTATGTCGAGATGGCTCCTCTCATTTCAGGTGCTGCACAAGAAGTTGCACAGTTTTTTTTTTACCAACATAGTTTTACGCCATGGGGCGCCACGATTTCTCCTCAGCGACCGTGGAATTGCGTTTCTGTCCGTTCTCGTAAAAGAGGTTCTTGCTGCTTCTAGGGTTATTCACCAATTCACATCCACGTACCACCCGCAAACAAACGGTCTTACCGAACGGTTTAATCGAACCCTATCGCAAATGCTTAGCATGTATATCTCCAACGACCATAAGAATTGGCACTTCATTCTTCCCTTCCTCAGCTTCGCCTACAACACTTCTATCCAATCGACCACGGGATTGTCTCCGTTCTTTCTCGTTTACGGTCGGGAAGTGTCCTGCACCATAGACAGCCTTTTTCCTTACACTGACAGCAACTTTCAAAACTCCTTCGTAGCACAAACAGTTTGCCGAGCCGAAGAATGCCGTCAACTTGCTCGCCTTCGCACTAATGACAACCGACAACAACAAAAGCAGCGTTACGACGAAGATCGCACTTCCGTAATATACCATCCAGGTGACCTCGTCTTGGTTTGGACGCCCGTGCGCACGCCAGGACTCTCCGAGAAACTTCTCCACAAATATCTTGGACCATATACTGTCCTTCATCAAACATCCCCAGTCAATTACTCCGTGACCCCGCTAAAGCTGTCAACCAATCGGCGATGCCGGGCGCTACAAAACGGTCATGTATCCCGCATGAAGACCTTCGTCCAGCGCTCCGACCATGGCTCAACTTCATCACCAAACTAAAGGGCGGCCAGGAGGCCTCCATCTTCCTCTACGGGGAGGATATTGTAACAGCGCAACTTCATGACCATCAACATCCACACTATCATTACCATCCACAACAGCGCACCGCCTGCACGGGCGGTGTGTAAGGCGCATGCTAGAGCTCGCGGGGCAGAATTGCTCCAGGGCTCGGCCAGTAAAGCCGGTGCTTTTTTATCTCTACTTTGTCTTTCTTACAATATATATTTATATATATATATATTCTATCGCCGTTTTTTAGAGCGCAGCTCTTAGGCGCCCTTTCCGGCTTGAGTGGCGTTGCCGTCGGCGTAACCGCGCGTTGCATGCAACCAAGGTTGCATTCAGATCAAGTTGCATGCAACCCGCCGGAGTCGCCGGGTTGCATGTAACCCGGCGACACCCTCGAGGTCACGTGACCCCCCCCCCCCCCCCCCGAGGTCCCGTTACCTCCCTAGGACACATGACGCCCCGAGGTCACGTGACGCCCCGAGGTCCCGTGACCCCCCCCAGAGGTCACGTGACCTCTCCCCCCGAGGTCACATGACCCCCCCCCCCCCCCTCAGTACCCTTCCCTCCTCCTCCTCAAGAGCTGCGCTCTAATTCGGCGTTACAGGGAGTTGTAAACAGCTTTCATTTTTTAAAAGGCCCAATAGATATTTCGATAGTCTATTCTAGGCCGAGCAGGATATTTTTCTAGCGTTTGTCCCTAATAAAGTACTCATTAACACTATTTCACAATGTTCGCCTTATATAATAAACCATTTGTTATATACTGTATATGATCGCCTTATACAATAAACCACTTATCTGCATTTTAAATGTGCGCGAGTGCAAACGCCGATTTCATTGCCTCCTCAGATGTATCCGGTACACCGACTGTGAATATAGTAAAAACGTGATGCATCGTTAACTGGTGATGAAGCATGATGGATCATCACCATAACTGTGATCCATCATTAAATGATGGATCACAGTTAGGTTATTGAGACAAGTATAGGGCAACACTTTACATATTGATTAAAAAAATTCGCAGAAACAAGACGAAAAACACGAATACAACGCATTCGCCAAGGCGTAAAGGCGAGAGTGAGTGACGAGTTGAAGCCGCCTTATGGCGGCCGCGTGACGTGATTCCAAGATGGCGACGCCCATGCGACGCAGGGTGAAAGGGTTCTATTAGCTTCGGGAGCGAAAATAATCGTCGCTGCGGTCACCGCGCCCTGATTGGGTGAGGTGTATTGTGGCGTCGAGGAAAGGACTCCACTTCGCGATCTCGTATCTGGCTCGCTTGCCTGCCCCCGTTTCTTGGCTTGCGATCATGCTGATCTACTGTTCAGGGCCGCAATGAAAATCCCGAAAATGAGCCTGTATCAGCGTTCACCAATCGAAGACGTCAGGGTTAAAGAAATCATGCAAAATCAAACCAAGATCGTGCTGCTGTTTTTATTTTTATTATGCCATGTATGTGTATTGCTCAATGTTCAGCTGATGCTAGTGCTACAGATAGTTTTGTAGCACATGCATTGGGTGGTACCTAGCGCCACCTAGCCTAGCTAAAACTGATATGCGACATATGAAACTGATATGAAATAATAAGTTCTGATATGAAGAAGTTGTCCAATAAACATATCAGATATAAATTCATGTAATTTTTTTCAGTAGGGGAATGGGAAAGGAACCGTCAACATAGGCCGTTATGTGCCGCAAGCACTTCGAGGAGCGGGACTTCGTTTACCCGATGTACTAGACTCTGGGTAAGACCGATACCGACGTGCTTCCGTAACTTCTTTAAGCGTCTTTGTCACTTTTACATTTATAATTAGCCTACACGTACCGAAAGCTATCGGCGGAGGCAATTCCGCCGATAAACCTCTCCGTCCTTTCTCACGACAGAAGGCGATCGTGCGAGGGGTCGGCGAATCGGCGGCGTAAGTGCGTCAGATGATGAAATTATGTTCCCTGCACGTTCATGAGTTGGGAGAATATTCCAACCCGCTGTGCGGACATTTCAAATGGAATTTATATCAAAGGCCTTAGGGCGGTCGGCACATTAGCTCGCGACCCCGACTCTGGGCGTGCCAGTCTGCATGCGCTGGTTCGCGGATACTTTAAAAGCCCTGCGTCTGAAGTTCATTAAAATGCTCAGGGAACAGGGTTGTTTTACATTAATGTAGCTTCTCCGTGAATATATAATATTTTTCGTATCCGTATGGAGGCATGTGTTATTTCTTTAGAACACAGAATGACTGGAGATACATTTCAATGATAGCAGGAAAAACAGCCGAATGGCCGCCAGTTGCTTGTACGAGATGTATTGAACTGCCCCCAAAAAATGCACAGCAATATAATGCCGTATTTTGAACTGTTTATACTTTTTCTTTGAATTCGTTTTTATTCTATCCTTCTGCATTCGGAAGAGACCCCGTTTAGTTTGAATTTTGTTTATATGTAAGAGACAGTGCTGCAGGTCCCCGGAAGCTTCCTCAGCCTCTAAACACTCTACAGCTGGAATATCTGACAACATAGAAAAACAAAAGGTACAGCAAGGATTCGAATTGCTGTTCAGTGGAAGATGCTGAACTACACTATAAAAAAAATCTAGTGCGTCTACTTTGCCGCACAACACTCGGAGAGCAAATCACCGCAACTTACGGAGGCAGCTCAGCGAATGACGATGTCGAAACATTCGTTTAGACCCAAAAACGCACTCTAACCCTTAGCGAAAAACCGGGGCTCTTAAAGTATACTTTATTTGCACTTCCAAAAGTATGCTTGATACTCTAAATTGGCCGGTTTTTAGTATACTTCTAACGCACTTCAAAAGTAACATTTCGCCATCCTTTTAGGATACTTCTAGGCATACCTGTAAGAGGCATTTTAGTATACTTCTTACGCACTTCGGAAGTAACATTTCGCCATCCTTTTAGGACACTTCCAAGCATACCTGTAAGAGGCGTTTTAGTATACTTCTTACGCACTTCGAAAGTAACATTTCGCTATCCTTTTAGGATACTTCTTCTAGTACACTTCTGAGCAGAATTTTAGTATGCTTTTATGCAGGCCTTTAGTACTATAAATTGTACCCCGGATTAAACTTGGAAGCAGGCTTCCAAATATAATCGGGGTACACTTAGTATAACTTTAAAAGCATTTCACCAATTTATTCCTGACCAATTACAGATAGGATATGTAGAAAATTATAATGATTTAGCAATTGCAGTGGTTTGCACTTATCAGAACTAAAATGCATTACGTTACAGGCTTTAATGTAGACGAGTTCAAAGTGATGACAAATTAAAGTAAGAACTTTTTATTAAACAAACATTTTTCAATAGAACGAACACATTGCCTACAACAAACACACTTACGATGGAACAAAAAAAAAACATAATGGTTTTACTGGCTTACAAATATCACAGATGCACTTAAAGCTTTAAACATGCTCTTATAGAATAAAAAAATAATTACTAACTATCATGCTGAAGAAAAACGAGTAAAAAGGTATTGCACCTGTTAAAATAAAACCTACAATATTTATCATCTACCATGACTCAAGTAACATCATCTACATGACTGAAGTAAAATGAATGAAAAAAAGTTAATGCGCTTGTTAAATAAACTCTAAAATATTATTCGCTAATCAGATTGAAGAGAAAAAAAAGTGATGCACAAAATGAATGAAAATGAAAGCTAATTTTTTCTCATTCTTTAGTTTTCTTCTGTGTATAGGAGGCTTTCTTGTGAGTGCAGGAAGTATTGCTGCACTTCCTTTGCAGGTATTCTTTCACCGACTTCCAAGTTTCCCCAGGGTATTTGGCAATAACAAAAGCTGAAAAGAGAAGACAATAGACAATTAAGAAACTTGCCTTAAAACTCCATATTTAGTTAATACTATTTAATTATACTTCATGTCCACATAATTTTAGCGAATTTCACAAAGAGAAACCAACAACAAAAAGTTAATCACCTAAATATATTGAGCACGGGGACCAATGACTGTTTATTGGCAACTGCGAAATATTTCTGCTGTGAAATAATCTAAAACAAGGTATTTCGTCAATTTGCAATGCATTAAAGGGATCATGACATAATTTTACTGTGGAAAGAGTCTGGAGCTCGTTACTTTTATTTCTTTTACCTTATCACAAGTTCGAGAAAACACACCATGATCCCTCGAAATGTTGCGAGTGCGCTGCGGAATTAGAAAGGAAAAAAAGTCGATTTTCCATCATGCAGCTTATGTTGGCCACATGATATACTGGCATGGCGCTAATAGTGGTTGAATTTTGCGGGTTGAGCAGGTATCTGCCCCATTTGAAGCTAAGGTTTTTATAAATGTTGACATTCACTCATTTGGACTTCATTCATGTCACGTGCACATGACCTGGAAAGGACTTTAAAGGTTGAGGGGCCCCCCAAACTTGAATCTATTTAATTTTTTAAATAAAACTAGTGCACCTTGGCGAAAAATTGTTTTCTGATCTTTACTGCACATGTGACGGTGACCCACTGCCGCACTTACTTGGCCGAAGTCTGAAGACTATTTCATAAACCCTTTAAGAGCCTGCAAACATAACATTCTTTGCGACAGGAACTCTCAAACTTTGTGATATCAGCGAACAAAAATTTATTGTTATTGTTAGCCGAGGAGCCCCTTCCACTATTGGCATTGTTGCAATTGAGTGTATGACAATGGTGTAGGAACGATTGAGGAACTTCAGGTGCTGAGAGAACCCTAAAGATACTGTACTAGGAACCCTGTTTGAGAACCCGTGCTTCAGGATATTTGGCTAGAAAGTCGGAGATAGCATAGGCTAGACAATAATTTTAAACACACAGCTGACCACATTTTTTAATTTTGATTCTGACATCTATTTTATATTATAATTCAGGGTTTACTGATGCAAAACCAACTGAGGCCACACTCCACCAAACAATTACTTTAAAAACAACTGAACAAGCTGAAGGTTTTGAAAGATTCAGCAGCCTAAAGCTGGGGTAAAAAGTCAGCTGTCTTCAGAAAATTGTACACAATAGGAAACAATACTGAAGGTTTGTTAAGTTTAATCGCTGATATACATTGGCGATCAAAATTAAGCAGAAGGAACATCAGAGTGAATTTTAATCTAGGCAAAAATTAAAGTATGCTAAAACTAGGGCACATTATTGGAAACCGGAGGTGTAGCGCAAGACGTAATGACACAAAAAGACAAATACCTCAACATAAGCAAAAAAAAAAACATTCATGGGCACCGAGACACAAGTCCAATGGTAACCAGACAAAAGCTCACCGGACAGAAGCTCGCCGAACAAAAGCTCACCCGTTTTTTTCGCAGACCCGGACAATAGCTCACCTTTTTTTTTTTTGACTACCCGGTGAATCACGAGCTGGGCCAAAGTGCGGATGCAATGGACATTGCACTATTTTTAGAAGAAGTGGCACCCCATCTCATGCAACGGTGTCGACAGGCAAGCCATAACAGGCCCAGAAGCAACGATTTGGGACCAAAATTTATGTCGCCAAACTGAGTGGAGCTGAAGCTGATAAGATCAATCTGGGTTGACTCAAGGTATGCCAGAACTGCCAGGAAAATATTTGCAAGGGGTTCCTGGTACACCGAGATCTACCAAGACTGCTGGAGGGAGTGGGGGACTGCATTTGCTTCTAACCAATCGATAAATATACTTGTTTCCACTCTAATCAACAAACCATTTGCCTATCAGATTTAATTCATCATTGTGTTTTAGTGTCGCACGCATGCACCTAAGTTGTCTGCGCTCGTATTAAGACGAACATGAAATAATCACCTGGTGAGCTTTTGACCGGTGAGCTTCTGTCCGGTGAGCTTTTGTCCAGGATTTAAGTCCAATATATGTCAAGAGTAGACTTAGCATTTGTTCCTGTTAAGTTTGATTAAAACAGTGCCTTGCCATTTCTTCTTTACGGCAATTTACTCACCTATCAAGCCCTTAACTCCCTCTTTAGGAAGCTTTCCCTTCATTGACGACCCAGTAAGGCAGCAGCTTGGCAGGGCCTCAGTTCCAAATACCATGACCGCGAGTTCCTGGGCGTAAATGGACTTCTGCTTCGTGTCGACATGCTTCAACTGCGCTTCAGGAACCGCAATGTCTCCAAAGGTTATCTGAAACATAAAAATAGAACCAAATACGGTGATTACATCCATATGAATGCCTTTTAGATGGGCGCATGTGCACGAATGGCTGTGACATGCTGGTGGTAAGAAAGTGGTTGATGAACAGAGCTAGCTAATAGTAAAGTGGGTAATTAGGCTAGTTTGTTAATTGTATTAGAGGTTTAAAGGCACCAAAAACAATAACGACGAAGACAGACAACACAAGGTACATTCGCAACTGTTGTTTATTTGGAAATAACATTTACTATATAGGGTCCATCGGCCAGCCTAGTCATCATCGCTTCAGCGCAAAGCATTTTTGTTTAATAGGGCGATTGATGCCTCACTTACACAGCTCTTTTCCTTTTTCCCAAATTTCATATGCCTCATGCAGTTATCTGCTTGTTTTGTCATTGTATCTGCGAGAATCTTAACATTGTGCAACACCAAGGAACAGGGGCATCTACTGCAGTGAATGACGAGGTGGCCAGACAGGCTAGCTCGCGTGGCAGCCACGTGCTCACGAGCACGGTCTTTCACACACCTGCCCATCTAACCAATATACACTGCTCCTCACAATATTGGTATCTGATACACAATGCCCAAGGCACACCCAGCAATTTTATCCTTGTGTTTTATGCTGCAAGGCTAAGACGGCGGCTTGGGCCTGTTGATTCTGTGGCAGAGCCGAGCCACCTTATTGTGTGCCGAGAATGTCACAGTAATGCGGTACCGCTGACCGGCTTCCTTGAATTGTGTGACACTGAGTGTAAATATGGTACCACATCTGGTCTCACATTGGGCCTCTCACGAGCGGGCTTGTTTATGCCTCAACTTTTTTTAACAGGCTTTTGGCAACCTGAATTATACACATCTGCAGGTAGCTTGCTTCTGCATAAACAAACCCACTCGTGAGAGGTCCAATGTAAGACTAGCTGTGATACCATACTTACATTCAGTGTCACACAATTAAGGGAAGTCGGTCAGTGCTACCGCATTCCTGTGGTATTTTTGGCACCCAATAAGATGGCTCGGCTCTGCCACAGAATCAACAGCACAGAGCAGCAGTCTGAGCCTTGCAGCATAAAACACAAGAATAAATTTGTTGAGTATGCCTTAGGCATTGTGTATCAGATACCACTATTGTGAGGAGCAATATATATTGGCCAAATGGGCAGGTGTATGAATGAACGTGCCCATGAGCACGCGGCTGCCACGCGAGCTAGCCTGTCTGGCCACCTCGCCATTCACTGCAGTAGATTGCCCTGTTCCTTGGTGTTGCACAATGTTAAGATAGTTGCCAAATACAATGACAAAACAAGCAGAGAACTGCATGAGGAATATGATATTTAGGGAAAAAAAAAGAGTGTAATTGAGGCATCAATCGCCCTATTAAACAAAAATGCTTTGCGCGAAGTGATGATGACTAGGCTGGCCGAAGGAGCCTATATAGTAAATTTTCTTTCCAAATAAACAACAGTTGCGAGTGTGCCAAGGCTAATAGTAATCAATAATATTGATTACTATTAGCTATTACAGGTGTAAAAGCGCCGAAAACAACAGACTAAGACGAAGGTAGACAATTGTCTACCTTCGCCTTAGTCTTTGTTGTTTTCGGCGCTTTTACACCTCCAATAGCTAATAGCATAGCTGCAACGGAAAAAGGGTAGCACAAGTGACTGACGACCGGAATGGCAAAATCGCGACACGCGGGGCTATTGTTCCCGAGCGCGCCGATAGCAAGAGTGACAGTCACGTTTCATGCCTCACCGCGGGGATCCTAAAGCCCGCCATTTTAACTGGCCACCCCCGCGTTGTAAAATGCAACGTGACTGGCACTCTTGCTGTTGGCGCGCTCGGGAAAAATAGTGTCGGGTGTCGCGATTTCGCCGCTCCGATTATTGGTCAGTTGTGCGAGTCGTTTTCCGTTGCAGCTGTACTAGGCTAAGAATTTAGCGACGAAAGTGGAAATACTAAGGGCCTTGAAGGACAGCGTCTCTCGACAAGTGATTGAAAGTTACGACGTCAAGAGAAGCAGTTTGGCCACGTACGTGGAAATTGAGGCCGATATCCTACGGGCTTTCGAGAGCGAGAAGTTCAACGCGAAAAGAAAGCGGCCGTGGACGGTGGTGCACCCGAAACTAGAAGACGCCTTGCTGTGCTAAATAGTCAGTGCACGGGATGCGTAGCTCAGACAGTGCGAGTGCGGTGGAGCACTCGACCGCGCTAACGAAAGTTGCAGTCTCTGCCCAAGTGTCGTCCAGAAAGCAGGCGGTAATAACAGATTTCTTCTCAAAATAAAGGTATGTCACAGGGAAACGTTTTCGCACAGTTTTCTTTCTCCTTTCGATATTTCGACTTTCGGATAATTCAGACAGTTTTGCCGGTCCCATGAGATCCGAATTAACGAGGTTTTACTGTAAAAGATTCACACCTTCAACCGCAATGCGAAGAAAGAAAATTGTTACATACCATGTTCTCCACAACATTCTCTTTAACCACAAGGCCTGCCACACCACGAGTCTCCATAGCCGCAACAAGGTATGGCACACCTGCCGGTAGGAAGCATCAAATTATGAGAAAATTACTGGTTAACAACAGTCAACACTGGCATCATGGGCCCTTTAAAGCTACACACAAGTGACACCTGGATTAACATTAAGGAAAATTGAAAGTGCAGACGATTAAAGCAGACACTGCACCAAACTTGCTCCTAGACTTCAAACTTTTAATATGAATGGTGGGAAAGCATGAAGCTGTGAAATCCAAGCCTGAAATCCCATGCTGGACATGTGTATACTCACCATAAAGAAACCATTTGTGAAATTATCCGAGCCCTTTAACTTGCACTAGAAATACTGCTCTCCCTTCAGACTGCTTCGCAAACCAATACCCCTCAAATCTCATTCCCTGACCTTAGTCAGCTAAGTTTAGTGCCTGTCACTTTTATTTTCAAAATTTCTCTTCTATAGTCTGTTGCAACCTAAGAACGAAGGGTGAGGGTAAGACTGGCCGGGGAGGAGGAAGCAGACGGAACGCTAAAGAGAGAAGGAGGTTTCCCCCTCTCTTCTCTAGCCTTTCGTCTGCTTCCTCCTCCCCAGCCAGTCTTACCCTCACCCTTCGTTCTTAGGTTGCAACAGACTATAGTGCACATTCAGTATTTTTGTGCATATTTCACTGCTTTTGACATGTGCCCTCACTGTCAACACGCCGCTTTGCAAACAGCTCTAAAATCGAGACAGACTGCTGCTGCCACTTCATCTTATCATACTATGAGCGGCCTCATTTCACCTATGTACAGCTGCAACTTTAAAGAGCAAAGCACATGTTATTCCTGTAAGCAGAACAGCAAATTGAGGCATGAAAATTGACAATGTGTGTAAACATCGAGACAGTAAAACTCCAAACTCAAGCAGGGTCGGCTCTCGCACCACAATTCAGTGCTTCACCGTCACAAATATTGCCTACCCTGATTTTGAAAAAGTCTTTCCTGTATCAGCATTCAGTTTAAATTAAAAAAAACTTACGGAATCACAGAGAATGGTAGTAGCAGTAGTACTCATTTCGGGATACGAAGAAGCTTGTTAACCATTTAACGCAGGAAATTTAAGCAATGTGTCCATAAAAAAATGTTTTAAACTTTATTTTTTGCTTTGTATACATGTTTGTAAGTATGGCTTACGGGTGCCACCATCTTGCTTGCCGGGGGATACTTAGGTGCACTGCGGGCCGCGCCATAATCCGACTACAACGCCGCCTCAAGGCATTGTAATTGGATTATGGCGCAGCTCACACGCTCTCCAGCTAGGAAGATGGAGGCGCCCAGAGGACGTACCTGCAAACGTGTATATGTAATCGATTACTAAAGTTATTTTCGGTGCAAATGAACTCCTAAGCAAAAAATCTTTTATGTCACGTATTTGCGACATCGGACAGTTAGGCCTGGACAAATAGGTTATACTGTTTCACCTTACGTCCGGATGCAGAGGACGCTAAGTTACCGCCTCGACCTCTTGTGCTCTGGCCTCGGCTGCCCTAGCCTCAGCGTCCCCCTGTCAGGTCCGTCCTGGTCTCAACCTGCTCCATCCTGGCTTCGTCCTCGTTGGCCCCGGCTTCCACCTCATTATCATGGCCCTGGCTTTAGCCTCGTTGACCCTGGCTTTTATCTTATTGGCCCTGGCTTCGGCCCCGGTCTCAGGCTCGCTGGCCCTGGTCTCGACATCGTTGACCCAGGTCTCGCCGGCCCTGGTCTTGCCCTCCCTTGTCCGGGCCTCCTTGGACCTAGCTTCGGCCTCTTTAGCAAAAGCCAGGGCAGGTACAGCGAAGACAGGCCCTTGAGCTTGTGATGCAACGTCCTCAGGGTCCCCAGAAGATGCGCCAAGCTATAAACAGCAAATATAAGCAGTAATGATAGATTATCAGAGTTGTAAAACAAAGTATAACAATGGAAGTCCTAAGCAACTGCTTCCCAAAAGTGACCTCTGACAAGCCCGCAAAGTTGCATTCCCGTTGTCCATTAACTTTTCCTAATGCTGAGAAAAATAACATCACTTGTCATCTGCCCTCACGGTGCAAAGGTTACGGAACCAGTATATCTACAGTCTCCAATTACTTCAGTGGTCTGAACAGCTTGCAGTTGGCATGAATGAATAAATGATAAGTACACTTAAAAAAGCAACAATGACATTGATAAAAATATATCTAACCAAGCACCAAAATGGCAACATTATATGCATACCGATATGCTCTCCATAAAACTAACACTTTCTAACAAAAATGCTTTTATACATGTCCTGTGACCTTTCAGCTCCTGGAAAAGCTTTTTGATAAGCTTGTCCTCCATAGTTTTTTTTTTTTTTTCTTGTGGACTGCTTTTTCTGCAACGAGTGATTTCAAGAAAAAAAAAAAATCAGCAAGTTTTTGCGAAATTTCGCAAGACGTTGCGAACGTCGCTCCTTGAAGCCGCAGAATCACAGCGTGGTTCTTTTTCCGAAGTTCCGCAATTATAAGACTGCGCCATTGTAAACTCATTTCCTTGACGTCACACTTCGAGCAGATGAAGCTCTTGTCGAAAAAATAATCAGCGACGGACTCACCCGGTCTGTGTCCGCCGGAGCATCCAGAGTGCGAATCGTCGTCATCGGGAAACACCATCTGTAGTTCTTCTGCCCATTTCGATCAAGTTTCCAGTCGCTTCCCGGTCGTTGTATGCCACTCAAGCAGTCCCGCTCACCTTCGATGACGCAACAGCGAGCGTCACTCCACCGCTCCACCCGGACTGCGCTGCGCCGCCACCGTGTTGATATGCGACAGCCAGTCCCGCGCACTTCCTCATGGCGCTCGCTGCCGACGAGTCAGAGAAGGCGGGAACGGACGCCGTCAAGTCCGGCGTCGCGGTCACCGATGCGAAGCCCGGTTGCGACGCTAGGGTCCGTACAAGCTCACGGTCCGCGGCCATGGCTGTGCTTTCTCGTCGAGTCAACGGGAACACCGAACGCACTCTCCTCGGTGGCGGAAACAACGGACGCGCACCACCGCCCGTGAAGAAGACTCACGTTCGTCGGCGTGAACGTGGCTTTCGCAGCCACCACTGTTCCGGGAAGGCTCAGCGGTAATCCCACTTCTGAATGCTAAAGATTTCGAAGTAATACCGTCGAACGTTCATAAACAAACTGGTTTATTTAAAGACAACAAGAACTGACGGCAGATCAAGCCGACGCCATCTTGCCATCTTGATGATTGGATGGATACTACTGCGGCACCTGCAACCCACTTGTAAGGGGCGGTAGCTTGCGCCACCTAGCTTAAGTCTAAAACGCGACGTATTTGCAAACGTGGTCGGTCACGCTCACGACTGATAGAAATGCCAAGAACTCAAACGCTTCACGACAGCAAGATACCCCAAATCATTCGAATTTTAACACTGCAATGAATCCACTCGGAGCTCTCGGAGGCAGGCACGATGGAGCTTGTTTTTTCTGCATCGACAAAGCTCAGGAGCACCGATTTCGCGACCCGGTGCACCAATACACGAACTGCACTGCTTTATAATCCGACTGAGAACTATCGACGACAGCAGACTGCTCGTCGATGTTGGTGGGGCCAATAACACGTAGCACCGATGATTAAACGATGGAATCAAAAAACGGTAGATAGCGTATCTCACTCGCTGTTGCAGGCTGCTCACCACGTCCGTGTCACCAGAGCGAACTGGAAACGACAACATCTACGCTGACACCGCAGTGGCTACCTTCACATTCCTGAAGATACCAACTGAACGTACCTTTCACAGTTGTTCTTGTGTTCTTGTGAGGGGTAACCACTGCGTCAACGCAACTATTGTTGTCGTTTCCAGGCGGCTCATTTCTGGATCTCCACGCCGGGGAGCTGCGCGTCCACGGCGTGTGCGCAGCGTATAATGGTCACTACACTCATTCTGGGACGGTGCAATCGCAGACGTAGTCGGTCACGCTTGCCACCGGAACGCTGAGAACTTGATCAGAGGGCTCACGTACAGCACTGAAACACCACAGGGCTCGAAACAACGCGAGCTGCTGACGCCATTTCACGACACAGAGACACGGCGACGAAGCCCAATGTTGTCCTCATTTCATGGTGAGCGCAGCTAAGCATGCTCGGTGCAGGCTCCGATTATCCTTTCAGCGCACTTTTATAGTAAACTTTTCGTTCACTAAAAGAAACCTTAGGGAGGCAACTAATAAGTCACTGCACGAATACTTACAAGATCCTTCCAGCTTACTTCCATAACGTTCTTCTATTGCACTAAAAGATACCCAGGGGAGGCTACTAGTAAGACGCTTCGCATGAACTTAGGAGCTACTTAGGTCTTAGCTAGTTTACTAAAAGTATACTATTACAGTACTTACTTCAAGCATACTAAGAAAGGACACTAATAGTACAAGCCTACTTCTGGCTAGTATCCTTTAAGGACGATTTTAGTATTCCTCTTGGGAATTAGTATCTTAAAAGACCGTAAAGTATACTTAAAGTAACCTAGTTTTCGCTAAGGGAAGTTGTGACTTTAAGCAATGCAAAAGGTCACGCTTGTATTGCTTAATGTCACAACTCAGACAGCGTTTTTTCGTCTAAAGATATGACTCGGGATCGTCATTCGCCGAGCTGCCTCCGTAAGTTGCTGTGCTTGACTCTCCGAGTTTTCTGAGGGAACGTAGACGCACTGGCTTTATTAGAGTATACTTGCAGAAAATGTAAAACCTGTAAGGGTGACAGTTCACGTGAGAAAAGCTTCAGGACAATTTGATTTAGCTAAAATATCAATTTTAGAGCCTGTTGATGTAAATTGTCGAGAAGGCAATAGTAACGGTCTAGGCATCTTCATACACTTTTTTGTACTTTACTTGAGGGATATTATAAACGAGTCCGCAGAAACCACCAGTAGAGTTCATTGAAATACTTTTCGAATCCAGCAAAGGTCAAATGGCGAGCAATATAAACATATATAAATAAATAACTGGTACCTGCCTGTGTTCTTTCTTTACTTTGTCCCTGTACTTGGGCTGTCTCTTTTGTGACTCTAACTCCTTGGCCCAGACTATATTTAACAGTGTTGCTAGAGCAGCATGTACCTTTTCTGCTCCTGTGTTTTGAAGCAAAGGTACGAATTAAAAAAACGAAATAGTAAACATAACTTGTCAATTCATTCAGACCATCAACAGCATTCATTGTGTGAGATGAAAATATATCGTGATGCTCTTGCAAGTGGGGCCACATTTCTTCCTTTTCGTATACCAGCTGCGATTCATGCGCTAAAATGGCATTATTAATGTCATTTTAGCCTAATATTGTGACACAAATCAGCTCATTACAGAATACAATCAATAAAACAGTGGTAGTGAGCCACCTTGAAAACCACGAAAAGGTTTCCAGTCATAATAGCGGACTTTTTTACCAACACATTCCGATGGTTGGTTCAGTGGAACACATTACGATGGGGGTTGTAAATTTGGGAACCTTGTACTTTCTTTAAAGATTCCATTGCAAAGCTGTTAACATTATAAAGCTGAAAGTGATGCCCTTTAAGTGTGCAATTTCTAACAATAATATGGTCTAATTTGTTCAATTTGATATTTTTTTAGAGTGCCAAAGCTGCGCCTTGTTCTCATTGCTTCTTCAAACAGCAGTGTCTGCTAAAATATCCATTCCTTAAGCTTGCGTTTTTTATGTGTCATCACAGCGATGAATACTCTCCCTGTAAAAGCCCTCAAAAAAGGGTTGACAGTATTTTCAAATAAAAATGAAGGAATCGGTTATGTTCTTGGTTAATTCCGGCCAGGTTTGGTGATGAAACAATATTTGATGCATAGGGAGGATACCCTACGCTACGGTAGTACCCAGAGACCCTAGTTGACAGAAAAATAAACGAATGAAGAGCCTAATTCGTAGATGTCTAGTAAACATACAGGTCATAACCTGTTTAAAACCTACTGAATCGTGAAAATCAGATGAAGTCGCAAGTAAACTGCTCAATGTCTGACTGTCGCGGACAGGAATTTTTGTGACCTTTAGGGACTGGAAATGTCTACTATAAGGACGCAGATAAAAAAAAAAAAAATGTTATACTGTTTCCGACTGTTTTCTTTTGAAGAAATTAAATACTCGAGAAATGTGTATGAGTCCGTTCTAGGTGGGGTGGGAAATTTCTTAAGCGGTTAGCGGTGCTAAGGTATTTAGTACCAACTTCTAACCACATTTTAGAGCGTTGGCGTAAGGAAATCAACTACTCTTTTTACTGAAATGTATTATGACGTACTCAGCATACAGGATTAAAGACAGGCCCATCAAGTGGTCTGAAATGTTGTGATTGCATAAACTTTGCCAAATGAAATTAAGGGGTTCCGGAGAATTGACCTCATGTACGTTTGGCTGAAGTCGAATACTAGGCACCTCATCATAAGCCTGTGTCTAGACATATATTATTGAAACTGGTGCAATATGGAATCGACAACGCTAAACTCGGGTGATTTCCATCTAGATAGCTTATTTTCGGCGTAACATAATGCGTGCCCTAGGCACTCGCAAGCTACCTGTGACATGTTTTTTTTTGTTTTTTTCAATAAGGTAGTTCGGACCTTTGTGTAGAATTTTTTGAAGTAAAATATTGAATTATATATAATAAAAAATGTGTTCAAGCACTTGAACGACTGCAGATATGACACTGGGCATGGTGTACAATTTCTTTAAATGCATTAACAAAAAAATCAAGGCAATGTTATATCCCCAAAACGATTAAGGTTTTTGGTGTAATATAGTGTACAGACAAATCGCATGATGTGGACGTTACCATTGTCCCGAGCATCAGATAAAGTCTGGCTTAAACTTTTGTTACCTATCTTATATATCCTTTAGAATAAAAAAAAAACTATCTTGTATGTATTACGAAGGGAAAACACGATGCTTTCAGGAAGCACACATGGCTTCGTATGCTGAGTATTTTTATCCCATTCCTTAAGACCCTAATTGCGCGATTATAAATATACATTGTACTATATTTCTTTCGAGTATTTCGCCACTATCACTGAGCAAACTTTAGTTGTCCTCAATAATTGGGCTCAATGTGCGCCGGGGCTGACTCTGATTCCTGTACATCCTCCCCCCTGATAGGTATCCGCCACGCCGACGGAGAAAACTGTCAACATGTGGTACAAAATTCACTGCAGATGTCGTCGTGCACATAATGAGGGCATGCGCTTAATTTGTAAATGTAAGCATCAGGCGACACGTTACAGAATGAGGCGAAGAACGCGATGAAAAACACGAATGCAATGCCTTCACGTTGCATTCGTGAAGCGTTGCAACGTGAAGGCGTTGCGTCGCTTCATGAATTCAGGTAGCCAGTGCACGCAGAAAGCGCACACTGGCTACCTGAATCACTTCAGGTACCCAGTGTACGCTTTCTGCGTGCACTGGCTACCTGACGTGATGTAATGCTTCCCAATTGATTGGGAAACTTTGCCGTGGCAAAGCTCTGCGAGCCGCGGCCGTTGGACGCCAACAGCCTCTGTTCCGCGCGGGTCGATTTCACGCTCAGCACTATACTTCGTTTCACCTTATGTGCGAGCGAAGGCAAAAGCTGGAAGCGCGAGCACGAAAGCTCCGTGCGTTCAGGCTTTGCTCGAGCGCGCGAGCTGGGGAGAAACGCAAAAAGCTCTGGTCTCGCGCTTCTAGCTTTGGCTTCGCTCGCACGCATCATCGCTTAACTTTCAAATCTCTTCCGGAAAGCGTAGAAGCTTGATCAAACGAATCACACTTAAGTTACTGTGCAAATATATATTGATTGAAAGATTCAGTAATATTCTTTGCTTTCGGACATTCGGACGTAGAAAAAGATATCTTTATACATTTAGCCTGCACCCAGGTTTTCATAACACAGATCAACTTGGTACTGCATACAATATTCAATAGGTAAAAAATATAGTTTTTTTTTATTGTTTTGTTTTTATCTTAAAGCAGAATCTCTAGCTGTTATTAATTTTCCGGTGGATATGCGCAGCAAACTTAATTAAAAACCCACGGACAAACTAAGAATAAAACGTTTTTTAGTGTGTAAAGTTAACAAATAAATGTTAAGTAAGAATAAAACATATTTTGAAAGTATGTGTCATGGAGGACTTCAAAATTGGAGGAATATTTTCACATGGGACCGAACAATGCGTTTGGTTCCAGGTCAGTATCAGACACGTAAATTTCGAAATTCCAGAGACAGATTGTTTTTTCAGCATGCATTAAAGCGCCTGTTATGTGACAAGATTGAAGCAAGACGTCACGTCTTGATTTAACATAGCATGGAACCACCGGTAGCATCCTTTCGATTTTATTACTCATCCACGTTGCCAAGCCCAACAGCGCTTGTTTGCGTTGCTCAAACAGGGCAGTTCGAACTAATGGAATATGTCCCCAGGAGTGTTGCGTGATCTTAACACGTCGGACGCGAGAAATGCCTGCGCGTCTACTTACCCGCAAAGCACTCGAAGAACCAATCTCTGCGATCTAATAAATCAGCTCAGCGTATGACAACACGTAACCCTTGCTTAGATCTTAAAATTAAGTCTGCGCTGTGGCATTATGCAATGAAAGCATAACGCTTTGAATTGCGTAATGCAACAGCGCAGACTTAATTATTAGGTCTAAACGGATGTTTCGCCTCATCACTTGCTCAACTGATTTCGTACATCGCATAGATTGGCTCTTCGAGTGTTTAGCGGGTAAGTAGACGCGCAGGCATTTCTTAGAACGTAGTTTTCTTACCTTATCGTCTGGATTATGAAATCTAAAACAGCCTTTTCACGTCCGCGTCTGCAACTGTATTCACGCGAATACTATTCACGGGATTGCCGCGGTAGGTTGACGTTGTCACAATCACGAAATCTCCATCAATCGCTAAAAACACGCCACCTGATTTTTTTTTTTTTTTGGTGCAGAACGAGCGGCGCATTTGCGCACACTGGGTCAGTTTTTTCCCGGGCACGATCGAGCACGAATGACACAATCCTTCACACCATTCTTCAACCACGTCTGATAGGAGTAGCGTAGTTTCACTGTGGCGAGCTCGATCACTAACGGCGACGACGCGCAGTTGACGAAACGTTGTTGTGATCGCAAACGCTCTCCTGTGCACCGAAAAACACGAGGATCAATTACGTTGCTCGGTTGATTTGTGGGCGTCCAACTTCGTCAAATGTCTCACGTTGTCTCACAAGTTTCCCGTGGGTCGTCACGTATAGCCACGTAACTTTCTCCACGGAGGCAAAACAATACAAAATGCTGTGCGTTTTTTTTTTTAGCGACGTATGGTTTAGAAGCACAGATCAATCTAGGTATCTTACGTCCGGTTTTCGACATACCTTTCTCAATTTTCTGCCGAGAAAAACTTAAAAGACGCGTTGCTCATTTTTGCTCATTGAAACATACACGAGAAGCTGGTCAACCGAAAGTTTTCTAGTGCCCGAGATGTTCCGCCACTGCTTGTTTATGTTTACCTTGGAATACCATGTATAGGGAGAGAAACGTCTATGCTCTTGTTGCTGTATTGGGTATGATAAGCGGGACTAAACGTGTTTAATCATGATTTCTCCGAGCCACTGGAAATTTTGTTTTCACTTACGTTGACTTACCCGTGATCAAGAGTGTGAAATCAAAATGTCGGCTTGTTTGCCCACTTGCCCGAAGGTCCTGCCAGCCACAATTTTATTCGAATTCGCATAAACCTCCATTTTGGAGCAATCGATTGCAGCGCCTTAGCGCGCTTATAAAAGGGAAACTGGAAAACTGAACAAATATAGAACCATTTATAAAAACAAATTAAGACCAAAGGGCAGTGGCACCCACTGCCAGATTATGTTGTGGCGTGAGCCATAAAAAGAAGTCCTTTCTGTATTTGAAAACGTTCTTTCTCTCTATCTGAAAGATCCTTCTATAAACGCTCTTTAAAATAAATCCCACAAGTGTTCAAGAACCATTTTTGTATATAAAAAATATAAAATGAATTAGTAACTACGAGAATGGATAATTACAGAAAAAGTTCTGCGTCGCATTATTTGGACTGTCAGCCTGCACCTCTGAACATACATGTTAATCCTCTAGTAATTAGGTGCTCTGTTTGTCCGTAAACTAAAGATTACAGTATTAATCTACACAAGGAGCGGTATAATGAAGGCAGGTTTATTTTCGGAATGGACATAATAACCCGTAATTTCTTCGCTACATGTTTTTGTTTATTTTTACCGGCAACAAAATTGTTGCTCGTGGTTTGTGGAACGCCTCTACCTAAGTTAATTATGATCCTGATATCTTGGGTTGGACTAAATGTTTCATGTCCAACCGCTACACATATGCTTCTGTCGATGGGTATAATGTTTCTATTCCTGTAACATCTTGGGTGCCACAGGAATCTGTCCTGTGGACTCTCTTGTTTCTAATCTACATTAACAACCTCCCATTGCAAATTGTGTCTTCTATTGGCGTAATAACTAATGCCTCTGATTGTGCTGTACTACAGTCCGACCTGGACGTAGTTTCTTCCTGGTGCACTGATCCCCTAATTAAGCTTAACGGGACACTTACAGGGTATCTATGCTCGTCAAGGTTTTTATTTGTACATGACATATGAGAGCCCAACTAAACATAACACAAGTGGCGGCTAGAAATTCGTTTTCTTTCCACCCGAAAACCGCCAATTGAGAAGTGAACGGTTTGAGTCGCGCTCACTCTCTTCTTGGTTTTCAAGGACACAACCACCAAAATAATCGAAGTCGTGGGTCATCGAAGGCACACACTCAATACTAATATTAGAGAAAAAAATGTCATACCTATTTTTGGTGACTTCTAAGGAACTGCAAATATGTTGATTGGACAAAAAAAGTTGCACAGCCACCATGGCTTCCAGTAAATTTCTCCTCTTCCTTAGTTGAGTTTCGGTTTCGGTTTCTAAGAGTTGCCTATTTTGACTTGATTGAAATATACGTGACGCTGTAGCAAAATATTGATTGGGTTGTCTTTCTGCACCATATTGAATCGACTGGCAAAAAATAAAAACAATTTTGGGGGGTGTCTGTGTCGCTTTAACGTTGCTCTTGCTCTTAGTATTTTGTTGACATTATGTACGATTAATGAGCTTGACCTGGATGTATTAATTAGCCTGTGTTTTTTCCTTTTCTTGTTTGTCTCTGTTTGTATAACATGTAAATATCCCTCCTTATGAAATGCCCTAACCGGGCCCTTAAGGTAAAAATAAGTGAAATGAAATGTAAAATCATGCGTGCTTCCCGTCTTTCTAAGAACACTGACTCTGCCATATATATCCTTAATAATATGCCGTTAGCTTCTGTTGCTTCATACAAGTATATTGGTATCCACAGAGCTCCTAACCTTTTATGGACCATGCACGTTGACTACGTATTTAACAATGCTAATCGTATGCTTGCGTTTTTCTGCCGCCTTGTTCGTTCCGCTAAACTTCCGGTCAAACTACAATTATCTAAAACGTCAGTCAGGCCAAACCTCGGACATGTCTGTTCGGTTTGGGATCTGGGACACGTGACACCATCAAACATTCTGGAATCAGTCCAGAACAGAGCAGCCCGTTTCATTCTTTCTAACCTTTCCCATACTGCAGGTGTTTCCTCAATGAAAATAACCTTGCCCTTACCTGACCTCGCTTTATGCCGTAAATACCTTTGTCTTTGACTTTTGTTTTCATAAATTGTATTATGGTAACCCAGCATAATACATAAACATAATACAGCTTAATACATAATGCATAACTGTATTATGCTAAACGATAAACATCTTTTTCATGCACCATATCTATCACCTCGCGACGATCACCAGTGTAAGGCACGCAAGCCAAAATGTCATACGAACATTTATTTCGCCTCTTTTATTCCAATCGAATCTAACGATTGGAACCACCTCCCTGCCTCCATCTGCCCATCCATGTCGCCACATATTTCAAATAGCTTGCCAACGATTTTATCTGTGTTGTAGAGCCTCCGGGCGTTGAGAGTATGAAAATAAATAAACAAATAAATATGTAGAAATATTTATTCATTTCTTTATTGTCTTTGCTATGTGCTGCATTCTTGTGAACATCAACGTGGTTTGTTTTTTTATTTATTTATATATTTATGAATGTTTTCAGTTTAAATGTCGCCACGCGAGAGTTTGGTGAATATTTATACCATTGCACCAATATTGTAATCAACTTAACGACGTAACTCTACGGGACTAAGTTGGTTGGCGACAGACTTCGTTACAGCGTAGAACAGAAACAGCACTGAAATATTTATTGCGTTCTGCCCTCTAATATCATTCAAACTTTGCGAGCGGAATAACAAACCACGCAAAACGGCTACTCCAAATATTGAATATAAAAAATCTTCGAACGAAGTTGTCCAAACTCATATCCTGGTCAAGAACTAATATTCAATGACGTTCGTAGCCGATGCCAAGCCTGCTAAGCGTGTATTGACGGTGAGGTTCTCGAACTGTTCTGCAGCGTGTGCTATGCATTTTCATGGTTGTCCTTTTTGACAGCCGACTGGAAGGGGCTGAGCTATCTTTAAGGTTACTCTCTATTCAGAAACACCCAGCTTGTCTTGTTTTCTTCTCGTATTAGTACCAGGACGCTTTCCAAGTACGCCTTTAGGTCAGACGCATGTTACGTAGGGTTCGGAACATCCCATTCTCGTGTCCTTTTTTTCACGTAACACGTGCTTTGTCTTTTCAAAAGGGTTTAGAAATTTGTGAAGCTGAAACGGGAGGCCGTCGATTAACTCGATGCTGATTGGCTGAGACAGGTGAAGACGACGCACTCCTAGCTCGACGCTGATTAGCTGGTTTTGGTATGACATAACGCGCGAGGTGACACTCACTCCACGCTGATTGGCTGGTGATTGTGGAATCACGGAGGCGCAATTGCTCGCCCTCCAGGCGGTGGTTGTATGTCGACGGATAAATATCCGTGGCTAGGGAGAATTCTGGAAGAAATAGAGGGGTTTAAACCCGGGTTAGCGCCGGTATTTCCATTCCAAGAATTGCTAAGTCGCTAAACTAACCGATAATACAGTTTAGATATTGTTCGTCGTTCTTTCTTAACTCGGTTACTGACACAGAGGTAATATCTACTTTTCATTTATTAAATACAGTAAAAGCTGCGACCCCGATAGCATATACAAACAAAGCCCGTTAAACACGTCATTGATCTTATCTCCGCTTGCGTGACACATATCTTCAATCTTGGGTTTCGAAACGTCATATTCCCAAAATGAATGCAGTTCGCAAGAGTATCAGTCACAAATAAAAAGGGTGATAAAAACGATCTTGGTAATTATAGATCCATTTCAATTTTGCCAGTGTTCTCTAAAGATCTAGAAAAAATTCTGCTCCTTCGAATGTCAATATTTGCAGAGAGTCATAACTTAATAGCCCCATCTCAGTTTGGTTTCCGCAAACAGCTCTCTACTGACCTCGCTCTTTTCACTCAAAAAGAAGACATTCTTAAAAGTTTTCAAAATAAGAAACTAATTCTCGATTTATTCATTGACTTCACGAAGGCCTTGGATTTTCTCGATCACAACCTTATAATTAAAAAAAAGAAACTCGAAATATATGGTTATCGGTGTCAGGTTTTGCTTCTTATTCAATCATACTGTAATTTCTTCAGCAGTATGTCGACATCACTGGTCAATTGTCCGATGTAAAGTCAATTAAATTAGGCGTTCCTCAAGCAAGCATTTTGGGTCCTTTTTTTATATTCATTTTTATGTATATGATATCATAAATACAAGCAATTCTACGAAATTCATCATACACGGCCATGTTGTTTAAAGGAGATAGCCCCACAGAACTCATTAAAAACGCAAACGTCACGCTAGAAAAGCTAAATACATGGAGTATGTATAATGGGTTAAAAATAAATATGAATAAGGCAAAAGGTCTTTTGTTTCGTCCGAAGGGTAAAATTGTTAACATAGACGAGGCTATTATTTTCCATTCTTCTAAAAATGAAGTGGTACCGGCATTTAAAACCTTAGGTTTCTTTTTTCAGAGAACATGTCATGCGATGCTCATGTAAATTATGTTACATCAAAAATCTCTAGCATTGTTGGCTTGGTGTATTGTCACAAACATGTTTTGCCTTTTGAATAAGGTTGCTATTATATAACTCAATATTTTACTCACAAACTAGTTACGGCCATTTAGTTTGGGGAACAACCACTAAATCTAATCTACAGAATATATTTTTATTAGAAAAAGCTTTCAGCCTTTCCACTCTGGTGAAGAAGGAAGATTAGCGGAGCAGTACACTGGAAAGTAATGGCCGGCCGCAAGTCGGCAAGCCAAAGTGGAAAGGCTGCCGTCATCTATGAGCGACGGCGGCAACCAGATACGTGGCTTGCCGCCGTCGCTCATAGATGGCGGTAGGTGTCCAGAGTTCGGTGTCTTCATTCCTTTGCGGGGGACACGATCCTGGGGAATCTAGCCCCTAAAAGCTCCGCTGTAAAAAAGATGCTACGAAGCATCTGCAATGTTTCGCCGGAGTTTCCAACAAAAAAATTATTGAGCCAGCTAGATGTAGTAAATTTTTTAAACTGGCATCGATATCGACTGTGTGTTATATATAAAGCTAAAGTGAGTATGAATGTACGGCATCTTGTGAGCTTAGCTTGACCTAAAAGGAAACAAATATGCGTATCTAACGAGAGTCACAGAACCTTGGGAAGTCCCATTTTTTAGAATTAATTACGGCCTTCAAACCGCGGCGTTTACACTCCCAACCACCCTGAACTATTTTTGTGCGCAGCACATAGAGCTTGAACATATATCTGCAGATAACCTAAGGAACATAATGGTTCTTAACCAAACCGATCAAATTTGAATGGCATGTGTATATGTTAATTGTTCGTTATATCTATATTATCGCTACTGTGACGTTTCTGTTTTGAACATCTTGTTGATGTATGGTATGATTTTTCTGCGAACGTTTTTTTCTGCTGCTGTTACACTTCTGGGGGCTCGGGACCAGTCAAGTTGTTCTAACAGCTTTTTCCCAAGCACCCCCCCCCCCCCTAACACTGTACCTCATTGTTGGAAATAAAGCTATTATTATTCTTATTACCGCGGCAGCAGTACTGCCGTAGAGCCCTGGCGTTTTCCTCGCTCGCGTTTAATGATAAAACAGATTGGTGGCGAGCAGCCGATGGAACTCCGGTCAGAATAAGCATGACTTGTGTTTAACATCTTCGGATGGAACTTGAATGCGCGCGTGGAGCGCCGTCGAACAGCAAAACATGTGTCGTCCGCTAATCATTTGCGGTAATCAACAAGAAAATTAGTGCCGCTACCTATACGTAAAATTATTGGGGGATATTGTGCAGGACGTGTCAGCACTGTAGGCGGTCATACTACTTTTTGACTGGCTACACACATGAAGAGCGGTCCGCCCAACTAATTTCGTCTGCTTTATTTCTCCTACTCAATTGCAAGGAGGTTCCTCACCTGACACGAAGCGCAGTTTTCAAACCCTTAGTTAGTACGAAGCTTTTCTGTCGAGATTATGCCGGCATACCTGTCGGGAACATTAATGACGCCGCCGAGCCGATTGCTCGAGCGTCACAATGTTCTAGTTCCTATCACAATGTTCTAGTTCCTATCACAATGTTCTAGTTCCTAATGATTCCCGGAATTCTAAAACACACAAAGAAAAACATTGTTTCCCGTAGCTCTATTTTGTTTCCGGACTGTTATGACTAGACCGTTTAATTACAACGCAACTGACAATTTTAATCCTCCAGTGAGCGGACAAACTACTGGCCGAACACGGCCCCAAAAAGAGCACAAAAGATAACATAATTCTGACAAAGTAGCTTCGTATTATGGCCTTGTGCAAGAACCCTGTAAGTGTTAAGGCCAGAAAGCGCTTGCTAACAACGTTTCTGACTGATAGATCGGGCCTCACGTAGTTCATAAACCGCGTTTCCAATACAGGCTGCGATGAGGAGCCGAAAGCATAGATCGTCTGCAAACTTTTCCGGGATTAGCTCGGTCTCTCCTGCCGTTATCCTTCCCGCCACGCAACAACTCGTGCGTGCACATGAGAGGCGTCCCTCATTAAATCGCAAACGCTCTCCAGGGCTTCAGTTGCTTCTTCTCTTAAGGCCAGGTTCACTAACTTTAAGTTGAATGCACTGCACCGCATTGCGCTCGTCAATACATTTAGGCAGGCGATATGAAAATCCAACAAAAAATTGAGATATATAAACAAAATAGTTTCCTCTCTTCTACAATGAACTGAAACCAAAGCAACAGACCGAAAGGTCCAATTACAAGTCTGTAAGAAACCATGCATACTTTAACGTTCGTATCGGTACGTCGAGATGCTAGCACCGATAGAAATTGGGCCCTGAATGGCAATAGCGGTCCATAGCTATGTCTGGAGTACATCAGAAGGTGAGACACATTATAGGGGGTACTTTCGGAAAGACTTGTACACCGTACAAAAAATTGCGGTGGGTTAGCTCGGCTATGCCAGCATATACGTAGCGTGAGCTTATGCGCACAAAATGAGAGGCGCTATCAAGCTGCTCCGGTGGAGCGTCAGACTTGGCTACTGCGCAACGAAGGCGCACAGCTGGGCACGCGGCGGCGCCAGTCCTTCTGCCGTGACCATGACGTCACTCCTCTGGAACTCTGGAATGCGCAGACCGGCGAGGCGCGCGCGGTGGCGGCGGAGCGCGCGGCGGCGGCGGCTCTGGCGCGCCAGCTGTGCGCCGTGTGACGTCACTGCTCCTCGCGCTTGCGCAGCACGGCTCTTTGACAGCCACGCGTAACTGCTCAACCTCGGCGAATAGCTCACGCCACAAAAACATTATGAAATTACATTTGCAATTACTGAAGGCTAAATTGTAAATATTTACAGTCCCCAAAACTTTCAGAAACGTACGCGACCTTCACTCCCAAAAATAACCCCTAACTTTTGTGGTGTTGCTTGGAACAATACTGTCCTCAAGTGAAAAATAAAAGGAAAGAGGTTTGTTTAAGTATTTATTGTTGCTGCCCGCCACACTTCATTGGTCTTGAGCATCGTGAGAAACAGCTGGCTCTCAAAGAAGAATCGAGGCAAATGGCTTACGATATGTCAGACCAGTGATTCTCAACCATTGATGTTTCGCGGACCCCTTGTGGATCGGCGGAGATGATGGAGGACCCCGGTCGTGGTGGGGAGAAGGGAAAAGTATAGTTGAATTATGATAATGACTTAATAAATAGATATAACTAAGTGGTGTGTGAAATAGGCGATTCTCACTGACAGACATATGAGAAAAGTCACCTGGAAATAGGAACGTTTCTCCTCAATCTGAAAAAAGGCTTTTATTGCGGGCTGGACTATGAGGCAGGCAGGGCTTCGCGGATCCATTGGGGTCCGCGGACCCCCACTGGAGAACCACTGCATCAGCCGTACGTGGGTAGTAATTTAATTACAGTAATTAAATTACTGTAATTTAATTACTTTCTTGGTAATTTGCAAATGTAATTACTTATTTTCGGCTCAAAATAATTGTGATTGTAAATTAATTACTGTCTAGCGTCAGTAATTGTAAAATATTAGGTACAATTACAATTACTTTTGCCAGACTTTGCGCCGCCGACGAAACCTCTCTTAAAGTCTGAGCGCTCGCACAAGCGGCCTAGCACTCTGTGACACACTAGCACACATACACACACACTCGCACACGCTCAACAAAATAGCGTCGCGTTGTTTGTTGTTTACACTGCGTGCTGAGAGGCAATCTCCTTTTGAGCCTACCTCATCGGTGCCTTGTGGCGCCGTTTGCGGTGCGAGCAGAAATCAATAGCGAAAACATCTAAAAATATTGAAAGAAACAAAATTGAGCTTCAGCTTCAGCTGAGGTTGGGTGATTTAAATTGTTTATAAATTTTCTTTTATTTTTAGTTTGTTAATCCTTTTTTAGCACGTTTGCATATTTGTTTCCTATTATTTTCAAGTCTATTTCCTGTTGGTTGAATTGCATATATTATTTGCATAACCATTTTAGAGACTGACCTCGCACCTGCGAATATTGTCACCATTTATTCGGGGGCCCCGATTAGGTTCTTATATATTTCTCAAAACATTAAATTTCAAGTCAATGTAAATAATTTACAATAACATTAAGCAGTCGTATGTGAATGTGGTCGTATTAGCGCGCGTGGATTGTTGTTTTGTATTAACACTGTTAAAATATTTATATACGACTAATTGTCGCATTTCTGTTTGCCTGGCAAAGAAAAATGTGTCAACTTAATCCTACCTTAGCGAACTGGCGTTTTCGAGTGTATGAACTCATCATACTCATAAGTTCTGTCAATAATTTAACCAAAATTCACAAAAGGAAAGCGCAATACGTTCCATTGATACAGCGATGTTTAAGCCTCCTGAAACTTTGGGGCAAGGAATGAACGAATGCGTTGAATTCTTAAGAACTAGTTTAAAGTTAAATGGCATAAGTCGGGTCGCTCACAGAAAGAAGTATTTGTAAAATAATTGAATTACTTTTTAAAAGTTATCTGTAATTGTAATGAATTACCTCTCACGTGTTAGTAATTGTAATTGCAGTTAAACTAGTTTTAAAGCAAAGTACTTGTAATTGTTATTAGATTGCATTTTGGGGGTAATTTACCGATGTATGTGTCAGACATCTTGCCTCGTTTTGTCGTGAAGATGTCGGCTGCCACGCTGGTTATCCTTTCAGCCGAGGCAGTGGATGCAAGTGCCGTATCGTGCCCCACGAATGTTTGATGCCCTTAATCGTGCTTCTCCAACAAAACAATGGAAGTGCTCTTTAACCCGGAGAGAGTTCGTTACTCCACCCCGTGGTTGATACTGTCGGAATCGCAAGGCTGTAACATCGTCCTGCAACAGGCCAAACCTAATGGATTTCATGAACATCTAAATATACCAATCTAATATCAAAATACCTGCAAACATTGACAGAAGGTGGTACGTGAATCGTGTAATACAGGGCAGTTACGCCACAATTAATAATGGAGAAGATTTCTATTTTTCCTGTCTCTTGGCTCTGAACAGGTCGAACCTCGGTTCAGACGTTGGTGAACGAGATAAAACTTTCTAAATAAGACACAAAAACACGAGATTGTCTTAAAAACAATTATTTGGAACATGGGTTATAAAAAGACCATGTGAACACACGTTTGCCGAAGGTACAGTGCGCGACACTGTTAGCGCAAACAAGCGATCGCCGGTTTTTCCAGTTTTTCTCTTTGAAACCAAGGGATGTCATCCAAGTTATTATTGCTACGGAAACAGCTCATTTAGTTCTATAAAGTAAACGATAAAATTTCGTGCTCGCTAATACTATTTAGAAGTAAAATGTGAAAATGCGGCGATGTCATGTTCGCGCTAACTGTGTCGCGATGTGTACGCGTTTGTTTTTTTAGTGCGCATCTCTCAGGCGCCCGTTTCCGGCTTGAGCGGCGTCGCCGTCGCCATCGGCGTAACCGCGTGTTGCAATATGGGACGTTTTTTATAATAACGTTACACGTGACGTCAGGTGTGACGTCACGAGAGTCACGAGGGTCACGAGGGTTACGAGGGTTACGAGAGTCACGAGTGACGTCACGCGGCGTCTAAATTTAGCGAGAACATTTCCCTGCTAAATTTGGCGGGGAAATATTCCCGCTAAATTTAGTGGACAATTTTTTTTGTTACATTTACCCTGGAAATTTGTTCCCCAACTTTTTCGCTAAATTTAACGGAAAAGTTTATTTGCCAAATTTAGTGGGCCATTTTTTCCGCTAAATTCAGCGGGGAAATTTTCCCGACAAATTTAGCGGAAAAAGATTCCCTTTAAATCTAGTAAACAAATTTCCCCGCTAAATTTAGTAGAAAATTTTTTTGAGCTAAATTAATCGGAAAAAATTCACCGCTAAATTTAAAGAGAAAATGGCCGGCTAAATTCAACGAAAAAATGTTCCCGTTAAATTCAGTGAAAAAATTGCCCGCAGCGGAAAAACTTCCCCGCTAAATTTAGCGAAAAAATTCTCCGCCAAACTTAGCGGAAACATTTTGTCGCTAAATTTAGCAGAAAACTTTCACGCTAACTTTAGTGGGACAAATTCCCCGCTAAAATTGGTGAAAAATTGTTCCCGCTAAATTTAGCGGAAACATTCCCCCACTAAGTTTAGGGGGGAAATTTTCCAGCTAAATGTAATGGAAACAATTCCCCGCTCAATTTAGAGGAAAATTTAGCGAACATTTCCCGCTAAATGGCAGGGGAGCAGAAGAGTAGAAAGGCAGGCGAAGGAGGAGTATATCCTCCCCTCTCCACCCTCCCCTCCTCCTCAAGAGCTGCGCTCTAATTCTGCATTACAGATAATTACAAACGTCTTTCATTTTTTTTGCAGAAGCTGGCAGTAGTGCTTCTTACGGTCAATGAATACTCTTTCAGGATATCGTATTCCCATTCTTCAATGCTTTGCAAACATCAGTCGTGCTCTAGCCGCGTATGTTCTCCTTTCCTGCGGCATCATTCGAAGGCGGCGGTCACGTGAGGTGTGTGCCGTAGCTTTCATCATCACTGTTCCGAATCCCTGCCTTTAGCCAGCATATTGTGGGTGGCCAGCTTCTGCCGCAGCGCTCCGGGTCGCTTCTCATGCACTTAGCGCCTTGAGGCACGTATTTCCAGGGAATCGCGTCCTAATGTTCTGTGTTATGTGGGTATTATATGCCTGCTTGCTGTGCCTTTGGGTGCCGAAGAAGGTCAGAACACGGCAACAAACTCTTTCCCTTCCCGTCAGGCAAGGACGCTCCTGTGAAAAGGAGGAGTGCTTGGCTTGCCATTATAAAACGAAAGAATACAAGCCGATTGCATGAAGCAAGCTATGTGAGTCGAGTGTATTTCACTGGGCTTCTGCGCGTGTCACTCGTCGAATCGCAGCCCGTCAGGCTGCTTTAACCGAGTTCGGTTCGGCACAAACGATGCTCGGATGAAACGGCTCCTTCTGGAAAAGAATTTGTTTGCCGTGCATTCATTCAAATTGCTTCTCTTCGCATGAAGCGTAAAAAAAAAAAAAAAAGAAAACAGTGTAAAAGTCGCTTTGCACGCAAAGTTGAAAGCACGAATGTCCCAGTTACTCATAATCCAAATTAAGCAAACACTCTTGTGCGTATGCGCACTCAGGCGGTCGTCAATTGTTTTTTTTTTTTGTTGATTACATTTCTTTCTCGCTGCCTCGTGGAACGAAAAAAAAACAACAACAAACGAATAAGCCTTCAGAGCACAATTTTAGGAAATTTCCCTCGTTGCCCCGAGTGAATGAAAAACATCTCGCGGTGCAGGTATATAGATTGGTGAAACGAACATACTTGGTGTTGGTGGTTTTGAGAGTCATTGAGTTCATACCAAGCCATCCTCGTAACTCACCGTCAGTTCAATGCTTTCTTCATTAATCGTTTAAAAACCTTCTCCGAGCAAAAAACAAAACAAAAAGAAAACCCAAAACTTGCAAGCCACAAGTAAGTCGAAGCCTCACCGACAAGTGAAACTTGGCGTGTGTGCGCGTGAGCTTCTTCTCTCAACGATTGGCTAGTTGCTGCTAATCGTGTGGTTCGGAGAACGCAGGTCCCGGTTCGTGTTTTAAACAGAAACCAATAGGGTGCTGCCGTTACCAAAAATTGTCGTATTTTCCCACTGATGCACTGAGGTCTTCCTACGTATATAGGCGTACTTCCGCTGCCGTGAGTGACCGCCTTTTTCTCGCACTCTTTTTATTGTTTGACCTAAATAAAAGGGCACAATCTTATTAGTCTCCCTTTCCCTAATTTTATGGGCTAGAAACTACGCGTCTAATAAAGTTGCTCTTACAAAGGAAATTGCAAACATAAATATTAAAATTGCTTTTTTGTAAGCTCATCTTCCGTGCAGAGTGTCGTTGGAAAGATTACGCGACAATCTTTACAGCGACGAGAAGTGTCTCTGGAAGAACGCTTGTTTATAATATTATTACGATAAAACAGAATACCATAAAAATACCATTATCATATTTTTACTCGAATAGTTCTTGGTATAAAAATAAGACGAAGAGTTTTTTTGTAGAAAGATACGACCGAGTTTTTTGTTTGAAGGAAAACGAATAGTTCTTCGTACTGAGATAAGACGAAGAGTATTTTATACAAAAATAAGCAAACAAAAAAGTACCATCCAGACGCTTTTTTGTTTAATTCACGCTTGATTTCATGATATAACATAAAAGCGCGGATTGCGGTGAGGAGGGGGCTCCGAATCTAGGGGATGCGGCTCGGATCCGGATGCAGGATATGCAGATGTAGAACGGGTGCGGTTACAGTAATTTAAGAACATTGCGGATGCGGATCGAATGCGTAGGATAAAACTGTTATCCGCACAGGACTCTTAAGCCTGGTTGAGACAGTTGCGTTTGACTGCGTTTGACTGCGTTGCGGCAGCGAGAAACCAGGACATTCCTGCTGCTTATATCGCGTGCCAGGATGATTCCTTGAATTGGATTCCACGCTTCATACAAAGCACAGATGTGCCGGAGACTCGCTTTCGGTTCTCGACGCAACACAGTCAAACGCACTCAAACGCAAGTGTCTGAACCGGCCTTAACAATCGGGCACGATCAGAAACAGTGCGTAGTCCGTGTTCCAAGCTGAGGGCGCGCGTCTTCACACTTCTAGTAGAAGACGACCAAGTCCCATCTTAACAATGTCCTCTAAGGGGAAAATGAGAAGTGTTCTAATGTCTTTCGAGCAGCACGAGGATGCCTGTGGCTGTAACACGCCCACTTATTTTCACATTGCTTTTAGTTGATTCTAGGTTGAACGTTATTCCAGCGGAAGACGGCGGAGCCCTCCTTTGTGACATTATAAAAATGGTCGCTATCACTATAACCCAGAGGGACATTGGTAACTCTTGTCTCCGCACTTATTGCCTCGAACTTGTCGAAGATACACACACACTCACTTGGTGTCATCGTCTTCCCCTCTTTGATTGCAAAAAGGTGTTTGGAAATTTTCGCAAACCGTTCACCGTAATCCACGTACCGCACTACCGGAGTGTTTGAAGCATGATTTTATGCGCGCGTCCCTGTGATACCGTGACCGCGGTGTAGTAGTAGTAGTAGTAGTATACGTTTTGGGGCGAACGGTTAAAAGCATGCTTCAAAGGCTCCGGTGGTGCGGTACGCAGAACACGGGAACGGTTTGCTAAAAGTCCCCAATAAAAGGACTAAAAACGAAGGAATCAGGACACACTAGGCTAGCTCGCCCGTAATTTGACCATATGTTTTTTTTTTTGTTTTAGAAATAACCACCTGGACATCTTGACTTCCTTGCTAGAAACTGTAGAAGATTAGCTTGATTATCATGCTTACTGCTGCTTCAATGACACACACACGGTATACACATTATGTGACTACTTCGGGATCCGATGAGTTACGCTTCTCCGCTCTTCTGCGCCGCTGAGCAGCAATTTCGCTCTCCTTCTCCATGGCTATACCACACTGGCAAACGCCCCGCTATATGTATACCCCGCCCCCCTGATACCTCTGTGCATGCGCACAAAATGAGAGGCGCTATCAAGTGGCTCCGGTGCAGCGTCAGACTTGGCTACTGCGCAACGGAGGCGCACAGCTGGGCAGGTGGCGGTGCCATTGCGTCTGCCGCGGCTATGACGTCACTCCTCTGGAATGCGCAGACCGCCGAGGCGCGCGCGGCGGCGGCGGAGCGCGCGGCGGTGGAGCGCGAGGCGGCCACGGCTCCGGCGCGCCAGCTGTGCAGCCGCCTCGGTGGCTCCGAGGAATAAAGAAAAAAAAAAAAGCCTCGGTGGCTCCAAAGCGAGAGCGCTGGCCTACGGATCCCCATGTGGTGGGTTCGAATCCCGGCCGAGGTGCCCGCAATCTGACGGAGGCTTATTGCGGAGGAGGCGCCGTGTTGAACGTCAAAAGATCCCCAGGTGGTCCAAATTTATCCTTAGTCCTCCGCTGGGGCGTGCCAGATGCCCGTCGTTGGTTTGGCACGTAAAACCCCCAAATTTGCCTTGTTTTGCGCCAGCTGTGCGCCGTGTGACGTCACTGCTCCTCGCGCATGCGCAGCACGGCTCTCCGGGAGCCACACGAAACTGCTCAACCTCGACCAGTGTAGCTCACGCTAAAAAAATATTTAAAGGGCCAGGCGTTTCAAAGAAAGGCCGTGATCTACTTAAGAAAGTTAGGGCTTTTCTTTTGTTTGCCAATGTGAGTAACTGAGTGACTGCGATCAAGGAGGAAGAGGGGGAAGGGGAGGGGGGGGGAGGGGTTCCTATTCGATTTTAAATTTCGCGCATTTTCCTGGGAATAAAATTAGAAATGCTTTCCAATGGAGCAGCTAAAAAATAAGTAAGGAAATTACCTTTCAATAACTTTAAACTATGTAATTATTTCCTTTCAAAATTACTACTGAATGTAAGGAATAGACTACTTCCATAAAGCCCTGCATGCAACACGGCGCGCGTTGCACTCTGGGAACTAGTTGGCCAGGGAGGAGAGTGGTATGGTTTCGGTTTCGATCGACACGTCGACAAGAGATTATACACAGAGCGTGGACTATTAACGGCCGTTATCTTATGTTTTCTGGTCCCGAGAGCGTCACTTGTGGTCTATAAACTAACCTAAATGGCCAGACCTCGAAGCTTTAGCACAAGTCTGAGACGTATAGCTTGTCTTAACACATGCTTGTTGTATTTTTGTACTTGAGCCTTTCTGTTAGCGTTCCGATCGAGATATGTGGACGAGCCAGTGCTGGGAATCTCGACGCTGCGAAGCTCGGGGATCTTGCTTGTGTACGAATCAACAAGCTGTAGCAACCAATAAGTATGCATACATCGAGCTCACGCCTTTACATTAGTGTTGTTCATCAGGAAGTTTGTTTGTTTATGATTGAAAAAACCCCAAGACTGCGGGTAAACGACACGACACTAAAAAGGTAGAGACTTTTTAGTGTCGTGTCGTTTACCCCCAGTCTCGGGGTTTTTTCAACCATGTGCAATGTACATACACCAGCTCGTTTGCGCCCTTACATTTTGTTTGTTTCGTGCGTCCATAGACGAAATATTACTTTTTTCAATTACTGTTTTTCTTAATACGCCTGAGTACGCGAGGTAAAACTCGGAGGCGCCATTGAAAAGCTCAATTTTAATACACTTCTTATCTCTTATCTGTACTGACCCGCAGCACTGCACGAAGTGAAGTCCCCACTCGCCTGCATTTCACTAATATTCAACATCGCGTATGCGCATAAAGTTATCCTGCAATCATATAGGCACATTCGCACGTACAAACCGTTTGAAGAAAGCAAAAGTCGAGCACTTGTGTGAAGAATGTCGCACCGTTCGCCGGAAGTGCGCCGGACGGGCATGAACCCCTATGCGGTGCGCCAAACGAACGAAATTATTCAAAGCGCGTTTGACGGTTGCTAATTGCCAGAATATTTGTTATATGTTTGCTTTCTTCCTGCCTGAGAATGCCGAGATAATTTCAGACACACCGTTCAGGCACAGATCTTGGGCGTCAGTAAAAGCTCGTCCAAAAAGGCTTAGCGAGGAGTAGGGGACGCTTGTTAGGGCCTCCGTCGTAGCTAGCCGATCTTAGCGTTTGCGAAAACTTAATCTTCCATCAGCATAAGATTTGAGTGGGATATATATGATGACACGAGGAAGACATCATAGTAGCTTTTGTGCAGTAGTGAGGTCGAATTTATTGCGTTTCCTTAAAAGTTCATGCGCGAACGCTGGGCTCAACTTTCATACTCCTGTGAGGATGCGGCTTGCTTTTCGCCCCATTAAGTAACAAGAAGCGGACGTTTGGCAAACAAAATACGTGTAAGGCTCCAGGTGACCAAATTTCAGTTGTAGTTCACTGGTATTCGACGGGATTATTGAAATGGAACTCAAAGATGCACTCGTGGGGTGAGGTGACTAAGCCACGTCTTACTACGTTTGCATACGCACCCATAATACCCGGTGTTTCAGGAACCAAGGAAAGTGCCCGGTCTTTGTTTTGTATCGCTCGAGAATGAGTGTATTGTACGTTCGTGACAAGTCAGATAATCGAAAACGCAAGCAGCGCGCTCGGTCGCGGCGTGATAGCAAGAGATGAAGCTGCTCAGTCGAAACCGAAACTGAGTGGCCAACTAGTTCCCAGAGTGCATTGCGTGGTATTTTGCCGCGATGGGGCGCGTCGGTTTTGGAAGAAGTCCATTATAATAACTTTGCATGCATCTGTAAATTAGTAACGAATAAGGCACCAGCCAGTTTGACTACGCCGCCGCTGCTGCAATGCATCGAGGGATCTTTAGTCTTTCTGAACGTGCAATAACCTTGCTTGAGCTCTGCGCTTGTGGAGCACGAGACGGCACGGACCCTCGCATGCACGGCCGTCTGCCTCCCGTAAACTCAAGTTATGGCGGCGTCACGCATGCGCCGAGAGCTTAGTGAGAACGGTTTATTTATCTTCTGCCGAGAAGGAATATCTTGATAGGAACGAATGTAGAATTAAACACATTTAATGTGCAATCTAGATAGTTGAGGTTATTGGTGTTGGCAGGCAATCAATGGAAGCTATGCGGAGCGCCAATTCGTCTGCTCCCAAATGCACAGGTGTTGCGATGATGTCAAAATGCCGACCCCTTATTGGCTGACTGAATGCAAAAATTGTGCGTGTACCTCAAGGCATCTAACAATGAAGCCTATCCACTATCTTTCCAATCAAAGCCAGACAGAACTCGGCGTCGTTCTGACGTTACCTCAACCCCTGTGCAAAGAGCAGACAACTTGCTCTCCGTACGGTTACTTACAACTTGCGGAACTTCTCTTGCTGCTACCCGTCTGATAGAATGACACGACGCACCGATTAAAATAAAACGTAGTCAATTATGCGCCGTCATCGCACGCGCTGCGATCTCAAGAGCCCCCGCGTATACGGTGCGCCGCTCGCGTGGCCAGTTGCCCTTGGCCCCCTCGCGAGAGCAGATGGCAGATTGGGGATCCAACGCTTTGGATCCCGAATTGCCCACACGTCTCCCCCCTTCCAAAAATAATTAGGAGATGTCTCAGAAGGTCTACAGGGGGAACAGCGCACCAGCAAAACAGTCACTCGAGTCAACACACATACACAATAAAGAGACACTTACACAGCGCTGACTGTCAACTCTTGGGTGTATTTACACTTCTTTGTAAGCTGCTCGCATTCCATCCCAACAAGCTTCAACGGGCAAGTCTCACGACTAAAGAGTGCAGGATACCCCATCTCGTTATTAACATCAGTGGCCGAAAAGTTCATCAACGAAAGCAGGCAAGACGTTTGCACTCAACAAAAACAAAGAGACAAAACAAAGAGACCCATCATTGTGCATATATTCATAATTTTTCTCACGGACTGAAGAAAATAGCTAACCGAGTAAACGTGGATGTCATCTTCTCAGCTCCTAACAAAATTCGCAGTTTGTGCAAAAAAGTAAATACCCCACCAATTACAACTGTCGGCAGCAAAAAGAAGCATAAGAACACCTTTGTCCCTTGTTCAGAGAAGGTGGTGTACTCCTTTCCCCCCTCTTGTGGAAAACTCTACATAGGTCAAACCGGAAGATGTCTCAACGATCGCCTTCGTGAGCACAAGAACACATACACCAACAAAAACGCCGGACATTTAGGCATTCACTGTCGAGACTGTTGCTGCTCAGTGCTGCTGAGTAACTGCGCTGTGCTTGGCAAGTACCACAACCAGCTCACAAGAGAAATTATCGAGGCGGAGAATATCGCTAAACTTAACGACAGATGTGTTAGTACTCCCTCAATAACCTTATCGCAAAAAAAATTAGACTACCTAGCCCTACATTAATTTCAATTTAGTTAGCTTAAAATTTAGCTTCATATCGAAAGAAAAGAAAAAAGACCAGTTATTATCCCATGCCCTAGCCTATAATACAAGTAGACAAAGACAAAGAAGTGTAAATACACCCGAAAGTTGACAGTCAGCTTTGTGCAGGTGTCTCTTTCTTTTGTATGTGTGTTGACTCGAGTGACTGTTCTGCTGGTGCGCTGTTCCCCCTGTCGATCATGAGCAACCAACTCGCCCGAACCTCTGTGTTAACAAGTCTCAGAAGGTCTTAGGGGCATTCCTTCTGGGTCAGCAAGGGTCTTCGCAGATGGGCGAACACGGGTCCGGCGGCAGTACTTTCGAACGGTACCGATGCGGCTGTGGTAGGTCTGATGAGAGTTGCGTCGCTTCCGCTACGTGTCTGGCACGAGGCACTAAAAATTAAGAACATCATGAGGCCACGGCCAAGGACGACGCCTGCCCAAATGCGCGTACGGGAGCACGGCTATACTTTCTCTTCTCCCCCCCCCCCCCCCCCCCTAAAAAAAAGCAACCGAAGAGGGTATGAATATAATCCACTTAAAGCTCGTGCTCCTTTCCTCGTCTTCAGGGCCGTCGCAGGTTGTATCGTGGCAGACACTCTATGGATTCTTCCGAGAGTTGGCCGGATCGTCGCCATCAGGAACCTGCGACACATCCACCTGCTCGGGTTCATAGAAAGTATTTAGGTCGGCGACATGAATGGACCCGCACACTTCACTAGCTTTACAATGAATCAGGTCGTAAGACAGGTTCGAGAGCATTTTGCTAATACGTTAAGGGCCCTCCCACCTTCTTTCTAAAGAGGCCGTGAAGCCTTACGCAGCAGCACTCAGCGGTTGAGTTCGCCTCAGTACCAGATCTCCTATTTTGAAGTGGAGGTTTCGTATCCCCTGGCTGTACGACTTTGCCTGTTTGAGACGTCGAGGCTCTCTCGAGCTTCACGCATTTTCTGCGTGAAATGCTTCCGGACGTCTTCTGCGAACTGCACAGTGTTGCGCTGCATGCTTGCAGGATCTGCGCAAAGAAGGCCAGTTCAGAGGGGAAACGCTAGCTTTTTTCCAAAAGTTAAGTTGAGCTGGAGTAAAAACGCGTGGACCGGTTGATTTCAGAACTGCTAGAAACTGGCATTTCTGCCAAAAGGCGTCGTGTTGCTCTGTATGCTGTACAAGCATTAGCTTCAGGTTACGGTTGACTCTTTCCTTGATATTCGCCTGTGGATGGTACGGCGAAGTGCCTCTGTGCCCTATCCCTAGTGCCTTACACACATCGACGGACACATCCATGGACACAGTTGGAATGCGAAACGAAGCGCCGTCCAGGAACACGTCAACCTTATTAAGCTCAAAAAAAATTATCAGACACTATTTCTTTGGTTGTCGAGTGATTCACATTTGCTCCTGTGAGTGTGGGGTTGGCAAGAGCCACTGGCGGAAAAATGGCGTCATGATTCTGCAGAGATACCGCTCACAGGCCGTAATCGCTTGTGTCGGTTTGCACGACAAACGGACGGTTAAAATCAGGAAGATGCAAAACAGTAATTCTTGACCAAGGTTTTGGACAGGTTAGAAAAGGCTGTTTGTTGTTCCTGTCCCCAACACCACTTTGTTTTCTTGCAAAGCAGGGTGATTCCACGTCAGTTCATGCAATGATGGTCCGGGTCATAATTTAGATATTTTTGTTAAAAATATATATGAAAGCCATGTTCTTGGGAGGAACATTCAGCTATATATGAATGACGTAACAATATGTTTCGCTGAGATATAAAATAGAGAAGCTGGAGGCTTGGAAATTGAAAAGATTTCACAATGCTACTTTGCACAGTCGTCATTTCCTCATCAAAGCTATCACGTCACCATAACTTTTTAATACGTTTTACAAAAGATATACAACACATACACAAAAAATTAAAAATATCAATAAAATATTTCTATGCAAACAAAAACATCAAACATGGCATAAAAACGCGTTTTAGAGACATATTCACAATTTTTTTTGGAAATAAACCATCCTTTATAATACTTAACAAGACATATAAAATGCGCGTCTTTAAATATTCGTTACGAATATATAAAGATAATATGCCCACCTTTAATTATCTTTTTGTTATTAACGCGGAAATGCGGCTGATTTCTCAAAATGTGGCCAGATTGGGCATCGATATTTAAAAGAAACTTCATCTTTTATTTTTTTAAACTCCACTTGATACTTTGAAGTGACTTGAACTAACCTGTGATGGCAAAAGATTGAGTAGCATATGACCTCCGAAGGGGAAAAGCTACGACAAACCTTCACTAGGAGCGAGCGGATGTCTTCGTCATAACGGCTTTGCCGCACAGCACCAAACACTTTAAGCGTTAGTTATGGCATGCATTTTATATTATTAAAATTCTTTTTTTCATAAAGGGTGAGTATTAGTGACGTGAAAATGAACTTTGAGCTGGAATACCATTAATTAGCTTACAATTCACAGAAACAAAACGGCCCCACTCTGCAAATTCGCTAACTTTGCATACATAAGCTTAAAACTCTCAGTTGCGCCGGTGGCCATGTAAACATCCGGCCTCTCGGCATATGATGACTTCCACAGAGGAGATGCCTTGATCTCTCTCACAGGTTCTATGGTGGTCCACTTTGCTTTTCACCGCACGAAACTCTCGAACTCGAAGACAGTTGTGAGCACTGCGCGGAGTGGTTTGACGCGTTCCGCGAAGCGCTGAAGGCTTGCAGTTCCCACCAGGAACGCAAGCGATTGTACACGCTTCTGCCACCAAGCATCTCGAAGAAAAAAATATTGCGTCTTTTGCCGGAAGCGACTGCCTACATGATTGATCAAACAAGAAAACTGAAGCGCAAAGGTGGTGTATGGGCAACCCCTGATCCCTACATGGTGAAAAAGGCGAATGCCGTAGACGTGAGGGTTGCAATTGACTATTACACACGCGACGAGCTCGCATGCTCTGTTCAAAGCCCCAACAAAAAGGACGTCGTCAAAGCCATGATCAACGACATGTCCAAAGTCGTAAAAAGGTTCATGACCCACTCTATTAAGGAAGCAGCTGTGTAGGAAGGAGCATCCCCATCCAGAACTTGGCATCTCCAAATTTTATTCCCTACGACAAAAATGGGTGAAAAAAAAGTCCCGAGCACGAGGTGTGCGCATGCATATATTGCGTCAATTTTCAGTTGCTTTTAACGGCAAAAACAAATGCCCCAAATAAGACATTTACTGAAGACAACCTCAAGCGCATCTACCTCTGCTGCGCTCCACAGAACGATTGCCTCCTGCGCCGTTGCGAAAAGTGCACAAAAACGCAGAGCATCTCGCTGCAGTCGCTCCATCTCGACGAAGACGAAGAGATCTGTTTCGCGTTATGGGACGCCGGCGAACTCGTCAAAAAGGTTATGGACACTTCCGCCTTCCTGCGAGAACTGGACAGCGGAAAGTATACGAGGCATTCTTACATCCGTGACCTTCAGCGAAGCCCTATACATGACACAATAACCGCCTTACCCCCCAAGGCATTGATGTTTCACTTCGATTTTGCGGAAAAGTGGACAGTACTCTTCCCAACCGATGTGCAGTGTTTTCATTGGAAAAAAACTCAAGTGTCTCTCTTCCCAAGCGTGGTTAAATCCACCGAGAGGCCGGATGTTTACATGGCCACTCGCGCAACTGAGAGTTTTAAGCGTATGTATGCATAGTTAGCGAACTTGCGGAGTGGGGCCGTTTTATTTCTTTGAATTGTAAGCTAATTAATGGTATTCCAGCTTAAAGTCCCTTTTCGCGTCACTAATACTCACCCCTTATAAAAATAATTGCGGTGGCTTAGCTCGGCTGTGCCAGGATATACGTAGCGTGAGCTTATGCGCACAAAATGAGAGGCGCTATCAAGCGGCTCCGGTGCAGCGTCAGACTTGGCTACTGCGCAACGGAGGCGCACAGCTGGGCACGCGGCGGTGCCAGTGTGTCTGCCGCGGCCATGACGTCACTCCTCTGGAATGCGCAAACCGGTGGAGCGCGCGGCGGCGGCGGCTCCGGTGCGCCAGCTGTGCGCCGTGTGACGTCACTGCTCCTCGCGCTTGCGCAGCACGGCTCTTTGGGAGCCACGCGAAACTGCTCAACCTCGGCCAGTGTAGCTAACGCTACAAAAGAATTTTAATAATATAAAATACATGCCATAACTAACGCTCAAAATGTTTGGTGATGTGCGGCAAATCCGCTATGACGAAGACGTCGGCTCGATCCGAGTGAAGGTTTGTCGTAGCATTTCCCGTTCGGAGGTCATATGTTACTCATTCTTTTGCCATAACAAGTTAGTTCAAGTTACTGCAAAGTGCCAAGGGGAGTTTAAAGAAAATAAAAGATGGAGTTGTTTTTTTTAAATATCGACGCCCAACCTTGTCACATTTTGAGAAATCACCCCCATTTCCGCGTTAATAACAAAAAGATAATTAAGGGTGGGCATATTATCTTTATATATTCGTAAAGAATATTTAAAGACGCGCATTTTGATATGTTTTGTGAAGTATTATAGAAGATGGTTTATTTGCAAACAAATTGTGAATATGTCTCTTAAACGCGTTTTTATGCCATGTTTCGGTTTTTTGTTTGCATAGAAATATTTTATTAATATTTTTAATTTTTTGTGTATGTGTTGTATATTTTTTGTAAACCTATTAAAACATTCATGGTGGCGTGAAAGCTTCGATGAGGAAATGACACCTCTGCAAAGTATAGCATTGTTAAATCTTCTCAATTTCCACGCCTGGAGTTTCTTTGTTTTATATCTCGGCGAAAAACATTGTTACGGCGTTCATATATAGCTGAATGTTCCTCCCACGAACATGGCTTTCATATATATTTTTAACAAAAATATCTAAATTATGACCTGGACCATCATTGCATGAACTGACTTGGAATCACCCAGCAGTCGATTGAGAGCCTCCGTAATCTCGGCACACCGCGAAACGAAGTCTCTATAGAAAGCAGACATGCCGAAATATCGCTCAAAGGCTTTTGAAGTCGTGAGGAGGAGGGAAATCAGCTATCGCTCGCAGCTTATTATCGTTTTGGCGCAGCGTGCCACTGTCAACAGCGAAGCCAAGAAGGTTAATTTTCGTTGCGGCCAACTGGACTTTGTCTGAGTGATTCATAAGTCCGGCCTGGCGCATTAGTTCCAGTATACTCCGAAGATGTATTAAGGTGTTCCTCAAATGTTCGTGAATACACGACCAGGTCCTCTATGTACGCCATGACGAACTCACATTTTGCGTCACCGAGAGCAACGTCCATTAAGCTCGGAAATATGGCGGGTGAATTGGACAACCCAAAGGGAAGGCGAGTGAATTCAAATAGAACTAAGTGGCAAATAAATGCCGTCTTTGTCTTTTGGACGTCAGACGGGTGCAGTTCGATTGTAAGTCATCCCGGCTGCTTTCGAGGGTTGTCAAAAAGAGTCGAATTTCCAAGGGCGTACATACCTCAAGAAATACCCGAAAACGAAGTAACTGTCTCGGATCGACACTTCGTTTAGGCGCTTCTGGTGTAAACGAAGTCTGGTCGTGCCATCCTTCCGTGGAGCAAGAACTACCGGTGAACCCCAAGGGTATTTCGACTCACATTCTGCGCACGTGTCGATCAATTTTGTAAGCGCCGCATCCAGAAGTTCGCGCTTGTGGGCACTCATGGGTCTCGCGTTGCACCTTCGGGGTGGTACACTCTTGGTTTCAATACGGTGCCGCAAAAGATCAGTTTTCCCCGGCCGTTCCGTGAACATCGGCGAGAACGGCTCCAATAGATGTTCGAGCCGCTGCTTCGAGCCGCTGGAAATGATCACTGACGATTTGGCAGGTGGGCAATCCGGGCCAACGCTTTGGATCCCCAGGTTGCGCACAAGCTCGGGAACAAAGGCCGCGGTGAAATTCGAGCATTTCACTGGGGCTCCGCAGCGAATGGAGTTGGACCCTAGGGAGGTTTAGAGAACCGTATTAATGCGAAAGCATTATCTGTCTGTAGCAGCGAAACGGCAGTTAAATTCCCATTGGCCAAAAACACAGCAACGCAGATGCTTCATCACGAAAGGCGCCAGGGCGCTCAAGGTCAAAGCCGACGCGCCTCAGAAATAAAACGCAAAGAAAAGCGAGGCCATGCAGATGCAACGTCACGAAGGCCGAAAAGCCGGCGGGGTTTGCCGCGCCCGCGCAGTGGGGAGCGTGACTTCACCGCCGGAGCACCGTGTGCAAAAAGAAGACGTGGCGCGCTGCTTGTAGGAATGCGCTGCGTGTACGAATGCTTTGGCATTCCTACTCGTAAGCAATCCTAAGTGTCTTCAGCGTACTCTATTTTTGTTTTTGCGCATTCGATACGGTGCGATGATCCGTCCGGAACGAACTGCGCATGTAAGAGTCTTCTGCGCTAGCGCATGCGCAGTTTGTGCCGGGGGTCATATTGTGGCGTATTGTATGTGCAAAGCGGTTTCCTAAAACTCCCTTTTAGCGAGTTTTAGTAGACCGCTTTCGTGCGCACGCTCCGCTCTGCGGAGCGGCACAATTCCCACTGGGCATGCGCGGCCGATCCGAGTTTGAGCGTAGCCGTCTGCGCATGCGCAGTTGGGCAGGCTCGAAGCGAAGCGGGAAGGGAAAACGATCTACTAAAACTGCCAATTAGTGGACTAGAAACCCCAAGAGAGAATTATGAAGCAAGAAGCCGGGACATATTACGCGCATACAGGGGTGGCAAGCGCCCGCGGAAGACTAATGCATTTGTCTACGTATATCTGTGTGCGTTTATTTCTATATTTTGTTTTATTCTTTTGGTATTTAGAAATTATTTTCGATATTTCTCGTACGTTTTTACATTAAGTTTTATCGGTTGTTTGGTTATACCGTAACTATTTCACGTTGATAAACCGTTAAGTATAATTCCGAGTGTAATGCAAGTTTTTTCATGAACGAAGCCCGGGCGCCTACGTTCCCGCTGAGCACGCGGAGTCATATTATTCCGTTTACGAAACGAGAAGCGAGCAAAAGAGGCGCTCGTAGCTTTCTATCTGAAAAATGCGACTAGCGCTTGGATTTGGAGCGTATGAACATATTGTTACAGAGTATAGTTTTGCTATGTGTCGTCTTTGGCCAGATTAGAACAGATTGTGAGTCGGCCCCGTACCGCCCCTTGCGCGCATCGTTGTCGTCGTCAGCGTATTCTGGCACGCGCTTCAGCCCCATCGCTACCATATTTATGATACAAAGTTTTTCAAGGTTGTTTCTTTTCCAAAAAAGATTTATTCTGCTTAGCAACCTCGCCTAGTTCAGTTAGAGCCAGACAGATTTTTTCTGCAGGTGTTGTTGTTGGTGCTCTCTTGCAGGCTCACAAACTTTACGCAAAAGAAGGTCACACGCTAGCCCTCTCTGATAGAGAGATAGATTATCTTAGCCAAGAGCTGTCCGGGGTGATTAGACGACCTCGGTGAGCGGCCCGAACCCAACGGGTCGACGCACCCATCCGCCTCTCCCACCCGCCCTTCCTTCCTTTTCCCCCCCCCCCCCTCTACCTCTGCCCTTTCCCCCTTTCCCTAAGTGTGCGCAGGGGAACCTGCGTTCGTACTCCTTGGAATAAACTTTGTTGTGAGTTGAAAGAATGTAGTCGTCTGTGTTTCGTCCTCTCTATGTTTTATACTCTCTGTGATCTAGTAAGGTCACACTCCCCCCTCAACAACGAGATCCAGCACATTCGCTTTCTTGAAATTGATGCGCGGAGTCTCGTCACCTGGACGTCGGTTACATTCGTTTTCGACACACCTGGTTACTATTCCAAGTAGAACTTTGATCCCGAGACACATCCCATTGGTGCAAAACATCACTGCACATTTTCTCATTTTGATCATTAACATCGAAAATGAAATGCGCCTGATAAGGCCTAAACATAAGAACAGCTGGGAACGCTTGGGAAGATTTTTGCTCATACCGCTTAATGACCACATGTAATTACGGTCAGAAATGCATTCAAATCAAGCGCGCACCTACGCGCCTTGAGGGCTTAAAGCCCATAAATGCCGATGTTGCCATCAGCCAACGTAGGATGTCAATTTCAGGCGCAGAGGTCAGTCGAGGGCATCACTGTAAAAGAGGTAGCTTGCCTGTTCGGGAGGTCCGGCCTGGATATCTGCGGCTTCAGGTAACTCAGCCGCGATCCTATGGCTCCATAATACGCCGGCACAGACCACGTCGCAGAGGCATTTCTTGAAGTAAAACGCCTAAAGACAGGGACAGAAGAAAACTTGGAGGACACTTGAGCTTCACCTTTAAGAGTGGAACGAGATAGCTAAACATATACCCAGGTAGCACGCCAGAGGAATGCCCAATTTGGGCAAAGGTCTGACAAACATAATAGCCCAACTTTGGCGCAGTTAGGTTTTTGCACCATGGCACTCATCAGTGCCAAAGTACGGTGCCTAGCTATAGCCTTAGTTGGGCGATCCTAGGGCATGCCAAAGTTTGGCTCTTCTCTGGTAGGCCAGAGGAGTGCCAAAGTTGGTGTCATACTTGAGCCATAACTGCCATAGTAAATCCTAATCTGGGAATTCGGGGCATGCCAAGGTTTGGCGTTTCTCTGGTCTGCCAGAGGAGCGCCAAAGTTGGTGCCATACTTGAGCCATAACTGCCATAGTAAATCCTAATCTGGGAATTCGGGGCATGCCAAGGTTTGGCGTTTCTCTGGTCCGCCAGAGGAGCGCCAAAGTTGGTGCCATACTTCAGCCATAACTGCCAGAGCAACGCCTAATTTCGGTATTTGGGACGTGCCAAAGTTTGGCTTTTCTCTGGTTTTGGCCCAAAGATGCCAGATGAGAGCCTAACTATCAGAATATGAAGCCTAACTTTGGCACTTGTTTGGCGATTTTGCCCCAAAAATGCCAGATCTCAGCCGAACTACAATGAAGTAAGCCTAACTCTGGCACATCTGTGGCAATATTGGCCCAAAGGTGCCAGATGACTGCCGAACTATAGGAAAGTGAAGCCTAACTTTGGCACTTGTTTGGCGATTTTGACCCTAAGATGCCATATGTCAGCCGAACTACATGCCACTAAGCCTAACTCTGGCACATCTGTGGCGATTTTTGCCCAACGGTGCCAGATGACAGCCGAACTATCAAAAAGTGAAGCCTAACTTTTGCATTTGTTTGGCAATTTTGGCCCGAAAATGACAAATATCGGCCGAACTACCGGGCAGTAAGCCTAACTCTGGCATTTGTTAGGCGATTTAGGCCCAAATATGCCAGATGACAGCCGAACTACCAAGCAGTGAAGCCTAAATTTGGCATTTGTTTGGCGAATTAGGGCCAAAATACCCAGACGCTTGCCAAGGAAGGTCAGGTTTGGCTCTACTTTGGCTTTTTCGGGCTTTTTAATGCCCTAAACTCCCAGACAAAAGCCAAATTTTGGCCCAGAACTCGGTGCTACCTGGGTAAACTCTCGCTCGTTTCCAAGCCGTGCAAGTGTCTCTGCGTTGCCTAGAATGGCTGTGCGCAACGCTGAAGTGGATGCGCGACCTGCAAGAATGAATTTGATAGAAACTTTGCGCCGTGTAAAAGCGGTGTGTGCCACGTTGGTTTGCCCGCCTGAGTGGGTATTCATACTGGATGTTCAGGAGCAGCTGAAGGAATGTTATAGTTTATGTACGCATAATATTTTCCTTTTGAAATGTTGCGTAAATATGTACAAGCAGGCAATAACAAAAAAAAAAAAAACGAATCTCTGCGTGGCCTAGTCAGTAGCCTGGCCGGCTAGCAACCTATGATCGTAGGTTCGAGTCCCGTTATAATTATTAAAATTTTTTTCTTTAAGGCAAAGGAATTATTTTATTAAGTGGAATCATTTGACACATGCAGCGACCTTTAATTCGCATCACACGTAATGCTTTTAACTACTTTTATTCCACGCGTGACGTCGCGTTTTACGCGAGTGTTGTGGGTTGTTTTAAATTCCCGCGCGAGGTCATGTGGCTGGGACGTCATGGCCCCATCGACCAATCAGGATTTTCTAGTAACGACGACACCGACGCCCACGCCGACGCCGGCTTTTCTGCGACACGACCTCCCTAATGCCATCGCGTTAATAGATGCTAATAGGACCCGGCGTACTTGCAAACAATTTTTATTAAAAAAAAAAAAAACTTAGTCGGAAGAACAGCAATAAAACAAAATATGCGCTAAAATATTTTAAAGCAGCTAAAGCCGTGAGCAATATCAAAACAAATATTTAGCGCGAAATTTGTGAAGCCTTTTTTTATCGAATCGCATGGCAACGACGTCTGTGACGGTTTGCGCATATCCGCAGAGAGCTAGTCATGAGTTAGTTTGATGTAGCCTTTTTAACTTTACTGTTTTTAGCGCATAGGTTTTAAGTTTGTTTTTCGCTGTTTCGCTGGAGTGTTTTCAAAATAAAATTTCAGTTGGAAGTACGCAGTGTACTGTTAGCATATATTTTATTATATTCTTGTCTTTAGGCGTTATACTTGAAGAATATACAACCAACCATCCGAACTTGCCATCTTAATACAGCTTATTGCCGCCTCGACGTGCCAAGTATTATTTTATGGGTACACCTTTGGAAATGTCTTGCCTTCAGCTGGCCATGTAAAAAGGATTTTTTTTTTAATAATAATGTGCTTCATTAGTTTTCAACGGGATACATGTTTCGGGTCCGTCAAAGCCATAGTGGCTTGTGGGACTGGGCCCGGCAGTCGGTTTCATACTGTAAAATTATTTTACAATGCTTTTCAATCTCTAATACTGCACAATGCAGTATAAACATAACACAAGAAACAACAAGAAAGAAAAAGAAAATTGACTAAGCACACTGCAGACTATAATATACTTATTTTAAGAGTGTTCCATACATGTAAAACAGACTACCAAAGTAAACAAGGTAGCACATTCTTCGTACCATTACAAAACACAAAACCAAAAAAAAAAGGCAAGATTCTTCGGTCTGTGCTATGGAGGCAAATCACAAGATATCCGGGCGTCCTGTGGATGTTATGCCCACGGTCTACCGTCCCTGAACGGGAAGCTAGCATGAAATATGGTGAGCACCTCAGACTCGCCACTCAGGTCACGGACTTCATCTGGGAAGCATTTTGAGCTTCGCTGCCTAAGCGTGCAAGAAGGAACGTTCATTCGATTGATGTAACATTTTTCGGAGACGCGCAGACACCATTAGTAAGTTACTATGCTCCGTTTCATGCTTCATGTGCAATGCTGGGGAAGGTACGAAAACAGTCCGCGAGAAAAATGTACGAAGAATATGTCACTCCGCATGTTTCATGGCCCAGTGGCACAACGCGCTGCTTTGCGGATTGTGAATATAGGCCGACACGCTGTTTACAAACAAGCCCGCGTTTGTCCACACCACGTGTGGGCACTGCGTGTGCGCAGAAACCGAATTCGCGTAAAGTGAAGCGTCTGCGCCTGCGCAGTGGCGTCGACAGCGCTACCGCAGCTGCGTGACGTCAGGGCCGCATGTCGGTCTATATCGAAAATATGGGTTCAAAACCACTGCTGTTTTTGTTGTTAATTTTTTTTTTTATGATTTAAACAGTATGCTATCATACAAATGGCTCATTTCATTTACAATCATAGTCTTAAAAAAAAGTTCACCGTCTACGGCAAATATGATCTTTGAAACATCCTGTGACCGGCAAGGTTATCACTGCAACCCCCCCCCCCCCCTTTCTTTCGATATGCAAATTTTGAAACACACTCCTAGGTCCAGATGTAATTTGATATATGCATTCAACACGTACATGCATATACAATTTATACGTGAAATCATAGTTTACGTTTAAGTAACATACACCATAACATTTAAATAACGTAAAATACAAAGCACCTGTAAAAAATCCAGTTTCGCTTGTCCCAGCGTGCAGAAGGGTCAGGCGTCCCCTTTTTCCCGATGGTGCTGGCAAGCCTGTCGTTAAAGACCGACAAACAAGCAGAGAGGAGGATCCGCGCCCTTTCCAACCTTCGTTTTCCTCCTCTCCCCCAACAAGAAAGAGGAAAATTACCCCTCTCCACGTTTGCCGTTTCTGAAGACATGACCCAGCCGGCTGACGTTTTGGGGTGCCAATAATCTTGGCGGATTAGAAAAGATTAGCCCAGAGGGCAGTTCGTGATTCCACCAACACAACAAAAAAGTGAAAGTCGCTTGTCCTTCCTTTCTTTCTGTTTTCACTCCCTTGACGCTTGACTGCGTTGCCTACTTTGTTACCTAAATCCTAGTGCTGACCTTCGGGCTTGAAAGCATGCGAAAGAAAACTCAAAAATGCCACTTCACAAGATTTTTCGTCTGCTCGCGCCTCTTCGAGTCTTTTCGTTCAGAGGACATCAGCGACAACTATTTCCTGTCTGAGGTTCTCGCTAAAACACTGATTAGTACATAATTTTATTCTACATAGCACGCATTTGTCTTAGCCCACGTAATATGGTATTTATTATCTCTGGTTCTTTAATATTCCAGCAATCGCATCAAAGTGAACAACCATGGAGGTGTCCGAGCCCTCCACGTTTATCTCAAGAAAAAGATTGCGGGACGGCAGCCTAAAAGAATACGCATGCCAGAGGAGTAAGCTGCGGCGTAGCATCAACCTGACATTTCCCTCTGAAGATGAAATGACGAAATTCGACATCCTGCTACAGAAAACTAAAGTCTTAAATGAAGGTAATTCTCTAAACACAATAATAATGAAAGCTCTGGAGTGCCTCTTGGAGGCGCCGCGTTGTCCTGGAACTAACAGATCTGGACATGTAACAAGCTAGTTCAGAACGACATGCGAATCAACGTTAGTTGTTTGCGACACGTCTGCGCTCTTTGAGATGTTGAGGACTCTGCTGGACCACAGGACAACTTGTCCAGAGACCTTGGTATTAGAAAACACGACTCCCTCCGGCTTTGGGTCTACACTCCACTGGAAATGCAAGGACCACTCTTTGATTCTTCGCACCAGCAGCAAGATCGGAGACTTGCGATTTGTTGACTGTCATTTTGCCCTTGCGTATATCTGCAGCGGTATGCTCCCAGTGCAGTTTCAGAAGTTCTGTGAGTTCAGCACCTTACCATACTCTTCAAGGGCTCTAGAAAGCCTGGCAACAAAAATCAAGGCAGCAGTGAGCCTGTTGAAGATGGAGTCTCTCGCAGCAGCCCAGCAAGAAGAGTGTAGGGATAGTCAACCCCCGACTTCCTCTACAACTAGTATAAGCATCAAGACGGACGCGCGGCATGCGTGTCGAAAAAACTCTTACCACACAGATGTCGTTGCGATTGGTCAAAAGTCGCACAAAGTGGTAGGAATTGTTCATGTGACGAAGGATGAGGAAATTTCTTCCCAGAAACACGAAGCCTTGGGTACAAGGAAATTGTATGAGTATTTTGACGGAAGGGGGATTCACTGTGAATGATCATGCGCATGATAGAAACACCACTATCAACAAGATAATTCAAGACAGGAATAGCAACACAACAAATTCAAATGATCAATGGCACGCCGCAAAGAGTATCAAGAAGGGCATGATGGTCATATCCTCAGGACCAAAGAAAATTGTAGGTAAAACATGGCACCATGAACTCTCTGAAAAATGCCAGGCAGTGCGCAATCACGCCTACTTCGCGATGGACAACTGTGGTGGTAGTGCTGATAAACTGCGAGCAACGTTGTTGAACTGCGTAGAGCATTTTTCAGGCAACCATCAAATGTGTGCTTCCGATTCGCAATGTAAAACAGTTGGTCACGTTCTAAGCACTCTCCTCATCAAGGATCCCGTGGATGTGGACCTTCTGACGAAATTTATAAAATCAACAACTGTGTACAGGTTTGCTCAAGATTTTGTACACTCTAAGAATACCTTTTTTGTTGAGTCCTTCAACAACACAGTGCTCATGTACTTAGACAAAAGGATTCATTACAAGAACGAGAATTATGACCTGAGGCAAAGTCTAGCAGTTCTTGACTGGAACGAGCACGTCGAACGAGAACACACGTCTGTCTACCACATCGAGGAATGTCGGCACCCGGACAGGCAAGGAGGAAAGAAAAAGTATGCAAAAAAGAGCTACAGGTAAATATTCTTTTTAATAATATTCGATATAGCATGCATTTCTTTAGTCTATAAGGTTGTTTCTTCTAGATTCGTAAAGAGCATTCGCGAACTGCTCTACCGAGCTGCATCCATAGAGGATGTGACCGCCGCACTGTGTGATGCCCCCGAAAGCGACAGCAAATGAAAGGTATGAGCCTACATTGAATTTTCCTTTTTGATTGGACCTTAATTCTAATAACCAGTGTGTTATGGAAGCTCCAAACTTTTCTTTCTCATGATGGTGATTCGACAACAATATCACACAGAGCACGCACTTTCAAGTTCGTAAAATTTGGGCGACGTAAGTGGGTCAAAATGTGGTGATCAGTTCTGCCCTAGATCGATATTTTATAATCCTGGATACAAAAAGCGCTGTTAGTCCGATAGCAGAACGTTTAGTTCAAGGCTTTGAGTAAGGTGGATACGGGGCCTTGGAAAAAGTAGCACTATGTCGCAAGTTCTTCTCAGAACTGGCGAAGCAACGATTGCGAGCGCGTTGTTTTTCAAATGTCCTTTCTATGCGCAAGTGCAAACCAGGCTTTCAGTACAGCAATGTTTATACGCCCGTTCCTATGCCAGGTACAGACAACACATTGTTAGAGGGCGTATACGAATATTCCGTGGGCACTATCCTCTACTTTTCTGCTCAATCTCGGTTGGGTGGAATGCATGTTGACTTACAGTATTGGCCAAAAGTTTAGGGCTCGCCCCGTGCGCGGCCAGAACGAGCTCGCGCTGCTACCATCGGCGCTCGCTGGCTGCGAGATTTTTGAGAGTGTGAGGGAACTTCGCTCTTGCGTGACTTGCGCCGCGGTCGCTTTGATAATACAGTACTAGCGCAATAGCTGGTGTGGCGTGCACCTTTACTGCGCTCGTTGGAAGCTACTGCTGCGCGGAGGCGCTGACATGCGAAGGGACAGACGCATTATCTGGCGCATTACCTATTGCCGAATGCTGTGCTAACAGATAACGAAGTGCTTATATCAGTTTGTTCATTTCATTTCAATCACTTTTCTATTTCAGTCCTGATCAACGTTCGAGACATCTGGGATGGAGGTGCTGCGTCATTGGCAACAGGAGTCAGCCATGCACCTAAACTGAAGTTCTTGGATAAATAAATTTTTGTTTAAATAAATGTGCTGAAACAGATTTTATGCCAAGCTCGACCCCGTTTCTCCTCGTTGATCTTGTACCTAGCTCTAATTGAAATTTATAAGAAAGTTTTTGTCTAAGCACACGAGCACGGCCGCATACAGATTGAGAGCGCCTTGCCTTGCAATCAGTTCGGCCATACGAACGCGAGAACCTAATAGAGCTCGGAGCGCCCGCCTGCCCATTACCGCAGGAATTGGTGTACACGCTCCAGCAGTTACTGCGCTTGCCCGCAGTAACTGCTGGAGCATCCGTGAACGCGTGAGCATGTCCCTCTTGGTTGTTTGGTGCTTTACATGTGAGCTTGAGTGGACACGGCATTTCCTGGGTTATGTTTCGTATTGAATCCTCCTGTGCATGCGTTATTCTGACATTTGCATGCGAGAAGGCCAAAGCGCTGTTACAACGCTCAATACACCTTGCCGGAGAACCAAGAAGGCCTCTTTTGGACACTACATTGCACAAAGCATCGCATGGAATTGTGGGGCTGTTCCTATACACACTCGATCCGAATGGTATGATTCGCATATACTGGAAGCAGCACGATCTATTTCTTTTCATCACTCCCATTTTAGCACACGAAGAAAATGCAAATGCATCGAGTTTGCTGGATGCGCTGCAAATTTCTGGAATGGCATATTGCACGGCACATCAGTGGGACAAGGAATCTGTTCTGGCTATTCCGCGTGAAAGCATTCACCAGTTGCAACTCGGCTCCAGACTTGCTACTAAGACTGGAGGCACTGTTCTATAACACGTAAATAAAAACGCAGCTAATAGACAAAACGCGTATTTCTTTATTTGTTATAGTGGATAAAGCACGTGTACTTGTAACAAAATAACATCCAATATGTTATAAATATGTCACTCTTGTTTTGTGAGCTTCATATGGCAGGCTAACTATTTTTCAAAAGTTCACATTTGCGCCTTTGAGATAACCTTTAGTTTGTTCCCATCTGGTGAACAATCACAAATCCACGTGAGGACATTCGAAATCTCCTACGTGACTTGCAAGCACCGGTTTGGCAAGACCAGGTTTAGTGGTCCCAGGCAGTTGTTGACAATTGACTATGCACAACAATCGTTGGAGAACTTTAGACTTTATTTCATTACGAGTAAAATTTAGCACAGCTGTAAGAGTAAAAATCCTACGTCACACTTACTGCTGCTACTCCCATTTGTGTCCCATGTAGGACATTTCTTTTGGGTTAGGGTATAGGGCTCGAACATGCTCAATAACACATTTGGGCATGATCTCGCGCTTGGTGATCACGTTGAGTTGCCCGCAGCTCCTCTTCTTTCGCAGATAGGTCGGGTGGCGCCAGACACCCAAGTTCGCCAGGCAGCCCCAAAACTTCCGGTAGTAGCTCTTCCGTACTCCTGGATTTTTTTCCGACGGTCGCTGGCCTTCACCCATTCTAACGTAGCCTCGGGTAATTATGCACGGGGCACATAAACACTCTGGGCATTCCATTTTCCTGCTTGCAAGTTAAATAAAAAGGAAAATATGAAATTAGAAGCATTTATTATCAACTGAATATTTATCATTACAATGAGTGAATAACACTGTCATTTTTAAATATGAAAAAAGTCAGAGCGCTTCAGCTTGGAAATTATGTTCCTTTGCTGATACACTAAATGCGTACACCATGCAAGAAGGCCCTCAAATTTAATATTTCTCCACTGGGAGTATTATACAAGCAAATGTCTCCCAGTACCACTTTATTGTGGTACGGGGAAGGGCACACAGGATTCACGAAGCAGTAACTTGCTTCGGTAACCATGTAAGAATTTTCATACTTGGCTCTAGAGTTGAGTAAGCGACAAAATCCCGTTATATAAAAACTGCCGTTCTGGGCAGATTTCGAAGTTCTGAAATGCACCCACCTTTTTGGTATTTGAAGATTCTTTCCGTCTCTCCGCTATTCGATTCGCAATGAAGACACCGTTCCGGAACGTTTTTGGAGGGCGGGTGTGAATAAGCCACACTGGACGGCTTAGAAAATCAGCGCTAGAGGTCCCGCCGCGGAAACATACCGTGCTAGTAAATCTCTCTTGACTCATAGTCATAATAAATAGGAAAAAAAAAAAAAAAAACAAACAACGCGGCCAGCCTCTACATTTTGCCGACCTTCACGACGAAATACAAAAAAGAAAACGATCCACAAAAAAAAAAAAACCAAAAAAAACAGAGGGATAACTTTTTTTTTTTTTTTTTTACCCCGTCTTCTGCAGGTGCATCTAATCCCTGTTGTTGAGGTTTGGGGGTGACTGCTGCAGACCTTGAAAGGTCCAAAGCTTATCTCCAGGGGCCGCTTACTCGTTTATTATTTGTGCAAGAAGGGTGTCAGATGGTGAGAAGGAAAAGGGAGAGAGAAACGAAAGAAAAGAGGAGGAATCTTCTGCCGGGAAGAAGACGATTCTGTAGGGCGGTCTTTAAGCGTCTCGAGAAGGCGTCCTGAAAGTGTTGTCTTGCCAGACATGCTGCTTGGGATGCCCGCCATTTACCTACGTTTCATACAGGTAGACAATTTCCCTGCACCAAAATGGCATCAATAAATATACAGGGAGTTACAACATTATCGTACACACTTTAATCCGAGGGGTGATCAAAAAGTTCCGGGACTGATTTTGTTGCGCAGAAAGTAAGGGCAGTACAGTGATGCGCGCTCAGCAGTCGAAGGAAGGGACCTTCGCGTCTCATTATACCAAAGGGCGTCGCTCTGTGAACATTTGGAGCTGCGCTACACTAGTTTGTTTGACCACATGCACGAGCATGATGGCGATCTTTTCATAGACTGTTAACCAAAGCGAAAACGAACATCAATTTTACGTCAAACTAGGCAAATCTAAAACAGAGACCTCTGAAATGATTTAGAAGACTTATGTCAAAAAGCAGTGAGGTGTGCGAGGTGTTCTGAGTGGCACTGGCGCCTCAAGAATGGCAGAACGTCACTGAAGTCGAGGAGAGGGTGGATAAAGTCGCCCCACCCCTCTTCCGTCTTCCAGCGATGTTCTGCCGTTCCTGAAGCGCGAGTGACACTTAAAACACCTCGCACCCTTCACTGCTTTTTGACATAAGCCTTCTAAATCATTTCACAGGTCTCTATTTTATTTTTGTCGAGTTTGACGCATAATTGATGTTCGTTCTTTCCTAGGTTTGCAGTGTATGGAAAGATCGCCATAATGCTCGTGCATGTGGTCAAACGAACTAGTGTAGCGCCGCTCCAAATGTTCACAGAGCGACGCCCTTTGCTATAATGAGACACGAAGGTCCCTTCCATCGACTACTGAGCGCGCATCACTGTACTGCCCTTACTTTCTGCGCAACAAAATCAGTCCCGGAACTTTTTGATCACCCCTCGTAATATCTTGTTTCAAAACCCCTGGCCATTCGTTCGCACATTTTGCACGAAGATCGCATTTTACGGTCTAAGTTTGATAAAAGTAAAATGGAAGGCATCACTCAGTTCTATTTTGCAATCAAATAAAAACTTATTCTTGTTTATTGGCGCAGCCAATCTTGATCTGCCTTTTAACTACGGAAATACATGGCCGATAAACAAAAAAGTTCGACGATTCTTAGCCCATGGACGAACAGAGTTTTATATTCGATTACAGGATAACTATGTGAGTGCATCCACACATCTTAATTTCAGCCGAATTCAACCATAAAATGCAATCTTCATAAAACACATGTGCGCGAAAACAGGCCAGTGATTAGGACATGCCACATTTCTAAAATGTGGACCATTATGTTGCACCATGCTGTACTATTTTTGCTTGGTTGTTATGTGAGACACATTAAAGCGAAAAATAATTCTGCCCGAAACAGCATAATGCAATGTGAGCCTGCGCGAGTAGAGGACGTAGCGTAACGATGAGCATAATGCTTATTTTTTATGTTTCCGGTTTTCCTTGATGCCTCTCAGCTACCTCCGACGCCAGGCAATTATGTCAGACCGTTCGATGAGTGCATGCTTCCTCTTAATTTTTTCAAAGGTCAAGTTCATATCCTTTAGTAGCCTTCACAAGGTCGTCTTGTTGAGCTTCGGCAGGTCGTCGTCGTCATTGACTACATTGATAATTTTCTCCAGCGTGGGGATCTACCTGTCGGCATACATGTAGTGAAGTTTAAGACGTATGGCTTGTTGCGTAAACCTGTCAAGCTTTATAGTCCGTCCGGAAAATGTAGCTCCACCCATATATCGAAACGAAACCCGACGTAGCCTCGACAAGGTCGTCAAGGGTGACTGAAAGCACGCGGAGTAGCAGCAGCTTCTGACCTCTTTGTCTTAAAACTAAAAAAAAAACTAAAAACACGTGTAGAAATTGAAAAAAAAAAGATTTTTCTTCGCTATGGAAAAAAGAAAAGAAAATAATATTTTTAATTATGAAGGAAAGTTTAAAAGTGATTTTTCCAATTATTGCAATTTCTTTCAGTTATTTTTTGAAGACCAAGAGGTTAGCAGCTGCTGCTGCTCCTCGTGCTCTCAGTCACCCATGAAGAAGAAACCGAGCAGGTTTCGCTTTCCTTTCGAGATTTCGTTGAACCGTTGGAGCTGCATTTTTCGGACATTAATTCTCACTCTACCAGGCAGATTTCTGCCGAATATGTTTACTTTCAAGGCTTAATTGTCCGTGTACTCGTTATTTTCATGTTTCGAGGTCTTTTTTTTTTTTCGTGGAGTCCACGCCGTCAGATAGTGCGAATGGACACTAGAGTCTCGCTGCTCACGAGCTTGAGTATTTCTCGCACTGCCTTCTCGGTTAAACGAGCTCTCTTACACGCGTACGCGTTCCGGGCCAGTTGCTTGCGTTTTTTGTAACCATCTTGGGGCGAAGCTTGGAAAACAGGCAAGTGGCAGATCTATTCGCAAGCAAAGCGGGCGACGCCATGTTTGTTTACAATCAGAAAACCGACTTTGCAAGTACCTGGCGCGAAACACGTAAAAGTAGCGAGCGATCTATACTCGCTATATATTTTTGTTTTATAAGCACCAACTTTCTGTGGGTGCCAAAATTGATTAAACGAAAATTATTTTAGCTTTCCTCGAAGAATTGTTTTCTTGTTTCGCTCTACGAATCGGTGCGAACTAACTTCTGCGGCGTAGTTATGCGCCAAATGTCATCCTCTAGCTTCGGCAGCGTTGAACATTATGTATGAAACATTGATTGAATAAATCTTTATTTAACGAGCATCAGGTGCAGATGTTGTTAGGGCACCCGCCCGGTGGTGGGCATCTTTATTCCGGGATACCCTGGCTGAGGCTGGCTGTCCGGGCCCTCGTCAGAGTCGTCACCAAGTCTTGCTGGATACCGGCGTCCGGGCTAGCGTCGTGCAAATAGGTTGCAACTTTACCCTTCCACTATGACCAAGCCAGAGGTAAATCTGTGCGCTCTTAAAACTTTGCCGGAGAAGGCGGAGCAGAAAGAGAAAGAAAGGTGCATCTCAAAAGGGGATGACGCTATTTTGCGCACTTCTGGAACTGGTCAGAAAAATGTGAATGCGAAACGTGTTGTATCTCGTTTCAAAAGTACTATACCAACTGCGAAATGCACAGCGCCATCTAGTGGGGTGCCGAAGAACACGCTTCGTTTCACCAGTTGGCTTCGGCGCTGGCAAAGCCCAGGGCGTGTAGGTGAAGTATTGAAAAATCCTTCGCTCGCACAAGCACTCGAGTGGAGACCGCACTTTCGAAAACCAGGAGCCACCGCCCGTACCTTTGGCGACACTTAACGCCAAATGTTTAGCTCAACTGTGAGTCCACCATGTTTGGTTAGCGAGAAACCATCGACCGGCGGGGCGACCAGCAATAACACACTACTAGGGTGTGCTCAGATAAAGGTGTATCCACACGACGGACCGGGCCGCGGACCGATTGATCACGTGATGCGCGGCCCGCGGGCCGCCCGGCTGCAATGAGCATCCACACGGCGGACCAAAAGAGCAGACGACAGAGCGAACGGGCCGGTCTAACCCTCGACCTCACAGCACCGCCAAACAGATGCAGCGAGCTGCTTTGAGGCTATTTGTAAGGAGCCAAGATGGAGGTTGAACGAAAGAGACGTTTGGCCGCTGTGGCCCTGGCGTTGACTATTGAGGACGAGGAGGACTTAACTGAACCGAAAAGGGCAATCCCACAGAGCGGGGAATTGCTCCACGAGCGCGATGAATTACAAAGTTGCATCGTCGCACCATGCCGCCATCGTCGCACAACAAAAGGTTCGTCTTCGTCTTCAACAGTAGGAGCCAAAAGAAAACGACTTTGGATTTGGATTCCAATCCAAACAACAAAAGTCAGCTTGTTGCCAGACTTAGCGCTTCAATTATGCTAAAAACGCCGCGGTCCGCCGCCAAGGTCCGGGCAAGAAAAGTCGCTTAGCATTTCTCAGAAGCGCGGGCAGCGGACCGCCGGCGGACCTCAAATACCGGTGACGTAAGATCACGTGATGCGCGGCCCGCGGAACAAAACAGCAATTTGGTCCGTCGTGTGGATACACCTTAAGGACGGTCATGGTGGTGTCATGCCTATTTTTTGTTTTCAATCAAATTTTTATAGAAGGTAGCGAAACCTGTCCACACAACGGGACAGACCTTACTTTCGCAAGATACTTCATGGTATTCGTGAGAAAAATCGCATTCGAGAGGAGATTGGAAAAACGATTTTCCCAACTGTGCCGTGACGCAACTTTGAAGGGCACACCGTCAAATTTTTTACGTTTAATACAAGCATACGTTTCTGCCAGATTTAGTTAAAGTTAACTTATATGAGCATATATTTCAAGCGAAATAAAAAGCCAAACTTGGCTTCTGAAGCAAATCTTACATAATGAGGAATTTTTCGGTGACTTTTTAAGTCGCTTTAAATTTGTTTTAAAGTTGAAACTTCTTATGTGGAGTATATCATGGCTTGTGAACTCTTAATAAATTAATTGGCGTTATAGAGTTGAAAATTGTTTCTGGATTGCGCCTGGAAATTTCGTCAAAATCGAAAAAGTCAAGACTTTGCGATTTTCGCGCGGCAATTAAAAAAATAATCAGTCTCAATTTTCTTTAAATTTTACCCGATGGGCCCTTGATGACCTGTAATTACAAATCTGCAATGACATGTTGCATTATTTTGTTTTTAAAAAAAAATGTGTAACCAAGTCGTGGTCGCATCAATTACCGCTGGGGCATTTCTGTTTTAAGAACTAGTGGTACACGAGCGACGCATGCCACAGTATCCGCACTTGGTCATATTAATGCACAGGCGTCATGAAGAACTTTAAAAATAGCACGTGAACTCGGTTTTATTGCTGATGTGGCTGATACTGCCAATCAAAACTGAACTTTGCGGCGCGTACTATCCTTATTATTGTGTTATACTTGGCTGGTGAATGTTTATTCTTGGACCATTTAAAGTAAGTACTTTAATATTAGTACCTGGCTGACAAAATAATTTGATTCATATTTCTAGGCACCGCTAGAAAGCATGCTGACGAAATAGTTCGATTCATTTCTCTAGGCATCGCTTAAACGAGCAACATTGCGGAAACGTCTGCACCGACCGATGGCACGTGTGGCTAGGGCGGAACGAAAACAGTGTATTTCTCGAAAACCACTGGCGAATGAGTCGAAATCAAGGTTGCGTTAGAAGGGATCTAGGTAGCGTAAGCGATTCAGTGTCGGAGGCAACAGCCAAGTGTGCGCTCGGGAGCTACTCAAGTCGCTCCAACAGGATCTCCTACGACGCCTCATCTGCGATCAGAAAAGTTATGATCTGTGACTGGGTCGAGGGGGGCAAGAGAGCATTCGATCTGGGGAAAACTTTTTATAAAATTGCGAGAGGGTCAAAGAGGGGAAACAACCTGCAGATGTTTATTTGCAATTGGAACGCTCTTGGTGAGAATCAGCCAGCGCCGCCACCGAGTGCCGTAAGCCGTCACAGGTGCACAGGTTTGTGGTTTCCTATAAACAGAAAAAGAAGAAAGACCTGCTGACCAGACGACCGGCCTACACCCCGGTGAAGACTTGCCAATAATAAAGAGAACGTAACGCAAGTTTTTAAACAATGGGAGTTTAATTAATACGGGGATTCATTAGAAAGAGAAATAATATCATGGGGTTCACAAGTATCGAAACGTGGCAATAAATAGTCTTAGCACTTTACCCAGCCGGTGCGCGGGCGGAAAAATGCAAATATGCCTAGCAAATACACAAAAGAAAAACAATTACTAGACAGTTGAAAGCTGAACTCCTAAAATCCTGAATTACTATGCACGAGATTGCAATACTGAGGAGCGAGAAGGGTGGAGGGAGTGTCTAATCTGTCCCTATCCGGGAGTCACGGCCTCTTCCCTTGCATTGTCCGAAGCGGGTGGTACCGGTGGATTCCATAGTGGGCTAGGGCTACACACACGCACACGCACACGCACACGCACACGCGCGCGCACACACACACACACACACACACACACATACCCACACCCACACCCCCACCCACCCACCCACCCACCCACACACACACACACACCCACCCACCCACCCACACACACACACACACACACACACACACACACACACACACACACACACACACACACACGCATGCACAGCTTTGATTGGCAATATCAGCCACATCAGCGATGAAAACAAGTTGACGTGCTATTTATAGAGTGTTTCATCACACCTGGGCATTAATATAACCAAGTACGGATACTGTGGCATGCGTCGCTCCTATACCACTAGATGTTAAGACAGAAACGCCCCTGCGGTAACTAACGGGATCACGACCTGGTTACACATTTATTTTTTGTTTTAAAACAAAATGATGCAACATGTCTTTGCAGATTTGTAAATACCGGTCATTAAGGGCCCATTCGGTCAAATTTAAATAAAAACAAGAATGAATATTTTGTTTTAATTGCCGCACAAAATTCGCAACATTTTTACTTTATCGATTTTGACAACCGTTCCGGGAGCAATGCAGAAAACACTTTCAACAGTATAACGCTAAATAATGTGTTAAAAGTTCACAAAGCACGAAACACTCGACACAAAAAGTTTCGGCTTTATAATATAAATTTAAAATGACTCAAAAATTCGCCGAAAAATGCCTTATTATGCAAGATTTGCTCCAGAAGCCAAGTTTGTAATTTTATTTCGCTTGAAATATATGCTCATATAAATTAACTTTAACTAATTCTGGCAGAAAAGTTGGCGTGCATTGAACATTAAAAAATTCGACGGCGTAGAAAGTTGTATTCTTCATTCCAACGGCCTTCAAATTTGCGTCATCGCGCAGTTGGGAACATCGTTTTTTCAACCTCCTCTCGAATGCGATGTTTTTCACGAATACAATGAAGTATCGTGCAAAAGGTAATGTCTGTCCCGGTGTGTGTACAGGTTTTGCTACCTCATATAAAAATTTAATTGAAAAAAAAGGCGTGACACCGCTATGACCGTCCTTATCTGAACACACCCACTAATCGTTAGCTCGCAGGTGTGGGTGATGACCAATGACGGTGAGCAGTAGGCCTAGATGGTTGCCGACAACGCTATTGACAAACAGCAGAGGAATGTAAACCTAACAGAGATGGCAGCGCACAGAGTGTTTAAAGGCGGTTGAGCTATTTCGTATTAAGTGTATTGCCTCTGACTTTTGACAGCTGACAACGCTGACGGTTTTGTCGTCGCGGGGGAGACATTGTTTGAAAAGAAGACCGGAGAGGCAATGGAAAATAAAAAGACATTGAACTTGTAAGACTTTCTCGCCGACTAAGGTTTAATTGCAGATTAAGGCTCCAGGCAAGAGATTAGAATTATCACGGCTAGAGAGGAAAGTGCTAGAGTGAAAAAGTTAATTTACAAGTCTTTTTCACAGCTAAAACATACAAGGATGATTGCCCGTTAAAGACTATGGTTCATCATGGCAATTGGAGGTGGGCGGTTCCGTCTTCAAGCACTTTTCGGCATTGGAGCTGGGGGACCCTTTCCTATTGAGAAATCCAGAGAAAATTATAAACTTTGTGCTGGGAGGGCACATAAAACGAGCAAGCGGGGTTTTCTGTTGATATAGATGATTTATTCTACTAAATTCCGAGCGAACTGCTGGCATCTGATAAACTTAGTGTTGAAGGAAATTCTTTTTCCGGAATTCATGTGGCCTCACGGCATTAGGTTTTTCGGAGCTGTTGAATTCTTACCTTGGCTTCACTCTGGTTTTTTTCGAGGGAGAACTGTGTTGGGAGAAAAAAAAGCCTGGGATCTGCATAGGCTTGAGAGTAGCACCAGGTCTGTGCGACATTTGTTTCGCCTTCTAAGACAAAACAATTTTAGAAACAAAATGGAGACTAAAGACGATGTGAAGATTCTTGATAGATTGACAATTTCTTTGGAGTTAATGTCTATTTATGTAGAGTTGACAACGAATTGAAGTTCGGGCGCATAAAGCTTTTCATGAGCTGTGTATTTGGCTTGAGCTTTAGTCATAAAACGGCAAGCTCTGGCCCTTTGCGGTTTCTTGATCTGGGGATTTATTTTGAAAACGACTATGTCTGATGGGCGTACGGGCAACGATCTAAGAAAGGGATGTCACCGTTTGGCTCCGCTCACTTCAAGCTCGTGAAGTGGGGACTTGCCTCCTCCTGTATTGCAGTCTCGGCGGAAAAATCTTGCCATCATTGGATGAGCAGTAGCTTTTCTTTGCAGCTCAATAGGCTGAAGTCGGCGGATTCTCTCCAAAAGTATCTGCGGTGTTTTAAAAACCGCCGCAAAGTAAAAGAATAAAAATGAAAAACAGTGGCGAACAGTCAGAAGGTGCACTCATGGACAGGGCTAGTCTGTGGTCCTACCCTAGATACACAAATTATCACATGACCTGAAGAAATTGGATAATCTGTTTCTAATACCGGTGGTGTTTCATGCGCAGAATAAACTAGCTAACCTGTGCAAAACAATAACTGGAAGTTCAGATGAATGTGCAGCGGCAGAAGGAATTCGCACAACGCGCCAAACAACTCAGTTTTGCTAATGTGCCATTGGTGTGACATACGAAATTCCCTTGTCCTGTGGGAGAATGTACCTATGCCAGGTAGGGAGGTGCGTCAATGACTCACTAACATAGCACTCTGGAGCTACTAGACGGCCACCATCTGGTCACTTAAGAGTACATTATGTCCGCTGTGAAAGCAAACCAGATTAAAAAAAAAAAAATAATGATGAAAAAAAAGTATGAAGTTTTTGTGTTTTTTTTTAATTTTATGGCAGCGACGTCTGTGTCAGCGAGCCTGCACTTGAGTCTCTGATAACGAGTTTGCGTATATCCGCAATGAGCTTGTCATGCGTTTTAGGGCATAGCCTTTTTATCTTTACTGTTTCTAGCGCATATGTGTTATGTTTTTTATTTGATTCGCTCGTATATTTTTAATGTACGAAATTCACTTAAAAGTACTCCATACCCTTTAGCATCTTTTTAATGCCGCCCCTGTCTTTAGGCGTTTTACTTCAAGAATCTCCAGCCAAAGATCCCCAACTTGCCGCCTTAATACAAATAAGCTTCTTTCTGACAGGAAGCTTTCCGTGTAGAATGAAGTGTCATACCATAAATCCTATTTTTGACGCCAACATTACATAGATTAGTTTGGTTAGGTGTCGTCCATGGCCAAATTAGAACGGATTGGGAATCGTCCCGTGCCACCTGCGCGCGTATCGTCGTCGTCCTCAGCGTATTCTGGCACGTGCCAAAACCGCTTCGCTACTACATGATGCCCACACTACCCACACTGATCTCTACTATAAGGAGTATTCACTGGGCGCCATATTTGTGGGTGATGTCTAGAGCGCATGCTCTGAACGAGCCCACATTAATAGGCTGTTAAGACCCACAATCTTGAGGGTGCGAAATGCACGTTACAAAAGAACTGTGGAAGCTCGCCATCAGCACGCGCTCAGCAGTCGTGCACACAGCTATGGCCGCCAGTGAATACTTCCTATACTTCGTTTCACCTTATTGTTGGAAATAGCATGTCGGAGTTCACGCGCGTAAGAAAAAGACGCCGAGGTTGTTCACGCGCGGTGAGACTCTCGTGGGCTTGTGCATGGCTAGGCATGGCGAACTGGTTGGTGTTCTTTTTGTACATACGTTGCTGACCTTAGTGTAAGATAAACCCTTTTGTCCTGTTAGTCCACAGCGACTATGTCTCTTTCATTCTGCGCCCCGCAGAATAAAACATGGTGTCAGAAGTGAGCCAGCCTGATGATGATGTATCCTCCCGGTAACCTGCGAACGTCCAAGGTCAGCAATGGCAGCGTGACATATATCGCGGCCAAGCTAGACGAAGACGAGGCTCAAGAAGAGCACGAGCGCACCCGCGATAGCAGAGACTGTCTCATTCCATAACGCCATGAGCAATGGCTAGCTTCTTTCCGACTTGAACTGTACATAGTGTAAATAAACGCAGACTTAACAGGAAAGATGTATTAATTGGCGACGAGGGAGTTTCGCGAACCCTGAAGATGGAAGATTACGGCTCTCACGGACGAATTCCGGCATTTAACCCCGGAGGCAACTGGAGTTCATGGTTGGAACGCCTTGAGTTTTACTTCGAAGCCAAGGACATCACCAGCCCCGTGAAGAAGCGAGCAGTTCTGCTCACATCATGCGGTGAGTCGACCTTTGACACCGTACGGGCTCTACTAGCTCCGAAAAAGCCTTCGGAAGTCGAGTTTGGAGAAATTGTGAAACTCCTCAACGAACACTACGACCCGAAGCCGGCAGAACTGCTCAGCCGTTTCAAGTTCCATCAGCGAAACCAAGCACCGCCAGAGACCATCTCTGAGTACGTCGCCGCCCTCCGCAAGATCGCAGCCGACTGCAACTTCGGAACGGTGACTAACGTGACGGCCAGGACGACTGCTACGGCTACAACCGCTAGTTCGTCCAGCGAGGTGACACAAGCGGCCCAGGTCGCACAAACACCAGGAGCGGAATTTTTTACCGTTCTGCCATTAGATGTCATGCTCCGTGACCGTTTCATCTGTGGCATTAAGGACTCACGCCTGCAGCAACGCTTGCTGGTCGAACGTCACATCACCTTCGACCGAGCTTACGCGATGGCCTTGGCTACTGAGTCTGCTGCCAGCCAGCAACGTCACATTCAAGGTGAAAAAGAAGGGAAGGTCCAGAGCACCTCCACAGTGAAGACCTCCAAGGGCGGAAAAACGACGAAGAAACCTTGTTTCCGCTGCACAGGCTCACACTCGCCGGATGTCTGCAAGCACATCAAAGCAACTTGCACATTTTGCCACAAGAAAGGTCATCTGGAAGAGGCCTGCTTCAAACGCAGAGCCCAGCGCAAGTCCCAAGACGAATCGAAGTGTCGCACGCATCACGCGGACGCAACAGAGCATGAGACGCATTATGATCTTTTTGATGTCAACAGTGTTACCCAGGGAGACACCTCGCGGGTCATCGCGAAGCTACTTGTGAACGGACGACACCTCGACATGGAAGTGGATTCCGGAGCTTCCCACTCCATAATCAGCTCCGAAACATGCAAACGTTTTTGGCAGGGACGACCTCCTAAGCTAGAACCTTGCGACCTCTCCTTGTGTGTCTGGGCTGGAGACAAGATGCAACTGGCTGGCAAGCTGCCGGTCAACGTGCGATTCAAGGACAAAGACTCTCGTCTGGACCGCTACGTGGTTAACGGAAAGGGAGCAAGTCTGCTTGGTCGGGACTGGTTTCCTGCGTTGAACATCAAGGTTTCCGGCGTGTACTCAGTCTCTTCAACAACCCTGGGAGATCTACTGAAAACCCATGAGCAAGTGTTCCAGGGACAGCTCGATGGTCATGTCGGCGAACCGCTACACATAGACCTCAAGCAGGACGTAGCTCCAAAATTCCTGAAGAGTCGACCAGTGCCTTTCGCTCTGCGAGCAGCAGTACATCAAGAGCTGAACAAGCTTCAGGCCCAGAACATTTTGGAGCCGATAAAGTCGTCGTCCTGGGCAACACCCTTAGTCGTCGTCCGAAAAAAGAACGGTACACTACGGCTATGTGGGGACTATCGGTGCACGGTCAGCCCGGCACTCAAGGCAAACGCATATCCGCTTCCCACAGCACCAGACCTGTTGTCCATCGTACGGGGAGGGAAGATCTTCTCGAAGATAGATCTGCAACAAGCGTACCAGCAATTGCGAGTGGACGACGCCACAGCAGAGTTACTAACTGTAACGACACCGATGGGGCTCTTTCGCGTTAAACGAGTTCCTTTTGGAGTTTCGGTTGCGCCTTTGCTGTTTCAACAGTTCATGGACACGCTGTTGGCAGGCATCGAAGGCACGGGAGCATACCTTGACGACATAATGGTCACAGGGGCGACTGAAGAGGAACACTTAGAACGCTTGAAAGCTGTTCTTCAACGCCTCGCGGAAGCCGGACTTCGTGTCTCCCAAGCCAAATGCAAATTCGGGGTTCCAGCGATAGAATTCCTAGGCTACCACGTTGACGCTGATGGCGTGAGACCAACAGCCGAGAAGGTAAAGGCCATCACGGAAGCCCCGGAACCGAGCAACAAAAAGGAGCTCCAAGCCTTTCTTGGAATGCTGAGCTTCTACTGTCGTTTTCTGCGGAACAGGGCATCCACCGCCGACAGGCTGCATCGACTGCTTGACAAAGACGCCAAGTGGCGCTGGGGGAACGAAGAGCACAAGGCTTTCAAACAGCTGAAGGTGCTGCTTAGTTCAGCACCCCTGCTCGAGCACTATGACGACAAGCGGAAACTTGTTTTGTCTTGCGACGCATCACCATACGGTGTTGGGGCAGTTCTGTCGCAGCTGGACGACGCCGGAGAGGAAGCTCCAATTGCCTACGCATCCAGAACACTGGGCAAAAGCGAACGTAATTACGCTCAGCTGGATAAGGAAGGACTAGCCATCATCTTCGGCATGAAACATTTCCACCAGTATGTTGCCGGGCGACAAGTGACCGTGTACACCGATCACAAGCCACTTCTGGGAATAATGAGCCAAGGTCGACAGATTCCGGTAATGCTGTCACCACGCATGACCCGATGGTGCCTTCTACTTGGCTGCTACGACTACGAGTTGCGTTACCGACAAGGCAAGGCGCACCAGAACGCGGACGCACTCAGCCGTCTACCACTGCTAAATATGAAGGACGAAGCCGCACCACCAGGAGATGTACTTATGCTCGAAGCAATGGAGTGCCCACCCTTGACGGGTCAACGCATCGCGCGTCTAACCAAGAAAGACTCCGTTTTGTCAAAAGTCTACCAAGGACTACAAGACGGAACCACCACAAACTGGACAGGAGACGAGTTCGCACCGTACAAGCGCAGAGAACTCGAGTTGGCAACACACAACGGCTGTGTGACGTGGGGGGCACGTGTTGTTCTACCAAAAGCAGCACGCGAGCAAGCCTTGAAAATGCTGCACGCCAACCACCCGGGTATTGTGGCCATGAAAAGTACTGCTCGGAGCCATTTCTGGTGGCCGAGGCTTGACGCAGACATCGAAGCCACAGCAGCTGCGTGTGAGACGTGCCAACAACATCATCGGGCCAAGCCTACGGTACCAACGCCTGACTGGTCAACTGCCACTCGACCCTGGGAGACAATTCACATCGACTTCGCCGGACCGATCGACGGAATATCGTACCTCATCGTCGTCGACGCTTACTCGAAGTGGTTGGAGGTGAAGCCGATGCACTCCACGACGTCTACACGCATCATCGACGCCCTTCGCTCCACCTTTGCAACCTCTCGATCTCATGAAGCAAGGCTCGTCAACAAGCGAAGACCGAGAAGTTCCGACGGACGGAGTAATGGCAGATTATTCGGCAGGTCAAACCGTCTATGTGAGAAATTTCGGTGGAAGACCAGCATGGGTTACCGCGGTAATCATAAAACCGCAAGGGATTCGATCATTTCGAATAAGAACGGAGGACGGAAAACTGCAGCGTCGACACGTTGATCACATTCGGCCTAGAAGATCACACTTGGAAACTCTAGAGGCCAAAGAAAAAGCTTCTCCATTCTTAATCTACCCAACCACGGAGGACATAGACGAGTCGCAAATGACACAGCCCGAGGACAGATGCACCGGGAACAATAATGCTGACGTCCAGGACAGAAGCCCCGTGGACAATAATGCTGACGTCCAGGAGAGAGGCCCCGTGGACAATAATGCTGACGTCCGGGACAGAGACACCGTGGACGATAATGCGGACGTCCATGACAGAGACACCGTGGACGACAACGCGGACGTCCAGGCAGACCCCGGTCCAAGGACTACCCGAGGGGGTCGCCGGATCAAGCAGCCAGGACACTTTAAAGACTATGTGCTGGACGTTAATCAAGAAGGGGGATATGACATATATCGCGGCCAAGCTAGACGAAGACGAGGCTCAAGAAGAGCACGAGCGCACCCGCGATAGCAGAGACAGTCTCATTCCATAACGCCATGAGCAATGGCTAGCTTCTTTCCGACTTGAACTGTACATAGTGTAAATAAACGCAGATTTAACAGGAAAGATGTATTACAGCGTCTCAAGCTGGAGTTCCTGATTCGTCAAATGCTGACATCGCCGATACAGCCGGCCACAGCCAAGCTTCAGGTCTGCAGCTGGGATACAACACGCCCGTGACCATGACGTCGCTCCAGATTACGCCGCCGGAGCCGTTTGCCTTCGCAAATCCCAATGATTGGCCTACGTGGAAGAAACGATTTCTTCGCTACCACACGGCATCGGGACTGAGCGACAGGCCAAAAGCCAGCCAAGTCGACACACTAGTTTACCTGAGGGGTACACAGGCTGAAGAGGTGTTCAACACGTTCAAGCTCAGCGATGCTGAACAGAAGAAGTTCGATCTAGTCCTGAGCAAGTTCGACGCCTACTTCATTCCCCGTCGGAACATTATCTTTGAAAGGGCACGTTTCAACACACGAATTCAGCAGGACGGTGAGTCCGTCGAAGATTTCGTTACGGCTTTACATGCCCTGGCAGAGACCTGCAACTACGGAGTCCTTCGAGAGGAGCTAATCCGAGATAGGCTCGTTGTTGGCCTCAAAGACAGGAAAGTTTCTGAAAAACTGCAGCTCGATGCGGATCTAAGTTATACGAAAGCATTGACTGTGGCACGCCAACTCGAGGCCGTCCATCTGCAACAAGCAGTAATGCACAAGGAGCCATTAAGCGAAGTCACAATAGACAACGTGCGGACCTGGAAACATCAACCGTCCTCACGGAAGACCCTCGCAAAAAGCCCCGCTGGTGCATTGAGCCCTCTACCGTCAACGACTGCAAAGGTCACAAAAGGCAAGAACCAGACAAGCTCTTGCGGCTGGTGTGGTCGCGAAAGACATGCAAAGAATGCATGTCTGGCAAAAGACGCTACTTGCAGACAGTGCTCAAAGAAAGGACACTTCGCCACCGTCTGTCGGTCGGCGCCAGCTGTACGCAGCGTTCAAGAGCAAGAACCAGGCTTCCTGGGTCTCACAAGCCACGGAAGGTCTTCAAACTGGGACGTCACAGTGGTCGTCAATAACAAGGAAGTTGTATTCAAAGCCGACACAGGAGCGGATGAAACAGTGCTTCCAGAAGGCCTTTTCCGCCATCTGTTCGAAGGTGTACAGCTCCAGCCAGCGAAACGGCCCCTCGACGGCCCCAACGGCAAGCCACTTATCGTTGTCGGCACGGCCCAGGTGCACATGACTTTCAACGGACGAACAAGCATTGAAGAAGTTTACATACTTCAGAGCCTGAAGTCACCACTTCTAGGCAAGCCTGCCATCGAGAAGCTTGATGTTCTAACTGAACTCGCTGCACGCATCGGCGTTATCGAAAAGGGAAACGTCGAATCCGAGTACCCTGACCTCTTCCAAGGTCTAGCAACCTTGAAAGATGAATACGACGCCAAGCTACAGCCAGAAGCTAAGCCTTTCGCGCTGACGTCTCCTCGGAGGGTACCCCTGCCGTTGTACGAGAAAACAAAGCAGGAACTTCGACGCATGCAGAACTAAGGAGTGATATCACCAATAACGGAGCCAACATCTTGGTGCGCGCCAATGGTAGTTGTGCCAAAATCATCTGGGGCACTCCGCATTTGCGTGGACTTCACAGAACTAAACAGGTACATACTGCGAGAATGGCATCCAATACCTGCCGTGGAAAACACTCTGGGTATGCTACAAGGTGCAAACATGTTCTCCGAGATAGAGGCAAATTCTGGGTTCTGGCAAATCCCAATCAGCGAAAACAGCAAGCTCCTGACTATGTTCACCACGCCATTCGGACGCTTCTGCTTTAATCGTTTGCCGTTTGGCATCTCTTCCGCTCCCGAACACTTCCTGCGACGCATGGCTCAGATCCTGGAAGGTCTGGATGGAGTCGTCTGCCATATGGATGATGTACTCATCTGGGGGTCGACAAGACAACAGCACGACCAACGACTACGACTAGTGATGGATCGTCTCAGAGCAGCCGCAGTTACCCTGAACAAGGACAAATGCGAGTTCAGCAAGCGCAGCATATCGTTTTTGGGGCACATCCTTGAAAACGACGAGGTGCGGCCCGACAGGGAAAAACTTCGTGCTATTGCCGAGATGCCCCACCCTACCTCTCAAAAAGGGCTGAGGCGCGTGATGGGGATGGCAACATATCAAGCAAGATTTGTCCCCAACATGGCCGAAGTGTTGCGGCCATTGTCGTCAATGATGTCGTCGAAGCAGAACTTCGTCTGGGAAAGCCCCCAAGAAGAAGCCTTCAAAAAGTGGAAAGCTCTCCTGTCATCGGATCCTGTACTCGGCGTCTACGACCCCAACAAACAGACAGTTCTCACGGCTGACGCGTCGTCGTTCGGCCTTGGTGCCGTCCTGAGACAAAAGCAGGAAAACGGACACTTCAAGGTCGTCGCGTATGCATCCAGAGTCCTTACCGACACCGAGCGCCGCTACGCGAAAATTGAAAAGGAAGGCCTCGCCCTAGTTTGGGCATGTGAAAAGTTCCGAGACTTCCTGATTGGGAGAAGTTTACAACTCAAAACTGACCACAAACCCCTGGTTTCAATTTTCGGATCCAAAACACTCGACGACTTAACGCCACGGCTTCAGAGGATGCGAATGCGTCTCATGAGATACACCTATACCATTTCCTACGTTCCAGGAAAGGATCTCACCGCGGCTGACGCCCTGTCTAGGTCTCCAGTTCAACGGCCTGGAACGACGGAGCTCGCCGAGGAGATCCGAGGCTTCGTAGACCACGTGACGTCATCTCTGCCGGTGACTACGCCAAGCCTTAAGCAAATCTCTGCTGAGCAGAAAGTGGACAAGGAATGCCAACGTATCAGCAAATTTTGTGCGACTGGATGGCCAAGTCGCCGAGATATAGGAGCCGACCTTAAAGACTATTGGATTCACAGATCCGACATTGCTATGGGCGGAGACGTCCTGATGTGCGGAACTAGGATCCTCATTCCTCAAATATTCCGAAAGTCAGTCCTCGTCCAACTTCATGAAGGACATTTCGGCATAGAAAAGTGCCGAGCAAGAGCCAGAAGTTCTGTATGGTGGCCCAACATCGACGCAGACGTAGAAAATCTTGTTAAAAAGTGCCACATCTGCCTAAAACACAGCCGAAACAGACAAATGCCACTGAAGCCAATGGAGTTCCCTGAAAGACCATGGCAACAGGTGGGAATGGACCTCTTTTACCTCAGTGGTCTGAGGTGGCTGATAGTGGTTGACTACTACTCGCGTTACCCAGAGCTAGTCCGCCTGAGCAGCCTTACCGGAGCCGCGGTAGTCAACCACTGCAAGTCTCTTTTCGCCAGACATGGCATTCCGGAAGTGGTTATCTCAGATAACGGACCACAGTTTTCTAAGACATGCCATTCTGAATTTGCAAAGTTTGCACAAGAGTATAACTTCCGCCATGTGACCTCGAGTCCGCACTACCCTCAGAGCAACGGGCTCGCCGAAGCGGCTGTAAAAATAATAAAAGGGTCCTTAGACAAATTAAAAGATCCCCACGAGACACTGCTTGCATATAGGACAAGCCCCCTCAAGAACGGGTACAGCCCCTCCGAACTCTTGATGTGAAGGAAGCTTCGTACGACTCTCCCAGTGGCCTCCGAGAGTCTTCGTCCTCATACTCCCGACGAGAAACAGCTGAAGCTATTCGAGAGAGAAAGTCGTCGAAAACAGAAGCAAGACTTCGATCGGCGTCACGGCGTCCGGGACCTGTCCCCACTAGACGATGGTACAGACGTCTGGCTGGTAGACCTCCAGCGCCAAGGCGTCGTCAGTGGTCAGGCCGATGAGCCCAGATCCTACTGGGTAGAAACTGAGCGAGAGTCCGTACGCCGTAACCGCACTCACTTAGTACCGCTTCCGGAGCAGTCTTCGCCTGCTATGGATGACAGTGGAGACACATCTATAAGCACAAAAGTTCCTACGTCGTGTTACGTACGACCCAACACACGAGCACACTAGGAGTGGGAGGTGCATAATTCCTCCGAAACGTTTTCAGCATCCATGAAGAGAGCTTTGGAGCAATTCTTGTGTCCAGAGCTGTGAACTCGCGGAACTCAAGAAAGACTTGTAGTACATAGCTGGACTGTTTAGACCTTTTTCGCATAACCTCAAACCAGCCAGTAACTGACGTACTCTCGACCTGGTGCAATTTTGGATTGCCCGCTGACACAGGGTACGCAACCGCCAAGGGTATGGGCGAAAAGGCTTAAAAACGGACGTCGTGCATGAGTTAGTTCCGAGTGCTCCTTTTTACCGTGCTACAATTTCCGAAAATCTACGGTTGTCTGGCTACCACTGCGTGGTCGTCGGATGGATAAATAATTTTAAAAAGCATAAGAACAATAGCAGAAAGTGTGCCATGAGCACCAGAAGCTGCAGTGCGAGTGTGGCTGCAATGTTATCGAGCTTCGCATTTTGCCCAAGAATCCTTATTTATAAAGTCAGTCGATTGCGAGCTTGAATCGTGAGAGATTCGTATCAGACTCAACGTCACGTTTAAGCTCACGACCACTTCGTCTACGACAAGAGGACCGATTTTAATTCCCGGCGCAGGTGGTTCAATTAGGTTATCACAGCAAGCCCCATGGTATGTGAAAGGTATGAAAAAGTCTACATGCCACCATGTAGCTTACCTGCATAGACTACATTAAACTGCTCATATATACTTCGCTGTGGAAACTCAATCAAAACACCCCACCGTCTTCGTCCTCGTTCTCTCGAGGTGGCAAGGTGATGGCCTGAGAGTAGCCAGCTGGATTCAACCGGACGAGCTCTAACCAAGTTATTGCAGCCCACCATAGCCAAGTCTAGCCAAGTTCCCCCCATACCCACACCGTTGCCTACCCAGATAGCTGTGCTGCCAGAACTAGCCGGTATTTCTTTTTCTAAGCCGCTAGACGGCGTCGTCGGCACCGCAATTCTCAAGATGGCGGCGCCGTTAAAGAAAAGGTCTATACAGTCCAGCTATGTTCCCTCTATTCTAAGAAAGGGGGATGTTGCATATAGCATGTCGGAGTTCACGCGCGTAAGAAAAAGACGTCGAGGTTGTTCACGCGCGGTGAGACTCTCGCGGGCTTGTGCATGGCTAGGCATGGCGGACTGGTTGGTGCTCTTTTTGTACATACGTTGCTGACCTTAGTATTAGCCCCGTGCGCGACCGAAAGCGTCGCTGTGGTCGGCCTTCCACGATTGGCCGAACGCTGACTATGACGTCGGAAAGGGGATTTATCATCGACGGAAATAAGAGGAATGAAAGAACTTTAATTTTGACGGTGTTGGCTGTGTTCCTTTGAGTGCGCAATGATTTCAAGCTTCCACCATGCTAATAACAAACACCATCGAACTTGTTGTTTGCAAGGTAATGACGTAACAAGGGGGAACCACAGGAGGGCGCCACCAAAACATCTCGCCGCTAATAAGATAAACCCTTTTGTCCTGCTAGTTCACAGCGACTATGTCTTTTTCCATCTGCGCCCCGCAGAATAAAACACTTATGTTGTACCGCAGCGAAGGCTAGAAGCGCGAGCTCATAGCGTTGGCAGCTGCTCTTAAGTCACGAGAGCTTGTGCCGCCGGGATGTGCCCCAGAGCAAGGAGCTCGCGCTTGTAGCCTTTCCTCCGGTACATCATAAGGTGAAACAGAGTATAGTGCCACTAAACAAGCTACGCGTCAGAGTAACGACACTTGGACATATTGTGGCTTAAATCATGGTTGCCAGTTATCTGGAGCTTCATCTGTAATCATAGGAAACACTTTTCCGTCCTCCACAAATGTTTCAACACTTCGCGACGAAGCAAAGCACTAATGCTGAGGAAGTCGCACTTTTGAATCATGACGATTGGCAGTTGCGTCTGCTCAGCACAAGCACCAAAATGGCGGGGCCCACAACAATGTAGGGAAACAGAGTGCCGATACTCTAAGCGCAGCTTACTTAGTAGCTGTAATCTCTACTATAGGGGGCTGGACGGCGCTTAGCTGTTTTCCGAGCCTGACGCAAGTGAAGCCACGGGAAGTTCCATGCTTGTCCCGGAAGTCGAGCGTGCGCTAAGCTTCCTAGCGCATTCAGTCAATATTTTGGACCATGCTTTTGTGTGTCTTTGATTGGGTTTTAATACTTCCATTCTGGATTAAATCCCGAGAATAGGTCATTTGGACGTGGGACATAGGCACACTTGAAAAACTAGAATCTCAAATTTTTTTACATCGAACGGCTTCCCAGAAGATTTATCGGGCCCAGATGCACTCTTATTCCGCAACATGCAGGCTCTCTTGGGATGACAAGAAAAAATCAAGCGCCCTGAACGCTGTTCGAACCAGCACTCGCAAGAGTTGAAAAGCCTGGCAAGGGCTCACTTCCGGGAAAAGCCGCTTACTTCCGGTGGCTTCCTGCCCGTCTGCTCAACGCGCCATCCAGCCCTCTATAGTAGAGTTCAATGAATGCCCAATTTGATTTTTTGCGCGCAGATAACTTTTTTTTAACGCAAATTAAGATTGGTATCTTGTCCTTTGCTGGCGTCTTGTCATAAATAGCATTATATTTTAGGAAAGCTGCAGCACTTGGGAGAGACAATTGCTGCAGTATACGAAGGAATCTTGGGGCCTCAGCTAACGACTAGGCAGAAAAAGAATGTTTAGACTTGTAAACACTGTGTGCGCTGTGTGCTTTAGCATGGCATTTCAACACGCTCAAAGTCACAACGCTTCCTGCCTTAACACAAAGTGTGTTTATGTGCTGGATGTGATGCGCAAGTGGAACTCTGGAGCGTGAAGATGAAGCGTTACACACAGATTAAGCTAACATAAGGTTATGGAGGGCTTAATTTAGTCATTATAAATCGTACATAAACATAAATAGGCACAATAAACCACCTCCAGCGGGATCCACCAAGGGGCTCAGCGGAAAGCGAACTCCGAGCCGTGCCATCCGCAGTCCGACGTCTTAGCTCGGCGCCACAAGGAAGAGATGAAGGAAAGGGCAAGCGTCTGGACTAAGTATGACTTGAAGTACACTATCGCTTGCGACAGCACACGACGGTTTCGCGGAGAGTTATACTTAAAGAGAAGCTAAAAAGACTTTTGTAAACAACAGGTTAGAGATGCGAGAAGACGCGATAAAACTTCTGACCAGTTTCTACATCACAGCCAGATCTTTGGGTCGCCAAGACATGCCTGGTATATTCCCTCGCACTGACACCAGTCTTGACGTATTTTTCGTTTGTCCTTTTTGAAAATAGCAAGAGTGCACTTGCATAGCTTTGATGGGCACTGAAGGTGCGTGAGAGCGGAGATTCGGAAAAACTGGATATGACGTAACGCTCCTAGAAGGCTTCTTCGAAAATAATTTCCTGTAGACCCTGTTTACCCCAATTGAAAAATGATCTCGATATTGGTTATGCTGGAGGCACAATTAAGATGATTTAAGTGTCTTTCCTCAAATAAGAAACCGCCTCAGTTTTCCTTTAAGGTGCATTCACATTGGCATTCGAATCGCAACAGCGAAGCGGGTCCGCTCCCGTTCATCATCAAACGCGCGTGAAATTGTACTGGATCTTTAAGCAACCGCGTTCGAGACACCTTTGCGAACTCGACTCAAGCGGCAGTGTGAATACACTCTAAGAAAAACGTTGGGGCTCCAATCCACGCTGTGAAGGTGGTTGGCCAGCGAAGCTGTGGTATCACCTGCAACGATTGCCTACTGCACTATACGAAATGCCGCCGCCGGTTGCAGCACGCCGACGCTGGTCGTATTGCCGCTTCTGTTCCCTTTACCGCTCTTAGCATTCACGCTGCTCCTCGTAGTCCGAATTATGCGTGTCCTATTCATCGCGGTGCTGCAGCAACAATAAAATCAGTTGCTGTACACCGTTTCATCTTACGTTTAAGCGCAGCGGATGTTTCGAGCCATCGGAGCCAATTGGAGGCCGTGTGAGTGTGACGTGACCTTAGAGAGGGGGCACAGCGACGCGCGCCTCCCCCCCCCCCCCCCCCCCCCCCCCCTTCCCGGGCCACGTCCACAGAACGGGATAGGCTAAGATAGCTCGTAGCATTACTGCGTCCGGACGTAAGGTGAAACGGGGTACAGGCGGGTTCTTCTTTTATGATTCTGAAGGTTTCCAGCTGAACGTAGAGGAAAAACCAAGGAGTAGGGAAAAAGAGACACACACTGCTGGACTATCAACCATTTACTGAAATTCTTCTTTTTCTTTTTCATCTACCTTCATGAATACTACTATTTACTGAAATTTTTCTTTTTTTCTTTTTCATCTACCCGCATGAATTATACTATTGAGTTACCAGGGGTAACTTCTTCTTCTTCGGTATGATATTTGGTGGCTAGCGTTCCCATGTTCCCGCCTTTGTTTCTCACTTGGGGCGCTCCCAGATGATACAGTTTTTCTTTCGGAAAAAGCGTAATGGAGGCGTCATTCACGCAGTCATCCCCGTGCGCCTCAATAGCCAGAGATTCCAGGATTTCTCTTGCAAGCTGGTTTCTGTGTTGTCCGACGATGGTAATGTTTTCGAAATCAGGAGCACATTGTCATACTCGACAATGCGCCGGAAGATGGCCAGCTGACATTAGTGCGCCAACGGAAGCTGCATGCTCCCTGGCGCGGTCGTTAATACACCGCCCAGTTTGTCCAATGTAGCATTTGCCACATGACAACGGAATCCTGTACACAACTCCTTTCTCGCACGGGGCGTACGATGAAGAAAGGTAAAAAACGCAGGCGAGCTGGTGAATGATATCCATATTAACCCTGAGACGTAGGAAAATAAAAAAACGGACAGAACAACGAAGTCTGTCCGTGAACAACGAAGTCTGTCCGAAAAAAAAAACAAACAACGAACAAACAACGAAGAACACTGTTTGGTGCGCATCGTTTGGTGCGCATTGCGCACCGAACGGTGTTCGGTGCGCGATGCCACAGGTGGACCTCTGATTTTGGTCATTCCTACAATTCACCTTACGGCACATGGCATATGCCTTGTAGGGGGCTGAGCATACGACCTGTACGCCTTGTCGGCCGGCGATCTTTTTTAGGCGATTCGTTATCCCGTGGATGTATGGCATCACCACAAGAGGATTGGGGGTCTTCTTTTTTGTTGGTTGTGCATTGTTTTCCTGTTTTTGCCGCACTTGCATGCAGAGGCTCTTGCATACCGGTATTAGGAGTGTGCTTGCGTAACCAGAGTCCTGAAGCCTGCAGAGTTGTTTTTTGAAAACTGCGGCCGACTCTATGGGGGCAAGATTTTTTTAATGCCGAGACGAGAGCTTTGGTGGCCAACCCTCGTTTTACAGTTTTTGTGTTCCGAGTTGCTTGGAAGGTATCCTTTACATGAGCGGGCTTCATAAATTCAGCACACGTGGGTATTTCTAAACTCAAAGGAGAGATCCAGAAACCGTATGGACTGGTTTACCGGAAGTTCCTGGGTGAAAGATAGTCCTGGGCATCGGTGTTCAAAGGTGCGTATGACACCATCTAAACACCCGTTGCTTGGCTCGTCTGCGTCGGAATTACACAGTATGAGAAAGTCATCAACATACCGGAAAATGGCCTGGATGCGTTGATCTTTTAGATTTTGTTGTATATTCTTACCGCATGCTGCAAGGTACAAATCGCACAGGTATGGGGCTACTCGGGATCCTATGCAGACTCCACTTTTCTGTACATAGTGTTGCTCCTGGTGTGATACCACAGTCGCTGTGAGGTAGATTTCTAGAAGCTCCAAGTAGCTATCGAGGCTCATACCAGCTGCATTTTGGAAGCATTGAAGGCCCTGCTCCTCGATGGTTGTTCTGATGATCATCAGGAGAGCGGCATGGGGAATCGAATAATACATGTCCTGGATATCTAAGGAGAAACCCGAAACAATTTCACATCCTTTTTCCTGAAGAAAGGAAATCACTCAGTCCGAGTTTGGTATTCTGAAGGGGTCGTTAACTTTAACTTGTGATAAAATCTTCGCCAAAACTTGTGACACATTACTTTGCCATGTGTGTCTCTCTGATACGATGGCGCGAAAAGGGACACCATTTTTGTGTGTTTTTGCCGAGAAAAAGACACACAATTCACCTTGTTGTGATCCTGATTTTGGTGATGAGGCTTCTGCATTGTTCCTTCTCGAGTAATTTTAGGATGGCTTTTTTTGCTGATAGAGCTTGTTTTGGATCTACTTGTTTGAAGTTCTTCGTTATGGCTTGTTGGGCTTTTTCTCTGTACGACCCCGCATCAAGGACAACAAATCCTCCCTCTTTGACGGAAAGGCACAGCCTTAGGTCTTTGCGACGTAGTTCCTGCACCGTTGAGGCAAATGTAATCTTTGGAGTGTCCGGGCGGCGTAAGCTGGCCAGGCATTCAAGTCCCTCATTGATGATTTGCGATGATGTTTCCTGAGGTGCTTTGGACGAGACACACATGGCAAAGTAATGTGTCACAAGTTTTGGCGAAGATTTTATCACAAGTTAAAGTTAACAACCCCTTCAGAATACCAAACTCGGACCGAGTGATTTCCTTTCTTCAGAAAAAAGGATGTGAAATTGTTTCGGGTTTCTCCTTAGATATCCAGGACATGTATTATTCGATTCCCCATGCCGCTCTCCTGATGATCCTTCGAACAACCATCGAGGAGCTGGGCATTCAATGCTTCCAAAATGCAGCTGGTATGAGCCTCGATAGCTTCTTCGAGCTTCTAGAAATCTACCTCACAGCGACTGTGCTATCACACCAGGAGCAACACTATGTACGGAAAAGTGGAATCTGCATAGGATCCCGAGTACCCCCATACCTGTGCGATTTGTACCTTGCAGCATGCGGTAAGAATATACAAGAAAATCTAAAGGATCAACGCATCGAGGCCATTTTCCGGTATGTTGATGACTTTCTCATACTGTGTAATTCCGACGCAGACGAGCCAAGCAACGGGTGTTTAGATGGTGTCATACGCACCTTTGAACACAGCTGCCCAGGACTATCTTTCACCCAGGAACTTCCGGTAAACCAGTCCATACGGTTTCTGGATCTCTCCTTGGAGTTTAGAAATACCCACGTGTGCTGGATGTATGAAGCCCGCTCATGTAAAGGATTCCTCCCAAGCAACTCGGAACACTCAAAAACTGTAAAACGAGGGTTGGCCACCAAAGCTCTCGTCTCGGCATTAAAAAAATCTTGCCCCCATAGAGTCGGCCGCAGTTTTCAAAAACAGCTCTGCAGGCTTCAGGACTCTGGTTAAGCAAGCACACTCCTAATACCGGTATGCGAGAGCCTCTGCAAGCAAGTGCGGCAAAAACAGGAAAACAATGCACAACCAACAAAAAAGAAGCCCCCCAATCCTCTTGTGGTGATGCCATACATCCACGGGATAACGCATCGCCTAAAAAAGATCGCCGGCCGACAAGGCGTACAGGTCGTATGCTCAGCCCCCAACAAGGCATATGCCATGTGCCGTAAGGTGAATTGTAGGAATGACCAAAATCAGAGGTCCACCTGTGGCATCGCGCACCGAACACCGTACGCCCCGTGCGAGAGAGGAGTTGTGTACAGGATTCCGTTGTCATGTGGCAAATGCTACATTGGACAAACTGGGCGGTGTATTAACGACCGCGCCAGGGAGCATGCAGCTTCCGTTGGCGCACTAATGTCACCTGGCCATCTTCCGGCGCATTGTCGAGTATGCCAATGTGCTCCTGATTTCGAAAACATTACCATCGTCGGACAACACAGAAACCAGCTTGCAAGGGAAATCCTGGAATCTCTGGCTATTGAGGCGCACGGGGATGACTGCGTGAGTGCCGCCTCCATTAATCTTTTTCCGAAAGAAAAACTGTATCTTCTGGGAGCACCCCAAGTGAGAAAAAAAGGCGGGAACATGTGAACGCTAGCCACCAAATATCATACCGAAGAAGAAGAGGTTACCCCTGGGAACTCAATAGTATAATTCATGCGGGTAGATGAAAAAGAAAAAAAGAAGAATTTCAGTAAATAGTAGTATTCATGAAGGTAGATGAAAAAGAAAAAGAAGAATTTCAGTAAATGGTTGATAGTCCAGCAGTGTGTGTCTCTTTTTCTCTACTCCTTAGTTTTTCCTCTACGTTCAGCTGGAAACCTTCAGAATCATGTCATACCAACCAGCTCAGCACCTGGCAGTCACAGATCTTCTTTTATATATGAAAGGCGAGTGACGTCACTCCCCACGTCGCCACCTGCCGTCTCCGCGGCAGCTTGGGCAACAGTAATCTTCGCCGGGAACGTATGCGGTCAGCGCTACGTGCTTCGCATCGTCTTCAGGAGCTCCTTATCATTTATTATATGGTTAGGATGCTCATTTTGTGCTTATTCTTTATTGAAACGAATGTTGTGCTGTATGTTGTATGCGTGGTGTTCGTACTTTTCGCTTCAATCTTCTGAAGTCTTGTTTTCCGTGAGAACGCCGACACGAAAACACGCGTGGGGAGAAGGAGCGTGCTTCGCATTGTTTGCAAGCGCCGTTATCATCCATTATGTGGTTTGCACTTCACACGAGGGCTTCGAATGACGTCAACCCCTTTCGAAGCAACTGCAAGCCTAATTTTTAGCGGAACGTGTGGGAGGGTGTTCCTATTCACACGCGCCTTATCATCCATCAGGTGGTTTTGATGCTTGTTTTGTGGTTTTCTGTATTGAAACGGATACTGAGCTGTATGCTGTATGCCTGATTTCAAAGGAGATATGCATTTTTGCCTTCAATTGTTCGCCGTTAATTTTTCGCAAACAACGCCAATGACACGAAAATTTCCTTGGCTGGTAGAGGTGTACAGTTTCGCTGCAAAAATGAAGAAAAAAGGTAGCAATGACGCATTTTCCTCCCTTCTACTGACGCGCCCCGAAGCGGACACGAGAAGAAGGGAGGAACGAGACGTTTTTTCCCTTCTCCAGGCAGACGGGAGAAAGCTTCCGCCCTCCCGACTCATCTACTTTCGGTTTCGTTTCTCCAGCACGTCGCACACGTTGTTTTATAAAAGCTGTTGAGTTGATTGAGCTTCAGCGGCAGCGAAGGCCGCCTCTGATTCCGTCTCCCAGTCCAAACGTGCAGAGCATTTTGCTTGCATCAACGTTTTTACCACTTATTTTATCAAACGAGCAAACGAAGCCGCTAGAAACAGCGAAGTTCCGGATCAGTGTGCGTCCACGACTTTTGCTGCCGGGTGCCTGGGTGCTTTCTGTGCTGAGCTCGGTTCTGTTTTCCGATGCCGAGTGCCAACGGGCAGTGAACGTGGTTCTGTATTTCTGCGTGTCAACAACATTGCAGCAACATCGGGATGGCAGTGTTGTGCGTTGTGAACAGAATACTGGAAGTATCGCCGATGTGATTGTGTGTTCGCGTATCAGTGGTGTAGCAATAAGATGAGCTTTCGGGCATTGATGCCGCTGGTTGGGCCGTGATCAGAGAGGGTGGGGTGTCGCAGGTTGACATTCCTCTTTACGTTAAAGAGTTTAAGACCACTTGAGGGATTAACGCCCGTTCACACTCTTGCGACCGAGTACGACTGAGAGACACGAGATCTCTTAAAACTTCTTAATTTTGTTTAGAACGAGGGAACACACTGGCATTGTGGCGCCATCTATGTGGTGACCCTGGAACATGCATTTCAAAAGAGCGAAGGTTTTGCGGGATTTCCGAGGATCAAATGTGCGTAATATCCATAGAAAGGCTCGTTTATAACATTGACAAAAGTTTTTCGAGCCAAGAAAGAAAGGATAATGCGCGAGAGAAATAAAAAAAAAACAAGCCGGACCGGCGAGTTTACACTGCTACCCAATAGATGGCGCCAGTGTGTCCTCTGGTTTAAGAAGTTTTAAGGAACCCAGGTTTAAGAGGTCGCAAGAGTGTGAACGGGCCTTTAGGTGCAATCGATCGACGTGCGGATAGTCATGTTGGAACGCTGGTCTGAACCGTAGCTCCTATCGTACAGTGGCCAATGTGACTCTCAATTGTCTCCTTCCCCGAGAGCGATTGCGGTCTGGGGAAAGGACTAAACAGTATGAAAATATGACGGAAAGTACGTATATTTGCTGTTAGGAATTTGAGCATGAAGGAAAAATGATGAGTAAAATCGAAAAAAAGAGATATCCTCTATTTTGTCGTTTAAATATACTACGGTTCCTTGAGAGACTGCCCTCCAAGTGGTGCGCTGGGATGAGCGCTAGAAGTTTTCGAGCTCGCCACGGCGTAGCTCCGTACACTTAACACCTGCCGCAAGTCGCGGCTTTGACTGCATTCAAGTTGATCGAAAAGCGATTTCTCTGCCCGTGAAGCATCACTTCCAGCTGAGTGAATATCCGTTCTATTGAGATTAATTCAAGACGACAATTGCAGCCGCACACGAACAGCACAAATAGAAAAACAAACACAACAATTGAAATACTGGCTACGACGTGCTGTGCGGGGAAACAAACGCAAGGCTTGGAACCGCATTGGAGCGGCTTGATTTGTTGGCTTTTAAATAATTACGGCATGAGCGTTTACCTTTTGGAAGAAATTGATCCCCTGAGCCGTTCCAAATACTCTTAGAGGTATAAAATTGCTGAAAAAAAAAATCAACATGCTAGGAATATTTTTTAGTGCTTAGGTGGTCACCCTGAAATTTCGTACGTTCAAAACGACCAGTATAAAAGACGAAAACTTAGAGCTCGGAAGTAGGGGTCGGGTTCGTGCTGTTGTATTGATGTTTGTATGTGCCGTGTATGTGTATGCGCTTAATTTATACGTTCAGCTGATGTTTGTAGAATGTGTAATGTGTCTGAATGTGTGTATAATAAAGGTTCCCGAAGATCCCGAAGCGCAATGGTGGCGGAAGCAAATATATATATATATTTTTTTTTGTGTGTGGATAACATGAATTGGGCGTTACCTAGCGCCACTTAACCTAGCTACTTGCATTTATTCTGCTTGCACTGCCATCTGGTGGCAAGCGATTTAACTTTCTTTCACGCTGTGCAATTTATGGTTACAATGCAACACCGGCTTCGAGTTTAATTTTTCGAGAGCGGCTTTTGGTTTCGTGAATTCGATTACCATTCCTCCGTGATTTGCAGTTGACGAAGGAATTGTGACTCGAGGAATAGCAAAGGTAAGATGTGAAGAACGGGAAGTAACTGGGTATCGGTCGTCTCCGTTTAACATCGCAGTGCTAACGACGAGAAGACTGAGTAACTTCTTCTGAAACGGAAGTCTCTTTGCCTGCGGGGGGAAGCTGGCTTCGGAAACGAACACGGTTCGCGGAAAGCTCGTGTTACCCTCTTATTTTCTACTCCTCTCGTCCCGAACAAGAGACGCTGCGTCCTCGCTAAACCTTATTGAGCTCGATTTGCTTGACTTGGGGCCGCCATAATGAGATGAGGGCGACGGAGGAACTTTTGCTCCCCTGCCATGGGACGAAAGTTACTCCCTTTCGGTAGGAACATAAATTACAAGACCGTTCCTCTCTTTGGGGAGGACTATAGATACCCTTTTTTTGAAAAGTGCACGGCATTACGCCGCATTCACACTGGCGACTGAACCGTATCCGCAAAGCGGCTGCGAACGCGGTTGCTTAAAGTTGCTATACACATTCACTCGCAGTTGATGATGAAAACGAGCGGATCGGCTTCGCGGCTGCAATTCGAACGCCAATGTGAATGCGGACTTAGTCCAACGTAAAGTCACTGGATCCTGGGAAAGTAACGCCAAGCTCCCCGTGTGGTCGCCAGCTTGGTCTGTGAAATGAGCAATTTCTCCTTTACCCCTCCGTTCTTGGTGAGCCGATCTAGATTCGCTGGTGACGGGTAGCTTTATGGAGTCGTTTTTTGTATACCGAAATTTTGCTAGCCACACACCGGCGAAACAAGCGTACACCTTCGTACCACCACCAGATGCTGTGTCGGTGCTTGGAGGCACTCAAAAATAAGTTTACTGTATTGAAATACGCAAGAAGAACAATATAATTGTAAGAGATCCATGGAGACGGGCATGATTAATAAGTTGATTGCATACAGAGTGCCAAAGACTCTTATATTGGCGAGGAACGCTTCCAGTACGATGATGCTCCATGGTGATCGTGGCGCGACTGGTTTAGAACGACCCTCTGGAAGCCTCGAAGATTTAAATGGACCAAGATGGCGATTTCCATGGCAACGTAGACCAATTAACCAATCGCCTTGCGAGGTTTGGGTCGTCTGTATGTTAGTTTCCGTTTGTGTCCGACTAGCAGGTAGGGAAGGCAATGGCGCTACTTTCCCAGGATCCAGTGACTTTAGTCCAGCGTAGTTAGTCCATGGCAACCGCCGGGTTTGAGTCATACTTAGTCCTGCATATTTAGTCCGTAAGCGACCGTCGGGGGATGGTCATGTTTAGCCCTCAAGTGATCTTAGGTAGCTAGTCATGCCGAGTTGAGCGTAATTAGCTCGCAGTTGACTTTCGGCGGTGAGCCATACTTAATCCGTTATGCTTAGTCTGCAGGCGAGTATTGGCCGCGAGTCTTACTTAGTCCAGCCTACTTAGTAAGCCGCCGACCGTCGGTAGCGAGTGATTCTAAGTACAGCACACTTAGCCTCCAGACGAGCGTCGGCGGCGAGTCATACTCAGCCCAGCTATAATTAGTCCGCAGGTGACTTTTGGCGGCGAGTCATATTTTGTCCTGCCTACTCAGTGGGTAGGGGACCATCGGCTCGCGCAGTTAGCTCGCGAATGACAAAGGGTAGCGCTCAACATAGAGTCACTACATAACGCGTAACATCAAACCTAGGTTTCCCTGGTTTCGAACTTTATTTTTCTTGAAATGCAGAGTGTATCTTTCGGAGATTGTTTTTGGCTGGGAGCTCGGAGTTTACCGGAGTTTAGTTTTGTTACAATCCCACTTCTTTGAAATTCGCAATTAATTTTACACCGTACTTACTTTTTGTACAAAAAAAATTCGCAGAAAAAAACGTACATTAAATTCATAAAAACAAAACCAAAAACAACAAGAACAACAACAGCTGTATTGAAAGGTATGTTTGCAGCTGCATTTGGCATTCACACCTTTGCGATGTCTAGTACTAAACGTCCCACGAAAAATCTTCAAAAGAAGTGTTGTTTCAAGAAAAGTCAGTCCTTTAAAATCGCTAAACTCGCATAGCACCTTCAGCTGCGTTCCCGATCCTCTAAAATTTACAAGTTATTATTGTTCACTGTTACCTTAAACGACACCCCTTCTCCTTCTAAGAAGCAAACTATTGTGGTCCGAACTAGAACAGTTGCTCTTGTTGTAAACGAGAAGTACATTGGCCCATTGTACTGAACGATCATTGACGAGATAAACGCGAAAATTGTTTTTGTCAATAGTCCAACATATAGAAAAAACTGAATTCTTCCGACGCACTGATTCGATTTCTGAGATTTTGTAAGAAGTACAAGAAGCACCGTAACTTTGGTAAACGGCCTTGGCGGTTTAAGGTGAAACATCACCCTCAATTAGTGTGATTCTAGAACAAGAGATGGCACTGGCATCGTCATCCAGACCTAGACATGAGCCAACGTTACTAGAAACACTCAGTTGGGAAACTGCCGTAGAGCCTGCTTTAAAAAAAGTGGCTCCGATCCGTACTCGAGAACCGAGCTAATGGCGATCGGAACGCCGCCATTTCTCCCGCAGTGTCCACTCTGGGAACTGCTCGGCTGCACGTCGAGTCGGGCAAGGGCTGGTGGCGCCATCTCGCAGGGCCATCTCGCAGTATCTATGTAAAGCAACTTTCATGTTTCAACTCGTCAATAAAGGGTGGTGCTGTTATCGTATTTAGCTCGGTCTCGGTGGACGCCAGCGGCCCAGGTTTCAAGGGTGAGTTTCCCAACTGAGGGTTTTAGTAACGTTGACATGAGCAGATAAAGTCGTGTATGATGGCGCCTCGATAGAGTGTGCATTTTGCTTTCTTTTTGATTTTGTCATCCCGGGTCATTGTTTTGCTTCTCCAAACTTGAAGTTTCTACGAAGTGTGATCCGGTTTGTTTGCAGTGTCATGCAGATGAATGTTTTGATCAGAGCCGTATATGTAGAGAGTTTGACCATTCGTTGGGAAGTATAGGAGACAAATGAGGAGGCGCCATGGGCCGAAAGCGGACTGGGCGTGTTCCAGGGCGTTTTCAGAAATTCGAATGTGACCAATCAGAAGCCGGAAATAATACCCTGGCGGTGGTCGCAAGAAACAAACCTGATAACTGCATCAGAGTGACTCTCGGTGACTCAAAATATGGTACACGTGATGTTTCAATCACGCTCATCCAAAATGATGGTGGAAGTGTGCGACTAGCGGAACGATCGACATAATCCTTCCGCCAAGCGCCGAGGGCCGGGAATCTGCCGTCCGAGCGGTCACACTCTGTCCGAGCAAAACAGAGTTGAGCGGCGCATTCGTTTCTTACATCTTTCTGCATGATCATGATCAAAACACGTATACCCTATTTTCAACCACGAAGAGTTACTACACTTCACTGTTACGCGCTTATTAAAACCATATACGAACAGAAACCTTTGATCAGAACTGTTTCTCGCAACCACCGCTAGGTGATTCATTTCGGCTTCTGGTTGGTCAAGAGAGCATGCCAAGCCCTCTTTCCGAGTCTGGCACACGCCCTGGCTCTGCCCGCGCCTCCCATTGACCAAACCCTCTATATACACGGCTCTGGTTTTGATAACCGACGGCACGTGCGCCCAACAGCGTCGCTTTTTTCGTTTTTTATACTTTTTGTGTTTATTATCTGCTGCCCCTTTTAATGCTTCGATTATCATCTTAGGGACCTCTATAAACAAAAAAAAAAAAGCTTTATTTTTGGCAATGACGCGTCGCGCTTCGCTTTCTTTTCCTCGGGGAATCTGCCTGGAAATAAATTACGTGCCCCAGCGTGGAGCGTTGCTTTGTCGAACGTCGACAGACTACGCCGGCCCTCATGCAGCGGAAGCATCCGTCCGACTGAGATAGAAAGAGAACCACAACAAAAGCGTCAGGAAATCGTCAAAAAGTGCGAAACGCCCCACTGCCCTATCTTTGGTCGTGTGGTAATAAAGAGTAACTCATTTTACAATACATATGTTTTTTTGTTTATTTGTTATTGCGGTCCTGGCGGCCTACTATTAAGTTTTATTATTCTACCGCCATTTGTTTAAACTTCCAAATGACAGATTTTCTTTTTTAGGATCTGTAATACGCTAATAATTAGCACAAAAGCATTTATTATTATTTTGTCGGGAGCATGGTTCTAGGCTTCTTAGTTGTTTATTATTACAAAACACGGAGGATGGGGAACACCTATTGACATGGAGGTTTTATAGTACCATTTTTTGGTCCAAACCTTCTCCAGAATAGCTCTCAGTACTCTTTTTTGAGGGAGAAAGGGTACATTCAATGCTATATTTCTTTGTTTCTGCAAGATTCAATTTTGGAAATGCATTAAAAGGCTGGAGGAGCTGTCGCATACTATACACAATATAGCCAATAAAAATAAAAAAAAATAAAAATAACTCAGGACACTATTTTATTTGGCGTAATTTGATTCTGTACGCGGGTAGTGAAAGATAAAAAAATAATGTTGGATTACAAATTTGTTCTGCAGTTATCTATTGAGCGTGTATTTGGCAGTGTAGCTGCTGTTGTTGTTTGTATTATTGTGGACTTAGTAGGGGTGCGCACATACAAAAACAGCACGCGAAAATGAATGGAGACGTTAGAAAAATGGGTTTACACATTTCGCGCAACCACTGTAGAGGTGCGCGGCATCAGTTCTTCGTTTTATGCTAGCTTTGAGCGCACCTAAGCTCAAGGACACGAAGTCAAAGCTGTGGAAGCTACTGAGAGAATATATGGTCTGTAGTCTCAATTTCCACTTCTCAGCAGTGAGAACGAAGAGGTTAAAAATCTGTAGGCAACAACTACAACGAGGCACCGCCGCCCCCTTACTTTGGTGACACAGACGGCCGAAATGTAGCAGGAAAGAATTCATGAATGTCGGGCATGGGACCACCCTCTGTAGCACTTTGAATAACCATCGAATACGTATGCTTGATCGTATCCTGCGATAGGCTAAACCCTAAGCTGCTGCCTGTCGGGTGCCATCATGAGCCAATTTAATATACACGCGTTATATTGTTTCTTGAATACGCAGGTGGTTTCTAACGGGCTCGTGGTTAGACCCGCTGGGCCGTAGCTTGGTAGCCGTGTTGTACATCGCTGGGGCAGACAAACTATAAATTTAATATTTGGCTCCACGATGAGGTCATCGAAAAATTTGCGAGAGCCGCCGATGGCGACGTTCAGTGGGCCTGGTCTCTCCATGGCGAACGTCACAATCTTGATAGCGTTTGTTGTACGTCATGTGCGGCACTTGACCAATCGCCAGAGGCGACAATCTCACTGATCAGCTAGCCAATGAAGGTGTTAGCCTCAGGTGTCTATTGAACCGCGGCAACTGACGTACAACACTGATAGTTACATATTCTCATCAACAGGAAAAAATACACTGCCACAAGCTTGCCGCCTCAGCAACGAAAGCCATCTCTACAGATCTCGGGAGGTAAGATGTGCTGCAATCTTGGAAAGTATGTGCGTCCTTCTCAGTCGAAGGCAACGTAATAATTTATGGAACCTATGTTGGGAGCATGTAGAGTAGAGCACTGCACGGGCCCGGCCTGCCCGAAAGCCTGAGCCCTGACCAAACCGCAGGCCGGGCCCGGGTCGCGAAGCCCATGTATCACTCAAGCCCGGGCCGGGCTCGGGATTGTTACAAAAATATTTCGGGCCAAGCTGACCCGCAAAGCCGGGGCCAGCCTAGCCAACCAGTCCGAGTCGGGCGCGGAAACGTTTTAAAATATTCAAAACACGACTCGGTCCACTTTTATATCACCCCTGTCAGGTTGGGGAGGAAACCTTAATCGGGATTACGTCTGCCAAACTGGCGGTATGAACCGGGCTCCTACTCGGATTTTAAAAACCTGTCGGGCCCGGGCCAGGCTCGGGCTCACATTTTAAGATAATTTGTAGCTTAGGTCGAGTTTACCCACCTGGCCCGGTCAACCGGACCTGTGAATTCCGGCCCGTGCAGTGCTTTAGTTTAGAATTTGTTGCAAGCTGCTCATTCCAGTGGTTGTTTACTAGAACGGCCACCGTGGAATGCGATGGTTTCTGATTATTGAGAGGTTTTCAACACTTAGACAGAGGTATTCTTATTCACTGACAACAAAACGACGATCAGAATGCGTTTTAATTCCCACAATCGTCACTATATTTCGAATAGTTATAATTTTAGATTGTTGAAATTGAGCGTGTTCGAATTGTTTGATAATATATTGGCAAAGAATGCCGCTACCCGTGTATTTTGGGGCGTAAGTACCATACCTCAAAGACGGCAAGGAGAATGCTCGCACTGCGGAACCCAGGGATCTCCGGCTCGACCTCTGCACGTGCCACTTTCAATCTCGATGAGCATCGTACCGGCCTGTGGTATTGTAACACTACTGTGTGATGCTTGTAAAATACCACAGGCTAGGTTTCACAGTGTACCGGCTAAACATTTCACCTACAACGCTAACCATGCCGCAATAAATGGGGAGCCCGACCTCACGGCTGTGATGTAGTGCCTAATTTGCTTTTGGTTTGTTTTCTAAGCTCGTCTATCTATAAAAAGAAAGACCATCTAGCTTTCGATGACATGAAGAAAATTTATCCGTAGTTTTCATTTATTCAATATAGCATGATATATTTTTTATTTCACAAATAAACACGACGTAAGATCGCGTGCAAGCCCGAATAATGAGAGAATACACGTTTTTTTTGTTTGCTCAATGTGATGATGCTAAAATTTATATTAACTTATTTTCCTAATATTTCGTTTCCATTTAACAGCTCTGTGTCAAATCGAACAACCTGTTCTGAACCAGGGCCAACGCCATCATCAACCTCAACAACCTCGAGTCTACTCAATCTGCCGAGCATCATCGCCGAAAATCCAAGCTACGGAAACTCCACCTGTATATCAAATAATCAGCTACCATACACAGTTTAGGTTTGCACTCATCCACTCAAGTCGAGGTTGAAGAATAGTTTCGGTTGGGCATTTCATTACCAAAATCCGTAAACTTGAACGCCATGATTGCCCGAAGGATACGCGTGGAACATTTCGATTTGTACTTGAGCGACGGCAGGCCTTATGCTCTTTGTTTACGTTTGTGTGCACGCACTGCAATGAAGAACGGGTAATTTCAACTAAGCACTTGAAGTAATCCAACATCAACGAGGCAGCTGCAATGGGCACGTTACGCACCGAAAATGGGTTCAGCTCAATAGAAGAAATCTTCTCTCTCCTGAACAGTCCTTGCATGTCGACGACAGCATTCAGCAAATATGAAGAAAGCGTAAGGCTGAAGTGAGAAGACATTTTGCTTTCTAAAATGGTCGCGGCTGGAAAAGAAGAGCGCAGGATGATGTGCGAATCTAGGAGACTACACTCAGGATGGATTGCCGTACATAACTGTCGTCGTCGATGATGGATAGGCCCACCGCAGTTAGGGCCACCGATACACGTCAAGCTCAGGTGTTGCTGTCATCATTGGCTTACGAACAAATAAAAGTCTATACCTCTTGGTTTGTAACAAGTATTGCAGTACTTGCAATTTCTACATGAGCAAGAACGAGACTCCACGCAATCATGCCTGCTTCAAAAACTTGGACGGGCCTTCAACTGCAATGGAGTCTGATATCATCGCCAAAGGATTTTGGACATGCCGCGAGATGCATGGCCTAAATACAGAAGAGTTGTGGGGATGAAGATTACAATGTCGAAAAGGACATCAAAGCCACTGCTGCTGAATATGGAAGTATAATAACAAAGGTGGCTTGCATTAACCACGTCATTAAGAACTACAGCAAGTCGCACTATGGCATTAGGAGCTGAGGAGGAAGTCACGCAAAGCCTTTGACAAATGTTAAAATTGAAAGATTGACAGCTGCACGAGCAATCGAGCACAATCAGTCTGCGAAACGGACCAAGACATGTATTTGGAACGCATGACAACTGCTCCTTACTACTGTAAACAGCATCAGCAGCAAGGATCGTCCACATTTGAAGATTTACCGTACACGCTGCAAAGAGACCTGATGAGGACTGCAAATAATCTCGCCGACAAAGCTTCTTCGCTTACTTACAACTCTACAAGTAATTTGGCGGAAAACTACATGTCTGTAGTCTCCACATTTTCTGGCGGAAGAGTTGGTGCTGCTTTCTCGTAGTATCGACGTCAGGCTACACCCATATTGAAGTTGTGCAGCGTGATGAGAAGTTTCGAAATTAGCACATGCTTCTACGCCCGTTGCGGCTTCCCTTTCTAATCGAAAAGCTACCGATGCACTGCGGAGCGCGCGGGCGAATGCGCTTGCCTCCACATGACACATAGAATAACTTTGCCGAGGACAAATTACGGTACACAACAATTGGCATATTTAATACCTGATATATACTAATGTAACATCCGAACATTCAAGAAATTATTCCAAACTCTGGGTCTAATCACAGGTATAAGTATTTATTCAAAAAGTACCGTCTATTATGTGCAACGAAATACATATTTGAATATATATGTGTAATAAATTAAACCACGTTTTTGTGTGCCTGTTATAATTATATTGTTTATAAATGCCTTCTATTTGCCATATATTCAACTGCCTCAACGATGTTGTAACTACTGTATAAAAATTGTGTACTTTTTCGTTTCTATTCACTGTTTATTGTTGATTTTTTTTTTTTTCGTGATGAGCTGAATATTGTCAACCGGTAACGGGGCCACGTTAGGCAGAGCATATCTGGCTTTTGCCCGCCCTCTTATCGAAGACTGTCAAGTCTGAATAAACAAATAAACAAACAAACATGCAGCGTCACGCTTGTTTTTCTGATATCGCTAGCCCGCGCTAAGCGCAATCCTTCAGGCGTCTGACACCCAGACCTTGGGGGTTATTTTGGTCTTTCATGTAGCGCTCCAAACGGTGCACGTCGACAAACATGATTAAAACCATTCCTGATCTGCTGGCGCCATCTGTGTTTGTTATCAAGAAACTGTGGCTTGTCGTAACTGAATGGAAAAGTTTTATGCCCTATATTGAAGTAAGCGTGCAACCTATCGATATGTAATTTTCATCGAATCCAATATCAGGAAACGCATCGCACTTTAATATCTCGAATTTGCTTTCGTTCACACACTTATACGTTTTTATAACGCAGAAAATTAATGCAATTTTTAACTTTATTTTTCATTTCGAAACTTGAAGTGAATATTTAGTTAAATATATAATATTTGTGATTGTAATTTTTTATAGGCTAGGCATATAACGTTTCGTATGAATCGGATAACTGTAGCTCGAGAAAGTAAATGCCACATCTTGAAAGTGAGGTCCACTAAAATATAAATAAAAACGAAACCTGCTAAAGATAACCCTATCTTCTAGACATTGAAGTGTTAATGGAAGGCAGCTCTGCAATTTGGTATAAGGAATATAATTCTACATAGCACACATAAAAAGATTAAGGCTCTCAAAAATAATACTATTGCCTTGATCAGTGGAGTTGGACCTTAACAAGTAATGATGAGACGAGGTATAAAAGTTACGACTTGGTGGGGGGGGGGGGGGGGGCGGGGGGTGTTCTGATAGCTGCAAGGTCGCAGTAGAAAAATTGATACCTTGTCTCGATCCCCAACACGACATGGAACACAACGTGCGCTTTGCTGCGTTCATTCAGAGAAATATTGAGATTCAGATAAGGGCATATAAATATATAATGTTGAGCTCGCCGACAGAAAATCAAGTTCAAGTGGCGACGTCGCTAATGATTTCACATAAATTGCTACCAGAACCATTGAGGTTATCTGGTGTTTGTTAAATAGTTTGCTTTTACAGCGATGCTGTTATGTAGTAGGATCTGAAAAAAAAGGCGTCCATGAATGTTAACTAAAAACTACCGCTTAAACGGCGCTCCTTCGTTCCGATTGGTCGTGGCAAGTATAAGTAAAAAGAGCGGGAAACCCGCGTGAGTTAGCCTTTCTTGGCATAATTAGATATTGAGGTCCTGATCCCTTATCATCATCTACGGTCACCGACCTATCTCAGCTAAGAGTGCGCTGTGACGAGGCTGAGGGCAGAAGGCGCCGATCTAACCTTCTTTTTTTTCGCTTCCGCGATGCTGATAAAGAGACTTGAGCTTAATCGGAAAGAACTGTCTCGAGGTGTGCCTCGAGAAATTGGGTTTAGAACTTTCCCATAAGTGCCCATAAGGCAATTATCCCTTTAGTCACTAAGAATTAAATAAAGACAATTAAACAACAAAGTCGTGTTCTTGTATTCAGTGCAATCATATTTAAATCTTATAGATGTCGTATAGTTGTCGGAAAGATAACAGATTCGGTGCTCCTTCATCTTCACGCGAAATGGATGGGCTCTAGAATTTTTTAACTCAAAATTTGTTTTCTCTGATAATCTCTCATCAGGCTATGATACTTTATTAATAACATCCCCAGAAATTTGGCCTTCGCATGCTTGCCCCATCTCTTAAATGTCTATGACCTCACTCCCTTTGAAGCCAATTTATTTAATATAATAAATATGACAAGAACACCTTAACGTTGCACTTTGAAAAATGGGCCATTTACTGCTTTACTATGTATACAGGGTTGGGCAGAAATACTCAAAATTGTATTTGGAAATACAAATACTAGGATACATAAAAATTGTAGCTAAAATACTGATGCTGAAATATATCTGTAAAATTGTATCGCTATACGTATCGGAAATACATTTTAAATAGAGGCAAAAAGTATTTGGAAATACAAATACAGGAATACATTTTAGGGAGGGCAGAAATACAAATACAGAAATACTGATACTTAAATACATTTTTTTAATTTTGTTTGAGACGCCAAATGAGGTGAAGTTTGAAGTTGGAAGTGGAAGTTTTTGATCCTGAAATTACTTTCCCGTAGGCTTGGCACTTTGGCTTGAAGGTAGTGATTTCGGACGACGAGGAGTCTTCAATGGGTTAAAAAAACGTTCCATCAAGGACTGACCACGGTCCCTTCCCTGACATCTTGTCTGTTTGACGAGGGATGCGAAAAAGACTTTGACCTCTAAATAAATTCTATGTCATCCTAAATCCAATCAAAACGTCACCACGCTCCTGTACAATAAGGACGCCCCTGTCAACATTTATCACATGACGTCACGGCGGAATGAACTGGTATTCTTTAGCTGTAAGTGTGGCCTTGAACATGAAACTTTACCACGCTGCTGTATGAGAGGTCAATACGTACTTTCGTTGTAGGTTACCTCGTTGAAGATCGTGCAGGCAGTGTCATTTGTTATTTTCGAGAATAGTGGACCACCTGAAGCATCCTGGAACACATGTCTTATCTTCTGTTACGGTTGAAAAAACGATACGGTGGCATCCCTGTTGTGAAGGTCCTTCCTGCCGACCCTCCGCCACCGACACATGGATTGCAGTCCTCAAGTTTCGTCTTGCATACTCCAAATTGAGACCTCGTGGATTGCGACCTGATATCGCCGGCACAGGTGCGAGCTCTCCGAGAAACAGCGTGCTCGAGACGAGTCGCAGGTTTACGAAGTCTGGGTCGGCACAGCGAGGCCACGTCTGACCTCCTTCCTGGATTATGGATCACCAGAGCAGCAGGTCACTTTCACGTCGGCTGAGGACGTACCCTCGAGCCGTGCAATAACGGGCGCAGCCGCAGACGCATTCGAATTTGTGTTAAATACACTCTGTGAGTCATCCTACTATATCAAGCCAACCACTGCCATGCTTGTGCTGCAACGGACAGTGACTCAGCTTTGCCGGCTGGCTGTACTGTGTACGCTAAGGCAAGAGAGACGGTTAGCAGCGGGCTTTGGATGCCAGCAAACTATGACTCAAGGAACCCCTACCTAAGGACGTGCGGTACAAGATGCTCTGACTCTACTCCTGGCACGCCACCTGGTTCGAGTCCCCGACTACGCAACACTTCTCAGAAGAAAGAAGAGGACGCATAGAAAAATAGTTTGGAGAATCGGAAGGAACCTTGCTCAGCATGGTAACAATGCCCCTGCATCTCCTTGACCCTGGTGCCCTCAGAAGTAACAAGAAAAAAAAGCGTTCGGATTTGTATTCTTTTTTTCCGGGCCGGAGGGGGGGGGGGGGGAGTTTCTCAAGAAATGTAACGAAATACATTTCACCCTGATTGTATCGCGATTCAAAGGAACATTCAAAATGTATTTCGATACAAGAATACAGATACTTGTGAAAAAAAAAAGTATTGCGATACAGAAATACAGATACGAAATGTATTTCTGAAAAACTATGGCGATACATTTGTATCGCGATACTGCCCAACCCTGCTATGTAATATACCACAACTATCATGCAAAATTTCAATATGACAGCGTATGAACTTTAGGTTCGTCAGCCGAATAAATAGTTTAAGGTAATGCCACCGCGGATCGCACCTGCGCTAATCGAGTTTTACAATTTAGTCTAAGACATATAACGTTGATATAATTTATAGTGTTAGTCGAAGCCCTTCTTAAAATTTTTGCACCTTTTCTGGTTTCTATGACATTTCTTTACGTGAATAGAAAACATTTTGGAGGCAAGTCTCGCAAATTTCCGAAAACAGCAAGGTTTATGCGACCAAATTTTAAAAATCAAAAGTATACAAGATTTGCCACTCAACTTCAGTAACCAAGAGGTAAGTTTTATATTTCTTCGAGCGGTTTCGCTTGTGGTTCCAGAAACTAATTTGCCAAAGGAGGTTCGTTCGTCCTCGTTTAGCAAGTCGTTAGGAGTCATTTCCAATATTATGCTATTTACCACAATAAGAGAGAAAACAAAAAACATATATTTTGCATCTAGATATTTTCTGATGGTAAGGAATTGTCTCAACTTATACTTTTTAATAAACCGAATTTTTTTTTTTTTCTGTTCAGAACAAATCTATTTTTAACATTTAGAATTAATACATTCTGGCGTATGAAAGTGTTAGGGGGCTGATTATCCGTGTGACTGTATTAATATGTGTCCATTAAGTTCAATATTCCTAATTCCAAACACGTCAGCAAAACAAAAATATTGTTAGAAGTGGTTATTTTAGAAGTAAATTATCCGACTTAACAGGCATTTCATTTTTAAAGAGGGCTGAAATTATAGCATTTGTCACTGTATTGGCGTGCAGTTGAGAGCGATTACTTTTGTATTTCTCCACCAACTGAGCTGTCAATAGGTCCGTCTGGTTTGGACTTGATTGTTTACAAAACGTTAACTGGCGAGGAGTGCGTGCCAAAATTTCAAAAGTTAACGAATGCTTAAAAATGGTTGAATTATCCCCACGTTGAAATTTTTTGTTTTTATAAAACAAATATTCATTCTGATGCATTTGAATTAGTGCCATGACGCACTTGAGAGCCGTAAATTTTATATTCTAACTTTAGTTGGGAACTCGGCTGTTTTGAAAACGTTCTCTGGCGAGGTGCGCGAACCCATACTTAAAAAAAAAGTGTAACGAATACGGTAAAAACAGCCGAGCCATCCTCAATTTCAGACCGTTTATTTTTTTCTTTTTAAATGACTCATCTGGAAGTATTTTTCAATATACCAGACTATTTTATAGTACCGTACATTTTATATTCCCCCCTTATTTGGGGACTGGGATATTTTCAAACACTTCCTTGGTCAGGCGGGGGTGCCCAAACTTCTAAAAGTGGAACGAATGCGTAAAAAAGGTCGACCGATCGCCACTGTTAGACCGATTCTCCTCAAACTTACTCAAGTTGAAGTATTTTTTATAGTACCGGGTGTGCTTAAGAGCTTTAAATTTTATATTCTGTCCATAGGAGGGGACTCGGTTGTCCTCAAACAGCCTCCTGGCGAGGCTCGGGTGACGAAATTTCAAAACATGGACGAACATGTAAAGACGGCTTAAACCATCTCCAACTTGAAATCCTACTAGGATGCTTTCGATGGCCATACAGAACACACCATTAAAAACTTTGAAGGCGACGGTTGCCCGAGCAACATCGGAGCACATGTCGTTTAGTGAGTTGTTCATGCACGCCTTAAGAAACTATTGTCGATAGAGATAACCAACTTGGCATTTCAGATCTAATTAAATATTTTACTTTTTAGCGCCGACTGCGTAATACATCGAGAGTGAACAATTGTGCTGACAGTTTAATAAGCGCAGTGCATCGCTTCTTATATTCACGCTTCCGGCATCGTCCTTCGTTTTTCGGCGTTTACCAACTAACGCCGCAATATAATGGACTGTGGAGTGATAATTAGATGCACAGATTACTCGCTCCGCCCTAAATTTTTTAGTCTCTCAATTAATATAAGCGAAGCGAAGTGTGTCTTTGTTCGAGGATTTAAATTTACAAAAGCATATCCAGGTTGAGTTATATACAAGCTGTCACATTACAATCGCTTCCCTGCTACAAGCGCCTAGGTGTTCACTCAATATCTTATCAGCTTAAGGAACGTAGGGCGGGGCAGGTGGCGGGTATCGTTTCATCGATCAGCGGCCGATGACACTGCAGCACTATTCGAACGTAAAGCCAAAACATAAATCACGAATGAAGAAACGTGCAGTTCACAGTTCACAGCCAAGAGTTCGTAGGCTGCCAACGACTGTAACTATCTGAAAATGAACGGACTATAGCCCTCGAAAGTGATAATGTAAAATGATATACAAGTTAAGCAAGAGTATCCATCGCCTATTTCAAATATTGATGATGGATTACTAATTACACCAACTAAAGTCATACGAGACATATTGTATCATTTTATATCTCAAATTGACATCTAAAAGCTAGTCGTTCTGTAGCGAGGATCAATCTTTCTATATGGCATATGTCATTCCACAGAAAAGTCTCTAGTCTAAGATTTCTTTATCAAACCGAACAGATCAATGTTAATCCAAGCCTCATGCTTTCTGAAACATTTAAACATTAAAATATCGTTTATTTTCATCTTGGACGATGGAAATAAATCAGGAAAAAAACACTTGTATTCTTATATTTTGTCGCGGGCCGATTAACAGCCTAAAGTATGCATTCCCTGTACGGATATGATTTAACAAATATTTGCGGATTTTGGTTAGTATCATACATCTAGAAAACCTACGGAAATAAATTTATCAAATTAAATTTTAAAAAAATATCTAAAAACTGGGTTAGGCTTTGCCTTAAACGAAATGTACATGACTTATTAATAATTTTTATTATCGGCACCTCAGGAATTTTGTCTAAAAAGCAGGCAGCCGCTACCGTATCAATCAGTTTGATAAATCCCAACTCTTGAAAAAGTGAGACGAAACCTCGCTCGGCGAATTCACATATACTAATAATAAAAATAAACTAGGGTATCTTAGTGACACTGAAACAAAAAAAAAAAAGCGACATCATCATCAGGATTTATTTGCATAAAATGAAGCGAGCTAAGCGCTCGCGGTACGATGTTTCTCTGGTTTGAACAAGTGTCAGAACAAGGCGATTAACAATGATGTCAATTCTCCGTATAAGTTATTCGACTTCGTCACTTCCGTTTTGTTTTTGTGTAGCCCCAGGAGTATCCGGACAACTTACCTTCGCCCTTTCAACCCGAACACGAATTAGGCTCGTGCATGGCGAGGCCCATTTGGAAGAGGGCTCGCTCTTTATGCTCCGTCTCTCGACAATGTGCACCACACCGATATATACGAGCCCTCGGAACCAATTAAGCAACGTGTCTTCATCATGTGACCTTATGATAAGGTACAGAACTTCGTGGAACGCACGATGACATGGCACTCATTGGACTATCTTGGGCGACTCAAAGCAAAAACCGCGGTCCAGAATGAGTGAGTAAATGTGTTGTGCGTATGTTTAGATGGCGGGAAGTTAGGCGGCCTCTGTAGGTGCCTAGTGTCGCAACTGTACACGAACAAATGTTTCCACTGCAGTACCACTGCTAGCCTGGGTACTTTAACGTGTACGAGGCGGAAGCGATTACGCGAACACGCAACTCTACGATGCTCATATAAATATAAATGGGCAGGGGCGGAACTGAGAGCAGGACCTACGGGTTTCGCCGGTTGAGCTTTAGCTCCACACGCTTCGAGCTGGAGCGCGTCAAAGGGAAGCTAAAGAGGCTCTTGAAAAACACGAAATGAAATGAATTGTAGAGTATTTTTATACAGTTAATCTAAATATCATGTTAGTTCTTTTGCGAAAATAAATAAACCCGAAGAAACACAAACACAAAAACAAAATCCTCTGACCAGCCGTTACGTCATACGCAGAACTTTCGGCCGCCATGCGCGTGTCGCTTCACTGAGGAGCGTGCAATTAGAAGCTTGGAATGCATATTCCCTCGCACTGACAGAAGTCGTGAAGTCTTTTTCTGACATTCTTGGAAATAGCAAGATTGGGCGTCCATAGCCCTGATAGGCGCTGAAGATGCGTGAGGGCGGAGATTCCGAAAACTCAGTATATGACGTTACGCTCCGCGAAAGAAAAGCTTCAACGGCACTTAAGAAAAAAAAAAAAAAATACAGCCTTTGTGCACGAAATTGAAAAAAATAATCTCAATATTCGTAATTCTGTAAGTCAAATAAAGATGATTTAAGTGTGTTTTTCTCAAATACAAATCGGCTTCAGTTTCCCTTGAACACACCCGGCTACCGATCCCCTCCACACTGAGTCGACAATAAATTACTGCCGGGCACGCCAACCCGCTGGACGCATCAACGACGGCCGTTTTGTTCCCTAGAGTGCAATAAACTGCAAATTGGGAAGCGTCCGTTTAGGCCTTTTTTCATTCGGGGACCTGCTCCGATTCTAGCATTACGCGCACACATTGACGCTTTTTGTCGGGTAATTAAGTGCAACCGTCAATTTTGGTCGACATACATTGTATTTGTTTCCACGCAGTAGTCCGGCGAGTAGCGTGATGGTTGGAGCAACGATTACGTTAATTTTTATATATACTTTCCGAGATGATTGAAGCGATAACCTAATGTTGCTCATGCCGCTTTGCGACATCGGTCGACTCCCATTTCCGCTGTGAAACGTGCTCTAAAATGGAAGTCTACAGCTATGTCCGCACTGCAAACATGACCTAGTGCAGCTCCCTTGCGTGAACGCATAAGATCGAGATATGGCTCTAATAGAGGAGTCCATTAGGATGCCGTCAAATAAAGTATTGCGTTGCAAAATGGAAGCTTAGTGTAGTGGAGTGACAGAGAGCTTGCGGTTTTCTTTAAACAATCCTAATGCACGTGAGTAAACGAATACTAGCCGGTAGTATACCGGCCGACAATGACACCGACACAAGTTTAAATTGAACACATGCTCATTGTGCATATAACAAGGTACTGTGTTAAAATTGCCGTAGAGCTCGGCTGCGTAAGCGCGCTTGGTAGTGATGCAGCACTTTAGATACTACTATCAATACCGTGGAGAGTGGAAGCCAGATATAATTATCGATAGTACAATCGATTATTAGATTACAAATAAATAAGAGTTTTAAATTTTTTCAAATTCAATTTTTGATATATTCTAGTACGAAAGTTTTAAACAAGAACAAGACAACTTCCTCGTCATCAAGAAAACCAAAGACAAGAGGCAAGACCAAACGGAACAACAACTAGTAACTTAATACCAAAGAAAAAAAAAACAGACAAAACAACAGATAATCATAAATGCCCGCGAGATTTTTCCAAGTTTGTTCGAATGCGATAGTTCAGCTGCCTTCTTGTTTTTTTTTAATTGGCTTTAAGAACTAAAGAAACTTTTGTCCAATTAGGCCCTCATTTTTTATTTTAAATTTGATTCAACCTGTCATACCGCCAGGTTGTGCAGGTAGAGAGAAACAGTTTATTTTCTTTTCTTAGCTCTCACTTAGAAATTGAGCAATTGAGTACTATCGATAGCCGACTATCGTATTTTGTCGATATTCGACTATCGTGAAATTGTGGTAGTATACAATCGGTAGTTGAGTACAGAGAAACTATCGATTGTATACTATAAATAGTTGATTACCGTTTAACTATCAATAGTGTATTATTGATGGGCTACAACTGTAAAAATATTGAAAGTCAGCTTTCATTTAGCTATCGATAATATTTTATTACGGGGCGAAGAACGTCAAGGGTTTTTGCAGGAAATATTGTTAACGTACGTTTTGTGAAACAATCTAAAACCTATTGGATATCTATCGGAACAGTGTATAAATTTTTCTTAAAAACTATTAAAAAAAATCTATCGAATATTGTTCGTTTGTATACTATCGAAAAAAATTTGATTAACGGTATTGGTAGTGAAATACTCGAATTATTGTATACGTGTTAGACATTCTTTTGATGTCTTAGGCTCTTTTTCGGGAGTTTGCACTAACTTATATTTGCAGAGTTCAGTCAGGAAAACAAAAATCTCTTTTGTGACTCTGATAAGTAAAGTACACATACGTGCAAGTTTGCATTCGGAGTATAGAGATATGACTTTAACAGGATGCAAAGATAAGTGTGGCGTTACTTTCGACGAAACAGGTTGCGAAAAACAAAGAAATCAACATTGAATTTCAAAATCACAAGTTTGTTTCACTAAAACGAATAGATAAATAAATCTTCCTTTTTTTATATTTTTTCCAGTTAACTTGATCTTCCCAAACTAGTTTTTCAAGTATGCAAAAAAAGAAAAGTATCAGTAACTAATTATGTGGGATCGATATAAGCTTTTTTTCTGGTAATGATCAATATAACGTGTCCACTACAAAGTATTTGTTATATCTATTGACTCAAAATATTTATTTAATAATTATGTTGCCGGTTTTATATTTTTAAGTTGTATTTTATAGCAAGAGGTAAATCACTTACCAGCGGCCGTTATCAAAATCTACCAAAAATAGATCCGAAAAAAAGTGGCAATATACTACGGAAAAGAAGTCTAACCTTTTGTATCAACAGCGAATTTCCGATTTTTGAAAATAATTATGATTGGTCGGCAGGAAAAAAATTTATATTGTGCCCAGCAAATTGCTCGCTTTTTACATATCCGTGTTCAAAACGTTGAAATGTAATATATGACAATTGAATAATAAAAGAAACAAGCGCCAAACAAACTTGTGAAAAACTCTGGTGCTTCTGGTATTTCAGATATGTCCCTGAACGGCTGATGTGCTGATGCTGGTCTGATACCCTTTGATGCTAAACATCTCCAGCCAGTGTTTTCCTTAGCTCCAAGGCAAACGAATGGATATACCTTTTATGTTTCCGGATGCGGTTTTATTCAAGTGAAAACCCCAGAAATATACAAAATATGTGCGGAGGAAACCTAGCAAAACGCGATCTCTGTTTTATCTCTAAATTAATATTATAAAAATACAACTTTATGTTTAGTTTTCTATTTTATCTTTTGCCAAGAGCTGTCGGGCCGTACATAACTGTCATCTTTTTTTTTGGGTCGTGCTTTCATTTTTGTAATACTCGACAATTTTCAGAAAGTTAATTTTGGTTACTAACAATAATCGAACAAAGCATGGTCAACTTCCGATAGTACTATCGGCAGTACACTATCGATAGTTTTCGACAGTATTGATAACTTTAGAAGAACTAAAAAGTTTATAGATAGTCAAGTTTCTGATAGTTTTGTATTACTAGTGCTTGGTTACCGCTTACCATATGCAATCGACAATATAAAAAGAAATTATTTCGAGCACCCAAATAAATTCCCCTTTTATTGTAGAGTCTAAATATAATGTGACATAAAACCGATCGTTTATAATAATTCAGCTGTCAACATGACTCGACCCCCACGTTATGCGTGTGTTTCAAGGGGCGGATAAAAGAACAACATTATTCGTCTTTCTTGATTACTCAAAAGCCTTTGGTTCTATCGATCATGATGTTTTACTTGCCAAATTACCATATTTTGGAATAAGAGGCGTAGCACTCGATCTCATAAAATCATACTTAATAAATAGAAAACAATACGTGTCTTTTTCGAATTTTCATTCGGATAGGCTTGCTATCAAGTCGGGTGTTCCCCAGGGTAGCATTTTAGGCCCATTGCTATTTATATTATACATAAACAACATTGTGCATGTGGCCAAAAACGGTGATGTAAAGCTGATAATTTACGCTGATGATAGAAGTATTTTTTCTCCCATAACAATCTTTGTACTTCTATTGCTACAGTGCATGAAGTGCTAAAACAAATCGCCGCCTGGACGCTAAACAACAAACTAAAATTAAACAACAAAAAAACCAAAGCTATTTTGTTTAGGCCCATAAGTAAGAAAATAAATGTTCTACCTCATCATACAATAAACAATGACGAAATTGAGTTCGTAGACTGTATTAAAACTCTGGGTGTGTTGTTTTCTCATGATATGAGCTGAAACGCGCACATAGACTATGTGCAAGCAAAAATATCTAAAAATGTAGGCTTAAAGGGGTAGGGAAACGGAATTACAGCGCTCATTTTCTAGCTTGAATGTGTTGCATGTTGCACCCTAACCTCAAAAACACCAGTCTTCCGTTGAAAGACACAAGAAAACTAATTTTAAAGCTAAATAAACGATCTTTCAATGTGCACCTGGTGGATGCATGCGGAGTCTATTTGGGAGGTAATCTAGCAATGTTGGGGAACTTGCTACGTAGTCGTGACGTAGCAGATTACTTCGGAGCAGCGCCGCTCTTTGGCATTTCAACATTTTCCTTCTTAGCTTTCCTCAACTCACAAATCACGCATTGAACTAAACAGTCCAAGAAGACGAAAAGGGTGGACTCCCCTCTTTCTCGGACCCTCGTTTGTGCACCCGCATACAGCCATCCTCCTCCTAGAAGATTAGCCAGTCGCTCAAAACTCGGTCAAAAGTTGCTTTCCCCAACCCGTTCAGGCCTGAGCTGACAGTGCTGTGGAAGCTACGTACTCCTTGGGCCAGCCACATGCTCGTCACCCCACGGGTACTTCGAACGGCTCGGTTGTAACGCGTTGACGCTATTGGCACCACCTCATCGCTGACAACGCCACCAAGAGCAAAGCTCATAACCCCGCCAGCCTTGCTACGTCACGAATGCGGGGAATCTTTTCTTTCTGTTTTTGTTTGCGCCGGATATCCCATGACGCATCGCGCTCTCGGTTCGCTTCTCTTCGAGCGCTTGCTGGAGTGCACCGTTTGGAACGAGAAATATAGCCAATCGTTCAAAATACAAACTTGCGATTATCATTTACGGTTATTATCCGTCATGCTTGACTCATTTCCGAACGAAATTTGAATATTTCAATTTTTGTTTCCGTACCCCTTTAATCACAAAATTTAAAATTTTACTTCCTACTCGAATTAAATTAAATATATATAATACGTTAATTTGTTCTCACTTAAGTTACTGTAACCTGGTATGGGGCACCACAACAAAAAGTAATCTAAATAAGTTGCATCTATTACAAAAGAAGGCACTACGTGCAATTTCAGGAACTCCATTTCTTCATCCCACTAAATCACTATATTGTTAGAGGCAGACGAAGAGAAAGACGAGGAGTACAATGGGGCCCTTGTGAACGTTGAGTGGCATTCCGTCAGCCGGAACTGAAGTTGACTCCAGTGAGCCTGTAACATTTTGGTGGCAGCGGTGGGATCACTTCTAAACTTCGATGGCGAATCCACTGCACGTTACGTCCCACTCCGGCAATGCTTCGCAGCGAGCACCTGAAAACGGCTTCTCCATGAGCGTTCCAACGCCGCTAGAACGCCTTCAAACTGGCTTGAATGTTTTTCCGAGTGACATCAATGGGCCACGAAGGGCCGCTTTGGGGATTTCTGTAGATGACTTCAACACCTGTTCAACGGCTCTGGATGGAGGTGAGATCGTTTCAACAGTTAGCCCCTTAACGAATGTGAACCGAGGTACCCGTGTAAGGACTAATCCGTCACTGAAGTTAAAGCCCTTCGACGGCAGCGTACCAGTTCACCTTTATCTCTACCAGGCTGAAGTTATTGCACAAGCCAACGGCTGGACGGAAGACGACAAAGTTCACGCGCTCGTCTCCCAGTTGCAAGGACCAGCTCTAGACGTGCTTTACCAATTCGATGGTATCCACCTATCATTCCCGGCCCTACGTGAGGCACTTGAACGACGTTTTGGAGATAGACATCTCCAGCAAGTGTACAGCTCGGAGTTAAGTCTACGCCGTCAGCGCTCTCACGAAACCCTTCAGGAGCTGGCTGTCGACATCCAGCGCTTGATTGTCAAGGCACATCCTGGAGCCCCAACAGACGCTAAGGATACGATTGGCACCTCCGCTTTTGTAGACGCAATAGCTGATCCAGAAGTTCAAGTATTTGTACGTCTTTCACGACCTACAAACGTCAATGATGCCCTGGATCAAGCGCTAAAAGCGGCAACCGCTCGACGGGCAACAGAGTTCGTGCAGAGGGCTGGGCATCTACAAGAGCCATTATCACCACTTTCTGTCTTATCTTCGGCGACAAAAAGGCAGCATGGTAGAAAGAAGTACAGTCCTCCACAACAACCAACCCGTTCGGAGGCCAATGATCAAGCTTCCAAGGTTAAGGGTGGAGCGAGTACGGTGCTTTCTTCAGTAACTCCCCTAAACCTTCCTCTGACGTCAGTTGCGAGCAACCAATCGCCGGTTCCGAAATTTACTGTTTGGATCGAATGTATTGGATACCAAGATGCTCTTCTCGACACTGGAGCAGCAGTGAACGTTCTGGCATCGTCCTTGGTTCCAGCAGACGCACGTCTTCGTCCGACGTCACTTGGATTGTTCACTGTGAACGGTACGGCTATTCACACCCTGGGTATTCTCACTTTGCAAGTGAAAACAGTTGAGAGTACATCACCAGTGGAGTTCGTAGTGCTCGAGAACTCTGTTTGCCCGGTAGTGCTTGGGTACGAGTGGTGCCGTAAAAATAACTTTCTTAATAATGACTTTCCGCATTCCAGAGACAACACAATCGCAACATCGAAAATCGATCACAGTGAGTTATTATCAAGGCACAAGCTACATCTTGGTGCCGCTCGAGTTATCTTCAACGTATGGAATGGGACAACTGCACTTCTGAGAGATTCGCTAAACCACGTCCAGAAAGTGCTTCGAGCTTTACTTTGCACTGACACAGCAAGTATCACACCCGTGACAGGCAATGTCTACGTGTGCGAAACGGTCACCATACCCCCGAGCTCTGCTGCGTGGGTTCCAGTGAATACGCCCGACCAGAGCTTCAGCGGCGACGTCATTTACGAACCTCTCCTTCATGCTAAACCTGGGCACGAGTTTGTTTCTCCCCATACTTTGGCATCTTCTCTGCGGGGAAACTTCGTCATCTTGGCTGTAAATATTGGATTGAACGACCTCACGCTAAAACCGGGGGAACAAGTCGGAACTGCACAGCCCTCCTGCCCTGAAGTGCAGGTGAATACAGTCGCACTTGAAATCAACTCACAGGCAGACCTACCCAGTCTTCCATGGGAAAAATTTAATGTTAACCCTGACCTTGACGCTGAACAGATGGCAGCGGTTCGACAGCTCCTTCAACGCCATCGTAGCTGCATCGCACTTTCTCCAAATGAACTCGGCTGCACGTCTTTAGTCGAGCATTCCATTGACACTGGGGACAGTCGACCTATTCACCAGTCACAGCGTAGGTTTGCTCCATCCGAACGGAGTGTTATTCAAACGCAAGTTAAAGACATGATTCAACAAGGGGTGGTCGTTCCTTCATCAAGCCCATGGTCCTCTCCAGTGGTGCTCGTCCGAAAAAAAGATGGTACTATCCGGTTTTGTGTTGACTACAGAAAAATCAACAGCCTTACTAAACAGGATGTGTATCCCCTACCTCGCTTGGATGATGCCCTGGATCGACTACAGGGATCAGAGTATTTCACCACCTTGGATCTCCTGTCAGGATACTGGCAGGTTGCTCTTGACCCTAAGGATGCAGAAAAATCCGCGTTTGTGACACCGGATGGACTCTACCAATTTACGAGAATGCCTTTTGGGCTGTGTAATGCACCTGCAACATTTCAGAGACTAATGGACAGGGTGCTAGGCCACCTGAAGTGGACCATGGCACTCGTGTACCTAGATGATGTAATTGTGTATGGAAGCACATTCGATGAACATCTCCAAAGACTTACATCAGTATTGGATGCGCTCTCTTCTGCCAATCTGCGCTTGAAACCAGAAAAGTGTTACTTTGGGTATAAAGAAGTAACCTACCTTGGACACGTTGTATCGAAAAGAGGGATTACACCAGATCCTTTCAAGCTTCAAGCCTTCGCAGAGTATCCTGTTCCAACATCCTTAAAGGAGGTAAAAAGTTTCCAGGGATTCGCATCATACTTTCGCCGATTCATTTCTGACTATGCGCGCCGTGCGGCTCCAATGACCCGCCTGCTGCGCAAGAATGTACCCTGGCGATGGACAGCAGAGGAACAAGCTTCCTTTGAAGACCTGAAAAGTGCCTTGTTGAGTGCCCCAATTCTCGCCCACTTTGACCCTGCTAAGGCGACCTACCTTCATACAGATGCCAGTGGAGAGGGACTTGGTGCTGTTTTGTTGCAACAAGATGACGACGACACGCAACGTGTTGTTTCATACGCAAGTCGCCGTCTGACGGACGCAGAACAGCGTTATCATTCTTCAGAACTTGAGTGTCTTGCACTAGTCTGGTCAGTGCAACACTTCCGGCCATATCTCTACGGACGACACTTCACGGTTGTGACCGATAACTCAGCCTTGACATGGCTCCAAAGCAAGAAAGATCTGACAGCCAAACTGGCTCGTTGGTCAATTTTACTTCAAGAGCATAACTTCACAATTGTTCATCGGAGTGGCAAAGAACACCAAGATGCAGACTTTTTATCTCGTCATCCGATGAAGGACATACCGGATTCTCCTGACCACGATGCTTGCTTTTGTGCGCCTACATTTGATTTGAACGCAGGCCAGGAACAAGACTGTGAAATCCAGGACATCATGTCTCGACTTGAAACGACTGACGTACCGCCCACGACTAATCGCCTACGTAAAGCGTACCAGATTCGTGCCGGGTTACTTTGCCATCGCAGTTCCAGCACTAAACATTGGGTACCAGTTGTCCCATCTTCGCTACGCAGAGCGGTACTGCATCTTTGCCACGACGACCCTACGGCGGGACATCTAGGCCGTGACAAAACTTTGCAGAAGATTTTAGAAAGGTACTGGTGGTCCGGGCTTCGAAAGGACGTGACAAGCTACGTAGCCTCCTGCTCACAATGTCAGAAACGCAAGTCACCAAATACAACCAAGCCATGTGAACTTCATCCCATACCACCACCGGAGGCTCCATTCGAGGTGTGGGGAATCGACCACCTTGGACCTTTTCCACGTACATCGGACGGCAACCGCTTCATCCTAGTGGCGGTAGATCATCTTACCAAATGGGTAGAGTTATGCCCCGTGGCCAGCACCTCAACCGAAGAAGTGGTGCGGTTCCTTAGAACCCAGCTTCTCCTGCGACACGGAGTGCCACGGATGATCATCACTGATCGAGGTACAGCTTTTACCTCTGCCATGTTTTCAGAAGAGCTAGCATCTCAAGGCATAACTCATGCTAAAGCAGCTCCCTACCGACCGCAGACGAACGGGTTGGTGGAGCGAGCTAACAGAACAATTGCTGGAATTCTTTACTCGTACGTAAATGTCAAGCACACTGATTGGGACACTTTTGTTCCTTATGCCGCGTTCGCGATGAATACCATGAAGCAGTCAAGCACCACTTATACACCATTTCAACTTGTTCATGGTAGAACGGCGGTGCTTCCTCTGGAATGCTCATCATCTGTAACGTGGCAGAATAGGGGAGACGATTTTGCTGACAATAACTTTCAGCACCGCCTGGATGACGCACGAGAACGAGCAAGAATGGCTATATTACATTCCCAACAGCGTGCAGCATCTCGATACAGCGCGCCTGGCTCGACACCATGTCTATCTCCGGGTGACTTGGTCCTGGTTCGGAGGGAACAGCGAAAGAAAGGTCGAGCACAAAAGCTTCTTCCTAGGTATAGGGGTCCCTGTGAAGTCACTAAGAAAATTGGACCACTAACCTATGAAGTACGAGATTGGGGAACTTCACGGAAGACCAGGACATTTTCAGCGCATGTGCATCACCTGAAAATGTACATCCCACGCACAAGTGTTCTTCCTTCTCAGGAAACGTGAACCGTGGGAACCGAAGTCCCGATAACTTGCTTTTTGTACTGTGCTAACTCTTTTAAGGGGGAGGGGGAGAGTGTTAGAGGCAGACGAAGAGAAAGACGAGGGGTACAATGGGGCCCTTGTGAACGTTGGGTGGCATTCCGTCAGCAGGAACTGAAGTTGACTCCAGTGAGCCTGTAACAATATAAATATCTAAATGTACAAACCGTTGAGCAAATGTATGCTTACAAGCTTCTGTCAACGTATCACAGGGCCCTTCAGCACATTAATGTTCATTTTATTAAACTAGCCAACCTGAAACGTCGCATCATCCTACGCAACCTAAGACAAAATGAGCCCTGGATGATTCTCCCAACGCGTACAAATTACCTAAATCAGACGCTTCATTTCAGACTGTCCACCATGTTAAATAGTTTGTATAGAAAGGGTCGACGTTTACAATCTCTATCACATAGGGAATTAAAAGAACTTACTTTTCTATGCGATTTTTGAATACTGCTGATTTTGTTTGTTATAAATAGGATGTTCTATTTTATGTACGATTGTATCATTGCTTTAATTAGTCGTGTTTTTCACTGGCCTGTATATTTTTCGTTTATATGTTTGCATCATATCTAGTAATGTATAAATCAGGCTTTTGCATTGGTTTGTACTCGGCTTTGCATACACTGTGTAGTTGTAGTCCAAATTTTAGTTGTAAAATTGTGTTTAAAACTGTCGCGAACTGTCGCGAACTGCATGGGGGCTGGGACCTTTGTCAAGCTGCTCTTTAGCAGCTTTTTGTCCGAGTCCCTGTTGTCATGTAAAATGTGACGACAAATAAACTTGATTTGATTTGATTTGATTTGAAGCAACAAAACTAAACATGTTTACAAGACGTATTTCGTCTGACTGAATTTTTAGACCCAACTAGAAGTAAACATCTCCTGTCTCACGTCGTAGTAAATTAGATACACTAAAAAAATTATTTGTAGCTACGATTTATTTCTGTGGGTAATAATACATGGCAGGGCATGTAAAAACAAAAGATGTTGAAAACAATTATGCATTGAAACGCCGAGTCAAGCAATCTTTTCTGAGTAAGATTAGTGCATTTCCAAAGCATGGCCGTAATAGTCCAGACGCTTGCCGAAGATTTACGTCAAAGGGACTGACAGTTTTGAGAGCCAAGGAAAAGAAGGAGGCCAGCCGAGAGATATGTCTTTCTTTTTCTAATTGGTAAGGAGTTACCTGACAGGGAAATGGAATAAACGGATGGGGACATAAAGACGTTGGGTGGAGATATAGTACCAAAGTATAGTTCCTAATATGTTTATAAAGGTGCTGGTTTAGTTCTAGTTTAAACGCTTAAAGCTGTTGAGATAGGCGAGTGTAAGTCGCTGCCCACTTTTGTTCGATTCTAGGCCCAATATATGTCATCGTGGTGTTTTTGCACTCCTTTATGTTTTATTATTCGTTCGAGTGAGTTTTTATACTGAGAATATTATGATTAACGGGCCACTAGAGTGAAAAGTTAAGAGTTTTTCACCGTTTGTAAAAAAATATGGTATTTATAGAGAATGTCTAGAGATGTAACCTTGCATATTGCCTCTAACACCATTCGTATTTGAGCAAGGCGATGATACAAAATTTATATTTTTATATACTATATATCGTTTAAATAAATATTTCGCACGAATAAGGGTACTTTCTTTCATAAATCAGCGCCACTTGAAATATGTTTTAACTTAAATGTGCTAGATTAATAAATGATAAATTTTATAATCTACCGGTTACAATGTTTCTGAACTAAAAAAAAAATGTTCTTGAAGCTAGTTTGTTGGGTAAAGCGAGAGTTCATGTAATTTTCCGTCAGGTTAATGCGCTACTCGTGTTTTACCTTTAATTAAAATAGGGGTCTCCATACGTGTTGACTAAGGGGCCTGATTCGGGATCTTTCGCAGAGTACAGGCAACTAAACACATAGACAAAAAAAGCAAAAAATAAAGTGTATAGGCATCTAGATACAAACATTTAAACTAAAGTAAAATAGAAATAAAATATGTAAAGTGGATGAACATACATAATTAATCTTTTAATGCAACATATGTCGCTAATTATGAAAATACAAAGTTTTTGTGATCCAGAAAACTCACCTGGCATAAATCAAAATGCGTAGACTTTGACATATTCACAAAGGCCAGAAGACTATTGAGAAGGGTAGACCCGATGATGACATTATTCGATAGTTCAGACACAGGGCACAAACTTCGATATAGAAAAAAATAACGCAAATAATTTTTAACATAGTTGCACCAGTACGAAAGAGGGAACTAGGAACAGTGATGCTTGGTGATGAAACAATGTATAGACCAACACGCGGCCCTGACGTCACGCAGCAGCGGTGGCGCTGTCAACGGCACTGCGCATGCGCAAACGCTTCACTTCCCGTGAATTCGGTTTCTGCGCACGCGCAGTGCCCACACCTGGTGTGGGCGAACGCGGGCTTGTTTGTAAACAGCGTGTCGGTCTATAACAAATAATACGACGACCGAACCCGCGTCTCAATGCAGATTTCTCTCGCTCTTTGCCTTCGCTTTCACTTTTGTTGCGCGTCTCGCCGTCGTTTTCTTTAGGCTCGCTTACTTTTCGTGTCGTAAGGATGGGCCGCGGGCAGGACGTTATGGGAAAAACCGCGGCTATCCGCGAGCAAGCCGGAAGGCCTCCGGGGTCCGGATCTGGCCTCCCGGACAGGGTTTGAATGTAGTTCGTAATTCAAACGCATTTCATGGACGAGGAGTTTCAGAATGAATGCAAAAGCACATTACAAATAACTGGTACAATATCAAAATTTTCCTTGACCGGTTTCAACGTGGTACAGCACATCCCAGCCGCTCACAGAAACGGTCCAAGTTCTAGATTCCGCTAAATTGCACCTTAGATTTATGCAAATATATATACAGTAGAACTCGTTTGTCTTAAGTTTTACAGTGGAAAGATGCAATTTATATTTAAAAATCGAAAACATCATTAGAAATAGTTGAAACATGACACAGTTTACGTTCTTGAACATACCAAAGCATTGTAAAATTCCAAGTCAAAGTGTGAATTTAAAAACATGTCATGACATCCGTATTTGAATGCCAGCTCATTATGTTCTCTTGCAATATATTCCGGTACAGCGTTCTACTCAGAAATACACAACACCATCTGAAATGAAAAAAATAGATAAGTACGAGATAAAAATGGTTCCACTTTGTGTGAGTTTCCAATTCCCGATGAAATATGTACCTGTGATGTGCGCGGCCGAGAACCATCACCGGTCTACAGATGTTTTCGCCATGACAAGTGCCCCGCGTGTCGGGAGATAAAAAGTCGACGGCCGGAGAAAAAGCACGAGCGGGGAAGGATAGAAGAAGGGGAGAAAAAGACGAGCGGTCCGAGGAGCTGGCTGACTGATGGGTTCGTTCTGGTTCGACTAGATCCGGAACTCAAGAACCCGCATGCCTGGCCACCACTACCGCTGAGTTCGTCCAGCTACCACAAGGCCGGTAACTCAAGGATCCGTAAGCCTGCCCACCACCCTCGCTGGGTTCGTCCGTGCTTCTCAAGGCCCGGAACCCAAGAGTGCACCTGCTCAGCCATATTGCCGCGAGCGCAGCTGGCCAAGCAGGCAACGCGGCCGTGGCCTGACAGTTATCGTGCTTGCCTCCCACGCGAAGAGCCAGGGCTCGATTTCTGGGAGAGGCGTGTCTTTTATTTATTCTTTCTACTTGTCCTCCGCGTAAGTTCATGAACCTTCTCGTCTCACCGAGTTACGAATGTTCTACGCGCCGAACGTTCTAGGCCGAATGTTCCAGAAGGCCACGCGTGTACAAAAGAGGCTCCGCGTGGCAAGCCGCAGTCAGTCTCGCCCCAGCGTACGGTCCTGCTGTTACGCCGCCATCGACGCCCGCGACGGTCTACTGTTTTTATCTGTTTTCTTTTTGTTTTGGGCACAAGTTCGCCCCATTAAACGTTTAGTTAATTCAGTTATCATCGTCGCAACGGCAGAACACTTCAGGACCTAACGTATGACAAACATTTTTTCTATTGACATTAAGATCTGTAAAAGCCGCGTCTTGACTGATACCGCAACTGTAAATAATTTTGTAGAACCTTTACTGATACAGTTGCTGTAAATATTTTTGTTTATCTCTTTGTTTAAACAATTCTCAAAGCAAACGGCCTCGTTCTTATTTATAAAGACACGACATCCCCATGAACCTATGAGAAATTGGCGTCCGCGACAAAACGAGGCTAGTTGAGCATTGTTAAAAAAAAGAAGTAACAATGAGTACCAAGATATTAATTGACCTAGGAGAGAAGTTTGCTTTGCGAGATGTTGAGCTGAGGGCCTGGGTTGAGGCGGAACAGGCACGGGAGGCAGAGAGCGAAACATGCGCCCGTTAGGAGCGTGCAGCTGAACGGGAGGCTAGCAGGATAGCGCGCAGAAACAGAGTAACATGCGCTGCAGCTCTGTATAAGGCTGGGAGAGACATGTAATATACAGGAAAGGCCTGCTGCAGGTGACAGACGAGTGGCAAAAGGTCCCTTTATGGTCATTAACCCACACAGGACGATCCCCCCCCCCCCCCTTCAATGAAAGACGGGATGACTTAGACGCGTATGTTAAGCGCTTTGAAAGCATCGCCACTGGCTAAAATTGGCCAAGAGAAAAGTTGGCTACGGCATTTAGTACGTGACTTGGTGGGGAATCTCTGAAGGTGTTCGGCCGGCTGTTCCCGTGGGATTCTATGGATTTAAAGAAAACATAGCTAGCATTGTGTCAGCGTTTTCGTTTCACGGTGGAGGGGTACCGCGAACAATTCAGCGAAATTAAGCCCCAGGTGTGTAAAACTGCAAAACAGTACGCTGCGACTCTTTCTAGTATTTTTGACCACTGGGTGGAGACGCCCGGCACTTCAGCTAACTTTAGAGAACTTTCACAGCCGGCCAGGTCTGTTTCTCCGAGAGAGGAAATGCAAAACGCTCAGCAAGGTGGCAGGAGTGGAAGACGGCCATCTCAAAGCACACCGACAGAAAAACCTACTCGTTTTCCGGGAAAAGTACGACTTGGAGGAAACTAAAGCGAAGGACGGTAATTACTTCAACAAGCATCAGATTAAATGTTTCGTTTGTAATAAGACGAGGCATAAATGACTCAGACTGCCGTTCGACAACACAGCAACTCTTCTGTGTGCACTGTCGTCGTAAGGTGCACGACTTAAAATCGTGCAGAAAGAAAGACGGTGGCCAGTAGGAGTCTTCCTGCTGTAGGTCTAGTCGAAACATTAGGAACAAGTCGCGGCAGGATTTGGAACATCAACCGGAGAATCAAGGGAAAGGGAACAAGGATCCTAACGTAGTCTAAGAAAGGTGGACGGCACATTATGACATGCTCCTCTTGGAAGGGGCACTGTTTGGCCAGGCTGTCTGTATTACGAGACACAGGAAGCAACACCTTAGTTGTACGTCGCTCACTTGTCCCGGAGGATGGCATTTACGGGACTACCTTCACACCAATGTTGGTGGATGGCCGCAGCGTCAAGGTTCCGGAAGCGGAAGTTGACATCGCCTTCCCCTATTTCGCCGGGACCGCGATTGCAAAGTGCCTGGAGGATCCTCTTTACGATGTTATAATCGGAAATGTGCCCGGTTTACGCGAAGTCTCCTCCCCTAATTCGGAGTGGAAGAAATTGTTGCAGGTTCCTGATCTTCCTGCATGCGCAATCATGATAAACCGAAACATCACTCACCGACTATGATGTCAGCCGGATCGAAGGTCACTGAACAACGACGTAAAATAGAAGCAATCGACTTAGGCTTTACTCAGATGAAAAAAGAGACCTTTCGAGAGAAGCAAGAAAAGGACGTCACTCTACGGGCTTGCTGGAAACAATATGAAGGGTGTTTCCTGGAAAACGCGGCACCTCTCACTCGTTAATAGGGGCGAGGGGAATTTCGTTCCGCTGTTTCCAATTGTCCCCTGGCAAGTCATTGAAACAGGCAGTGCTACCCAAGTTCTTGAGTCCTCATGCAATAAAACTAGCGCATGAAAGTCAGATGGCAGGGCATCAGGGCATCCAAAAGTCCATCGATCGTGTCCTGGGGACATTCGATTGGCCTGGCATACAAAATGAAGTACGTAGACACGTCAAGTCGTGCGACGCTTGCCAAAGAACCTTCCCTAAGGGCAAAGTGGGAAAAGCCCCGCTTGGTCGTACACCTGTGACAGACACGCCTTTTGAGCGCATAACAGTAGACATTGTTGGTCCCCTGTCGCCAACCTTAACCATAGGTAACAGGTACAGTGCGCCTCAAACTTAACGCCGCCACTGGCATTTGCCGTTTCTGACTGTCCCTGCGGCGACCGATTGAAATATCTGAAGGACGTTTGGGTTCTCGATTTCTGTCCCACCTTGAGAAGGCATCCCGAACGTTTTGGGCACAAATTTAGCAGTTATTATCTGTCACCAGCTCAATGTTTGGGAACTCAGTGGCGGCGTTAAGTTTGGGGAGCACTGTACATTCCCACTCTGGTCGAATTTTCCTTACGTTACCCTGACGCCGTGGCGTTACCGACCTATGGACTCTGCGACAGTCGCGGAGGGACTCATCGAAATACTCTCCAGGGTAGAGTTTTCTCGCGAAATGTTCTGCAATAGAGGCACCTGTTTTACCTCTGAATTAATGAGAGATGTTAATGACCTGTTGGCAGTCAAACATCTAAGTACGACGCCCTACCACCCGATGGGTAAAGGTGGTTTAACCTTTCAAGGGGACCTTGAAGCAGATGCTGCGAAAACTTAGTCAGGAACAACCCAAGTACTGGGATCGGTATCTTTGCCCCCCGCTCCTGTTTGCGTATCGGGCGATACCCCAATCTAGCCTGAGATTTTCACCGTTTGAACTGATCTACGGACAGCATCTGCGAGGACCGCTCATGGTGCTCAAGAAGTTTGGACAAGTGAGGAGCTGGATGACGATGTCAAAATAAACATACGGCTACGTCCTTGACCCGAGAGAGCGACTCCAGCAAACATTGGACCTTGCGCATCAGAATATAGGTCGAGCTCAAAGCTTGCAGAAGAGACACTGCGACAAAAGTAGTCGATGTCGACAGCTCAAAGTCGGAGATCGGGCTCTCATTCTCCTCCCGATAAGCCATAACAAACTCCTAGTGCACTGGAAGGAACCTTTTCCTGTCATTAAGAATGAAAGCCGTTTACAACTCCCTGTAACGCCGAATTAGAGCGCAGCTCTTGAGGAGGAGGGGAAGGCACGGGGGGGGGGGGGGGTCACGTGGCCTGGGGGTCACGTGACCTAGACCTTTAGGGGGGAAAATTTTCCGCTAGATTTAGCGGGGAAAATTTTCCGCTAGATAAAATTTCCCGCTAGATATAGCGGGAAACATTTTCCGCTAGATTTAGCGGGAAAATTTTTCCGCTACATTTAGCGGGAAAAATTTTTCCGATAAATTTAGCGGGGAAATTTACCCATCATGCACCACGCGGTTACGCCGACGGCGACGCCGACGCCGACGGCGACGGCGACGGCGACGCCGCTCAAGCCGGAAACGGGCGCCTAAGAGCTGCGCTCTAAAACAAATGAGTTCTATTGCTGGTTGGATCTTGGGCATTCCACGAAACTGCTCTACAACAATATGCTTAAGCGATATAAAGAATGCCGCCCAGAAGCTTCTCCTCAATCCTCATCGTCTGTAGTTATTGAAGAGGCAGAGTCAGAGGATCAATTGCCCACCATTTCGTCCAGAGAGAGCAAAGGGGCTGAGTCCACGAAAGTGTCTGACGACCCGGAAGAAGAACAGCTGAGCTAAATTCAAGATCTGCTGAAAGCATATGGAGACATATTTTCAGAATTTTCGGGCAAACCAAACCTCCTGGAATTTCTGCTGGAGCTGACGACTTCTCAGCCCATCAACACACCTCAATACCCCTTCCTTTCGCGTCGAAGGATGTCGAGGAGAAGTAGGTGAAAGAAATGCTGAGACTGTGAGGTATTGAACAGTCACATTCACTGTACAACTCGCCATTCGTGCTAGTAAAAAAGAGGAATAATATCTTCCGCGCTTGTATGGATTTCCGCCAAATGAACAGCGTCCGATCTCAGACGCGGAAGCAGTCTCAAGGATGGACGCGGTATTTGCAGAAGTAGGAACCAAGAAGTACATTTTGAAGTTCGACCTTGCTACGGAATATTGGCAAGTGCCGCTGGAGGAAAGTTGTCAACCAATAACGACGTTTTCTGCACAATGCGGGCATTATCACTTCACGTACATGCCATTTGGTATAAAACAGCTTCTGCAATTTTCACGAGTCTCCTGAGAGTTCTTCTTCAGGGCATTGGCAACATGATGCATTAACTAGATGAGGTCCTCGTGGCCACGTTTAGCTCGAAAGAACACATGCGAACCTTGCGGAAAGAGTTTGACAGGGCCCGCTCAGCAGGCCTGAAAATCAAGCCACAGAAGTGTGAGGTGAGAGTAACTTTTATTACTTTCTTGGGGCCTCAGTTGGGAGGTAGAAAAATGCAACCAATGAAAAAGTGTCATCGCGAAATTGTCAACGCGCAAAAACCAGAAACAAAGAAACAAGTGCGGTCTTTCCTGGGTTTGGCGGGTTACTACCGCGACTTCGTACCACATTACATCAAGAAAGCCCAATCAGTAGTCGAAATAAAGCGCCAGAGTGAAAAGAACGGGGTCCCCTGTACCGCTGAACTAGAAGCTGCTTTTGAGGAACTCAAGGTAGCACTGTGCTCCACCCCTGTGTTGAGAGCGCCGGACATCAATAAGGAGTTCGTGCATCGTGCGGATGCCTCCGAAACCTGTTTGGGCGTGGTTCTTTCATAAATGTACGAAGGGCTTCTCCATCCCATTTATTACGCGAGCCGACAACAGACGCCACGCGAAACGCGGTACTCAGCTATTGTACGTGAATGTTTGGCGCTTGTGTGGGGCATCGAAAAGTTCCACATCTATCTTTAAGGGAATTCGTTCTTGGTCCAAACTGACCATCAATCGTTGCAGTACCTCACTCTGGCCAGGCACCTTAATGGTAGGCTGTTACGGTGGAGTCTCGCCCTACAGAAGTACTGTTTTCGCGTTGAGTATATCAAAGGCTCCGAAAATGTGGGGGCGGACTACATGAACCGCAGCTCCGAAATGTCGTGTGAGCAGTTTTTGTTTTCTTTCAGCTGTTTCCTTTCCTTTTCTTCTTTCTCTCGATCTTTTTAAGAATTTCCTTTTCAGTTTTATTGCCAACCGGCATTGATGGCATACCTAGTTTTATTATAAAAGGTTGTTGTTCTATATTTGCTCCAGTTTTAATGCATATTTTCAACTTGCCTCTTGCACAGCGTAATTTCCCCGAACTTTGGAAATTCTCCGCAGTTATGCCTATTTTTAAATCCGGTGATTCTTCATTGGTTAACAATTACCGGCCGGTGTCACTGTTATGTGGATTTGCAAAAGTATTTGAAAAAGTAGTCCATAAGCGTCTTTATTTTTATCTGAGCTCGATGATAACTAAAGCTCAGCACGGATATTTAAAGGGGAGATCGGTAGAATCAGACTTATGCTCATTTTGAAATTTCTCAGCGCTAATTGTGTCCAGTAGGGGAGAAGTGGATGCGATTTATTTCAACATGTCGAAAGCGTTCGACCGTGTTAGTCATGATTTACTTCCACAAAATCTCGCTCTGCATGTTTTCGGCCCACATCTCTGCGCATGGGTTTCTAGTTATATTGTCACGAATGACAAGTGATGAAGCGGCGAGTGACTGAGTAAACTGAACGTTTAATGGGGCGAACTTGTGCCCAAACGTAAAAGGGAAAAGAAAGATAACAGCAGAGCGTCGCGGGCGTCGAAGGCGGCGAAGCAGCGGGATCGAACGCTGGGGCGAAAAAAACTGACTTGGCTCGCCACGCGAAGCCCCTTATGTACACGCGTAGGCTTCTGGAATAATCGGCGTAGAAGGTTCGGCGTGTAGAACTTTCTAAACTCGAACAAGCAACACGGTTCTCGAATTTACCAGAACACTACATTAGATGTCAACAAAAAGGCGTCCCCGCGGCCAGGAATCGAACCCTGGCTTTTTGGTGTGGGAGGCAGGCGCTATAACCGTTAGGCCACGCGCGCGCTTTTTTTTTTTTTTTCTTTATTGCAAAACACGAACATGTCAATTAACTTTAAAAGCTCTGCAGGACTTTTGCAGAACATGTTAAAAATCTCGCATATCGAGCAGGCTCTGACAAATGCCTAGCCACTCGGGCTTCGGCACACACTTAGAAAATACACTCTCTATTCTTTTAACAAAACTGAAAAAGTAATACCGTACTTCTTTCGCATTGGGGTCGGCATGCCTGACGGCCATGCGCGAGCGCCATATGCTGCACAGACCCAGAAGGAAAAACATATCATAGGGCACAAGGTCGTCGTTAGTAACGTTGAGGAACCGGATGCCAGTTGGGTGAATACTTAATTCTTTTTTCAATGTTCGCTGGAGCACATCCCAAAAAAAAACAGCGTCCCAACAAAAAATAAAAACATGTTCTATGGTCTCGGGTTTTTTACACAAAATACAGTCAACCGACCATGGCACATCTATTCCTTTTTCTTTAAGAAAAACCTTAACAGGTAAAGTATTTGTATGCAATTTATAAAAGAACGTTTTGACTGAGGGTGGAACACACATGCGCTTGACCCGCTTGAGCACATCTTGCCCTCCGTCACAAACGACAGTTCGGTACAGGGGTACTGAAAATAAACTGCTCAGCAGATCGCGTTTGAGTCTTTTCTTACTCACTACAGAAAGATACTCGAAAGAAAAACGGGCCGACAAAAAAAGGACGGTGTCCACCACCTCTTTTTGAAAACCAACGAGTCTAGTTGGTTCGCCGCCACATGACGAGACAAGAAAAAAAGGCAAATGGGGTGCCAGTTTCGTCTGAAAGAACGCACGGATAAAAGGGTGATCTTGATCTCGTAAAAAAAAGAACCTGGACACCAGCTGTCGGACGAACAAGTGTGTGAGACCTAGTCCACCGTCACGCACTCGATGAAACAGGTTATCTCGCCTCATCGGCTCCCAAGTCGAGCTCCAAATAAACTTCGCAAATACGCGGTGGAACTTCTGCACACTAACACGTGCACAATGAATCGCCTGCAGTACATACCACAGCTTTGCGCTAAGAAATATGTTACACACCGTCGCTCTGGAAAAGATTGACAGGTCGCGCCTCATCCAGCGAGAAGCGCGCCTGTCCAGATCGGTGGCGACTCCCGACCAGTACTGTTTGTTTTCTCTATAACAGTTGAGTGGCACTCCGAGGTATGTACAGGGTACGCGATCCCAGCACACGTCTTCAAACACTGAAGGCGTTGTGGCCCACGCCCCATGCCAAAAACCGCGGCACTTTGTCCAGTTTACCGCTGCCCCTGTGGCCTCACAAAACGATTTCGCCAACGCTATGGCGACACTCACACTTTTCTTGTCGCTACAAAAGACTGCAACGTCATCCGCATAGCTCGTAATTTTAACCTCCGTGTTTTGCAACAAAAACCCACGACACCGTTCACTGTTCAACACGCTCAAACAAAAAAGCTCCAAATACAAATTGAAAAATAACGGGGACAAAGGGCATCCCTGCCTGACGGAAGCTCGCACATTGATCGCTTCCGTCAGCTCTTTGCCGACAACGAGTCTGGTTGTACACTCTTTGTACGCCATTTTCGCACCCTCCAAAATGACTGCGCCGACATTTGCACGCTCTAAAACGTCAAAAAGAACATCATGCTTGACGCGGTCGAACGCTTTATCAAAATCAATCTGCAGCATGGCGACTTGCCCCATGCCGTCATCGCATGCCTCCAAAACACTTCGAGCCACATGAATGTTCGTCACTATCGAACGCCCCTGTATCCCACAGGTTTGGTGATCCCCGATAAGCTGACGGGCCACGCCCTGGAAACGACGCGCTAGAAGTTTTGCGAAAATTTTATAATCGGCGTTGCACAACGTTATCGGCCGATAACCTGTGACTTTGCGCAGCTTATCAGCGTCATCACTTTTCGGAATTAAAACAGTGTAGGTTCGCGCGAAAGACGGTGGCAATGCCTTACGTTCGTACGCAGCAGAGGCCACGCGCGCGCTGCCTACTTGGCAAGCTGCGCGCGCGGCAATATAAAAGGTCGTCGTAACTTTGTTCGTGTTGAAGAAAGCTACTCCGACGAGTTTGTTTCTAAATCCGGGGTGCCCCAGGGCTCCATCCTGGTACCGCTTTTGTTTATTTTGTTTATAAATGATATTGTTTCTTGTGTTAGCGACACAAAAAAATTCTTCTCTTTGCCGATGATGTTTAACTATTTTTAAGTGTGAGGTCAGTGTTGGATTGCACTCGCCTTTAAGCTGACATAGAACATGTTTCAAATTGGTGCTTCAAAAACCACTTGTCGTTTAATCCCGAGAAAACTAAACACATTGTACTATCTAGAAAGCATGAATTTATTTCTTTTTCTTACAACCTTGAAGACGCCTTGATACCCCGGGTATCTTTTGTAAGGGATCTTGGTGTCCGTATTGACAGTTCACTTTTCTTCAAGGAACATGTGTCTATAACTGTTAATGCTGCGTTAAGAGTATTAGGCATTATTTCTCAGTTGTGTCGGCGGTTCTCATCACCCTCTTGCTTGTTGCATTTGTTTAAGCCACTAGTTAAATCACGGTTAGAATTTGGTTCGGTAATTTGGAATTCATTATCTCTTGGTCAGGCAACAGAAATCAAAAATGTACAAAAGCGGCTGATAAGAATTGTGTATGACCGCTATATCGGAAGGAGGTCTTTTTATCATTATGAAACGCTACTTCACCGGTTTGCATTATATAAACTTGCCGTGAGGAGGCACTCCAGAGATTTTGTCTTTCTTCATAAAGTTGTTCATGGTCACGTCAGGTCAATGGATTTACTGCGATCCATTGACGTCCATGTTTCATCAAGGGCCAGCCGAAATGTATTAACGTTTTATCCATCTTGCATGTCCCCTGTATCCCCTTTGTCACAGATTCAATTGGCCTTCAATGAGGAACATCGCCTGGGTATTTTCATGTGTCTTCGGGAATTTACCTTGAAAGTTCGTGAATGGACGTCTTTCGCCTAGAATGAGATTTTTTTTTTATTTGTATTTAGTATTTTAGTTTTTGTGGTATTTGTATTTTAGTATTTTAGTGCACCACAGAGGAGACTGAAAAGTTGTTTGTGGGCACAGAAAATAAAGAATTATTGTTATTATATATTATCATTATTGCATATATTTTGCTTCGAGGGAGGTCGGCGCACGTTGCTTAGTTTTTGTAATCAAAAGAAAACTGCAAAAAAGGCACTCTTGTGAGGTGCGCGGCCGAGAACCATCCCCGGGCTACAGATGTTTTCGCCATGAAACGCCCCGCGTGTCACGAGATAAACTGTCAACGGCCGAAAAAAAAGCACGAGCGGGTAAAAATGGAAAACGGAAGGTAGAAGACGAGTGGTCCGAGGAGCTGGCTGACCGATGAGCTCGTCCTGGTTCGACTAGGTCGGGAAGTCAGGAACCTGCATTTTTGGCCACCGCTACCGCTGAGTTCGTCCTGGTACCTCAAGGCCGGGTATTCAAAGACCCGTCAGCCTGCACACTGGCCTCGCTGGGTTCATCCGTGCTTCTCAAGGCCCGGAATCCAACAGTCCACCCGCTCAGCCATATTCACCGTCCCAACGACAAAACACTTCAAGGCCTAACGTATGACGTGAACATCTCTTCTATTGACATTAAAATCTGTGGAAGCCACGTGTGTAACGTATACTGATACTGCTACTGTAAATATTTTTGTGGAACCTTTACTGACACAGTTTCTGTAAATATTCTTGTTTATCTCTTCTTTGTGTAAACAATTCTCAAAGCAAACGGTCTCGTTCTTATTTATCTAGATATGGCATCCCCACAAACCTACGACAATCCTATTACGAACCTATGACTACTGCGTGTCTGAAGAAGGATTGTCTAAATACGAAGTCACTGTTATAAATACAATAAAATAGCGCACAAGCGATATATTTCCTCGCATCTCGAGATGAGATAAACCCAATTTTCACTTTCAATGTACACTGGAGGATTCTCAGACAAAAAGTGGCTGAAGGGCAGCTTTATAAGATTCTTCTTTTGTTACAAAGGCAGCAGTTTAAGACAATATTTAGTACAATCTACAAGTAATACTCTAAACGATAGAAACAATCAAAAATAATTAAAATAAAAACAAAATAAATATTGAATGAGGATCAGTTTTTCGCGGCTCTTTGCTTTGCAAGTACACTGGTTCGCTGCTAGGCTTAACGCTCTTCAGCTTCTTCAACCGCATTATCAATCCCTCATCCTCGTCCACCAGCTCCATTTAAACCATCATCACATTCATCGGTTCAAAACTATCTCATCATCGTTGGACGCGGTGAAGAAGGCCTCAACGTTCACAGCGGAAGGCTAGCAGGCGCACACGCGTAAGGGTTTTCACCTTTCACCTTTGCCTAGCACGCCGACGTGAACGCATCTGTTCTCGTGCAAATAAATTCCAATTATAAGTACGAGCAGACGTCGATGTTCACGTCATCTCAAAGACCTTTATCTACCACCACTAGCTATTATATTTATCTCTCTCTCTCTCTCTCCCCCCCCCCCCCAACCTTTGTGGGCAGGTATGTAGAACTTTGGAAAAAAAGTTATTAGAGGCCCAAAAGAGAAGAGAGGAGCAAGGGGAGGAGGGGGGGGGGGCAGAAAGAGTGGGCATTTAGAGCGGGCTTAGACGCCGGCAGAAGACATAATGTGTTTTTCCCCACAGATTATACGCGAGTTTAATTTCCCCGCTACATTTAATGGAGGAACGCTTAGAAGCAACGTTTGAGGTTATATACGAATATATCTAAAAGAAGAGGGGCGTTCTTTCAAACTGGTGCTATATGCCTATATCTTCTGCTCCCCTCCAACTAAAAAAACAACAACATTATAAACATCTCCTGAACCCAAAATAAACTCAAATCTCCTGCATAAATAAAACAGGAAAGTGTAACAAACAGACAAAAAAAATCTACCTCACTTTTTGTGCACCTTAGATTTGTCATAAAGGTCAAGAAACCGTTTTCTTTTAATTTTTGAAGCTACGCCTTCTAGTTATTTTTGTCTTATTTAGAGGCAATGCGCGAATAAATGTTTTTGTGTGCAAATGAAATGTGCACTTCTAAAGCGAAAAAGTCCGACTGGTGGCGTCTTTAGTTCAACGAGAGAAGACATGAAATTTGCTAGCGTCGGCGACAGTGCAATATATGCCTTTTGACTTTCTTTTTCAAAATTCCTGCGAGAAATTAAGTCTTCGTAATGCAAGTTTGAAAGATCATGGCTGTGGGCCTCAAGCTGGATCTTGAATGAGCAGAGTTGAATACTTGAGCAGAATGGGAGCGAGCACATGAACGGAAGATAAGGCTGCAAAGAGAGAACCCGAACACCAAAGGGCAAGAAGTGAGCAGCGTAACCTCTGTTTAAAGGAGATACGTAAAACGGGTAGCAGCGAAAATTCTAGGGGCGTGTCCGCAATGGTATTTCTTTGGCGACACAAACTTATGGCTCCTTTTAAACACAATATATGAATCACCTCCAACACACACACGGACACACACTCTTACATGAGAAGACTTGAACGAAGATGAGCGATTAAGAATGGGGGGGTTTAAACTGAAGAAATTAACAGCTCTAAGCACATGACTTTTAGGGCAGTCTACGGAACATTTAATGAAAGCCACAGAAGCCCTGATACTTTTTCTCGAAGACACCCGGTTGATGCAATCCCTGTAGGCAGAGACTGACATTTTGAACTATTCAACCCATCATTCTTTCAGCTCTCTGTTCTCATATTCATTAAGCACTTCATCCCTCCTTGTCATTCCTTAATCCTTCCCTCTGTGCAGAGTAGCAAACTAGGACAGAAGTCCAGGCTTACCTCTCTGCTTTTCACTCATCGCTTTAATAAAAATGGCAAGGTCTTTGAAGTGACAGCTAGATTGACCAATAAAACTCCGTAAAATCAGGATAAAAATAAACAAAGGTTTACTCCGGCGTTTGTTATAATAGATAAAATTTGCGGGAAACATTTATAAAGCAAATGATTTAATGGACAAGCACGAAGCAAAGTTTTATCAGATTCGATGGTTTTTCGTGTTTTGACTGTTTGGTAAAGATGAACGCATGCCCCAAAACATACGGGATGATACGTAAGCGCAAGTAGTGCAGCGATGTTTGCGAAATTTTAACCTTAATCGTGCGGTCCTAAGAAACAGTACTTGCGATGCCTTTTACGTTTTGCCCAAGATGTAGATCATTTCATAAAGTCTCAGAGCCATACTATTTCTGCCATTTACGTGGATGGATCAAAGGCAACATCTAATCACTCAGAGGGGCGTTGGTAACAAGAAAATAAGGAAATTATATTTGTATGGCAAGTGGTGCTACAAGCTAAAGGAGTGCAAGTCAAGGGTTATGTCTTCTGCCTAGTATGACAAATATTAAAAAAAAAAAAAAAACGAGTCGGGGTGGCGTTTTCAAAAAATGAGAGTATAAGACAAAACTCGTATATTCTGCCCTCGATACAGCTGTCTGGCAACACGGAGATTGCTGATTTTGGATCTACAGTTTGTGATGGCGGAAGGCTCCTTTTGGTCTGATGTAATGGAGCATCCAAAATTAATTGATCTAGGAATATAATTTTTTTCAAGGATTATAGCTCTAGTGGTGGTAAATTCTCGTATACGTAACGCGTTAATATATTTGTTAATATATTGTGTCGGAAAAACACTTAGCAGGCAGCTGAAGCTATTGAGTTCAGCTCAGTACAATAAAATTGTCTCTGAATCAGATTTGTGCAGACAGGTTGTAAAGTGTTCTAAGCACTTGCACGCAGTTTAAGTTCAGATAAAAAAAGTGAAAGCCGTTTACAACTCCCCGTAACGCCTAATTAGAGCGCAGCTCTTGAGGAGGAGGAGGGAAGAGTACTGGGGGGTGGTCAAGTGACCTCGGGGGGGGGGGGGCGGTCACGTGACATGGGGAGGTCACGTGGGGAGGTCACGTGACCTTAGGGTGGGTCACGTGACCTCGGGGGGGGGGGTTCACGTGACCTGCGGGTCCCGCGACGATGCCGATGACGTCCTCAGTGACGTCACTGACGACGTCATCAGTGACGATGCGGATGCTGATGACGTCATCAGTGACGATGATGATGCGGATGACGTCATCAGTGACGTCACTGATGACGTCATCAGTGACGATGACGATGTGGATGCTGATGACGTCACTGATGACGTCATCAGTGACGATGACGATGCCGATGACGTCATCAGTGACGTTACTGATGACGCCAGCAGTGACGTCACGCGTCCCATAATGCACCGCGCGGTTACGCCGACGCCGACGCCGCTCAAGCCGGAAACGGGCGCCTAAGAGCTGCGCTCTAAAAGGATGTGCAAAAGAAACACAATACCTTCGATCAGTTGCGTAAGAAAATGAGCCTAAACTTGTTGGTAAAGATGATTTGAAACAATGAAAGACGTTTACAAATCTCTGTAATGCAAAATTAGAGCGCAGCTCTTGAGGAAGTGGAGGGGAGAGCATGCCCCTGCTCTTCCTCCGTACCCTCTCCTTCTCCTCTCTTTGCTCTTCCTCCTCCATCTCATCCTCTCTCTCTCTCCTATCCCCTCCTCCTTCCCTCCTCCTCCTCTTTCTTTTCTTACATTCCCTCCCCTCCTCCTGCGTACCGTCCCATCCTCCTACATACCGTCCCTTCTTTGTTCTCCATACCCTCCACTCCTCTGTTTACCCACTAAATTTAGCTGAAAAATTGACGCTAGGTGGCCTCAGCACCAAATGTTTCCCCGATAAATTTAGCGGGGAAAATGACGTCACATGACTTACTTTCACGCCACCTATGAGCAAATACAGTTTCTCACCTGCATTTAGCGGAGAAACTGAATTTGTCCGCTAAATCTATTGGATAAATTGCATTCCACTACATTCTGCATTCCTGTACATATTTATTGGATAAATTGCATTCCTGTACATATTTGCTTTATCTTTCGACGTTGACTTAGCACCGTGGAAGCCACGAGAGGGAGATTAGATTTTTCCCGCACCGACGGAAACAAATACGACTTTCGGGGATTAGGTTCTCCCTCCAATAGATGCAGAGGCTGCTTTCAGGGGCTCGATTCCCCCTCCGATGAACACAAATGTCGCTTTCTTAAAAAGTGGGATCGGAAACAAGTTGGCATCACTCCTGTAGCCAATATCTATCCATTGAAGCGGAACAAGGGGCGTTTCCAGTGAACTCTTTTTCTACCGCGGAGGGATTTGAAACCGGCGCATCACGCTTGCGGGAGGAGCTTCTTCTACCTTCTTGACTTGTAACCGACTATAGATACTTGTGTGCTTATCAAATTCCTATAAAGCGGATAGTCAAAGCTGTGACGTAGCTCCGTGGTAACGCGCCCGCTTCACACACGACAGACAAGGGTTCGAATCCTGAAAATGCAGTGGCGACGGAGACGTTACTGTCATGGCTGTTATGGGCTCTTCCCGCCACTGGAAATGACGTCCGCAGTTAATGTTGTGGTTGGCGTAGTAGGGCGTAGGGTGTCTGTCCTCGATGTTTTAAAATCCTTAAAATAGAATTCCTGCTGCCCTCGAGGATCAAACCTGGTTCCGCAGCATGCGAGGCGGAGGTGCTAGCACGGAACTGCGCCGCAGCGTTTAAAACCCGGTTTATGCTTGAGAGTTTTACAGCGAAGCTGAGTATGGCTAGGTTATGGCGGATCGTCTCCAGTGACAGACCGAGCGCAGACCATCAATTTTCAAACGTAACGATGAGAGCCCATTTTTACATTCTTCTCCACCGCCGCCGCCTCTCTCCCAAGTCGTGTTTACACACTAAACATCATTACACCCTTCAACGCGTTAATGGCTTGTCCTATAACTAACAACCTCCTTGGTGTAGCAAAACTCCCTAACAGAAGGGCGTTATTCCCAACACCCCTAAATGAAGGCGTTATTCTGAACACCCTTAAATTAAGGTGTGATTCCACACCGCACCGTTCTATTAGGGTGTTATGACTGCCCAGTACGCCCTCTAAATTGGGTGTACCATCGCCAGAAAACGCAATGACCAACACCCATAAGATAGGGTGTTATATCCCAAGAGACTGCACAAAGAAATGACTGCGAATGAGTCGAAACATGCCTGGTTCACTTTTTATTTTTTATCAAGACTCTACTAGGTTCTACTAAATTCTCTATAGACGATTGCAAGCAGATCATCTGGCCGCAGCCATGTCTCTGCTTCTGCGGGCACGTGCGTGGAATTACAGGCTTGCCAAAGGGCAAAACTACGTTCACGCGCACATCATCAAGCTTGGCGAAGAGAAGACTGATAGAAATAGTTCGCTTTTATCCTCGCAATTTCACCACGACCAAGACGCTTCTGAGTCAGTGGCGGTTCGTGCGAGTATACTTGCGCCAGACTAGGACCAGCACGCCTCTGTAAGGTCATGAACATTCCATCCGACCGAAGCGCCTAGTTAAATCTCCAACTTTACTTTTCTTGCGACATTTAATCTTTCTAGCACTGGTGACGTAAGCAAAACTCGACAGGCTTGCAAAGACGGAACGACCGGAAGTTACTTGGGACGCAAGCGGCAGTTTAAGTTTGTAAACTGTAAAATGGTCTATTGAGACGGAAGCAGGACTACTATCAAAAGCATGCTTGCAAAGTACTTACAAATAAGAGAGTGATCTCATGTAATTCGTGATAGATGCACAATCCGACTCGGGCAGCACAGAATAATTCGCAAACACAGTGCCGGGGATGAAGGCGGTCGCTCACATTCAACGGAAGTGTCGCGGTCACCGATGAGCAGCTCTCTGTCGTGATAGATGCACAATCTGATTCGGGCAGCACGAAACAACGCAAACACAATGTAGAGGATGAAGGCGGTGATCAGATTCAACGGAAGTCTCGCGTCCGCCGATGAGCAGCTCTTTGTCGAAATGCGTCCAACAAACACAGCGCAATAATTCCATAGGCTCCGACAAAATAAACGGCCGTTATGAAAAAGTTGGCATGGATGTATTCCGTCCGTTCACGACGAAAAACCACGGTCCGCGAAGTGGAACTCGTAAGGACCCGCTTGCATGAAAAACAGGAGAACACTGAGGGACGCTTTTTGGAAACCGGATTTACGTGGTCCCTACAACTCACCATAAACTGGCAAACGGCGAAGGCTATGACCCCATTGAGCCCATCATGCGCGTCAGAGCGAGTCGCGTGACACATTTTGGTCCAAGCGTTTTTGTCCTACGGAGAGCGGTCACGTGTTTCGCTCCACACTTCTGATTCGCTGGAAGCGGCCTTCGCACTCGCTCACATCCACACGAAGACACAAAAGAAGGTGTGGAGGCTTATCAGAAGACGAGGTCAAAGAGGGTGGACAAACCAGCTAATCTCCATCTGCTGCCTCCTGGGCTGCACAGGGAGGGTCGCCTTGTGTGTGGGTGGGACCTTGGGGTTGTTGTTGTCCGAGTGGCGTTTCCCTTTCGAAAAGTGTCGAGCCGGGGAATGGCTTATGCTGTCTGGGTAGAACTCGTTGATCGTCGTCTTGTTTATGCGTTTTAATTCCTTCTTTTCCTTTCTTTTTTTTCTCCATGTGTTTGGAAGTGTATTTATTGGTTCAGTCAGGTGAGTTTGTGCTACCCGAAATAAGGGCGCCACAGTTTGTTCCAAGCTTCAGCGCAGCTAAAAAAAAAAAGATCAAGCAAAACGGAATTTCCTTGCTTTTTGCCCGAGAAAAGATTTCTCGGGCTAAAAGCAAGCAAATTCCGTTTTGCTTAGTCGTCTTTTTCAACGTCGTTTTTTAGACGGTAAATAAATAGAAATATCTTCGGCCTAGCTGATTCACGCAGGATACGGCGTCGCGTACGTTATGTCAGGATATCGTCGGCGCGACTCATCTCATTCGTTAAAAATCGGCTAAACCAAAATGGTGTGGGCACAATCGTTTTGATTAGATCCAATATCGGCAACATGCGGTGTGTTGCCTGGGCTGTATATTTACACGTCTTCGGTCACCTTTTGCCAGCGGAGGTGATTTTGTAAATCGAAGTTGAGCTGATAAATCTGATGCACGTGCGACACGTAATTTTCGGCTCCTGTCGGACGGATAGTTCGATCGGAATTGGAAAAAATACTCTCTAGCACTTCCTAATCAAACGCGCCTTCGTGTGGTGATTAATTATATTCAATGTTTGTACCGCCGTACATCAGCAACCGTTTCACCAAAGCAATAAACATGAACGGTTATGAAATCATGGGTGTATTCGACAGTATCAACATTACGTCCCTCTCACACCGTGTGAATGAAGGTCGTAAAATCCGCCCATACACCCTTTTTACACGATTTCAGAAACCATCGTACATGTGGGGCGTAGAAAGGACGTGTAAGGGGTGTAAGACGTCAACACACCCTTTTTACACCCACTGATATTCAGAAAGCGTGTAAAAAGGGTGTTTTTCCTAACTTGCACCCTTCTTACACCCTTTTTACACGATTATGGGTGTTACAATGTTTAGTGTGTACTCGCAACGCTTGGCGTATCCCTCCCCCCTGACATTGCGCAATACCGCGCGCTATTCTGCGGCCACCTATGCGGCGCACTTGAACCTGCGCCGTGATTGGCGTAGCCGCGCCATAACAATACGCCTCTCCTCCCTGACATTGCGCAATGCCGCGCGCTCTTCGGCGGCCACCCGTGCGGCGCACTAGAGCCCAAGCCGTGATTGGCGTGGCCACGTTATAATTAAACGCCATTGTCTCTACCCACCAATGGTGTGTGTCCTTTGTCTGTGACGTAGAGATCGCGCCACTGTCCTCATCAGTTGTACTTCAGACTTCACATGGGTCGCTCCCATGTTGTACGTTCCGAAGAGGAGCAGCGATGCCACCCTACCCACCGCTCGTCACCGGTTGTGCATCGACCTAACCTTTGGGAAGAATATTGACGCAGTGAAAGTCCAACCACCTGCCGACTACCGCAGTGATCACAAGGCAATGATTACAATGGTCACGAACTAGATGATGACAATCCGGATCTTTGAGTAAATGTCTCTTTAATCGTCCAATAATCAACTTATAAAAGCGGTTAAAGTGCAGGCGAGCTGGTGTAAGTTATACATGATGATTGAATCCTGAGACTGGTTTGAAAAACGGAATATTCTGAAGTAGGAAGGAAAAGTGACAGACAACGTGTCAAACTCTGCTAAAAACTTTATTGCTTCTGCGTCTTATATACACCACCCTCGAACGTCGCCACCACCACAACGGTTGATCACCGAACTACAAACAATGCATCAGAATCACAATACACCGAACCGCAAACAATACATAAAAAGACCATAAGAAAACAAAAGAGAAGCCTGCCCTGTCCGATCGTTTCCATCTTCACCCAGTACACGGGGTCCAATACAAACAGAAACACAAGGTCGTCACCACCGCACCCGGAAGGACTTCGACGCGGACAGTGTAACACAAGCAAAGGGAAACACACAATGACCGTTTCTAACTTACCCCCCCCCCCCCCCGCCTTTCCCCTGAACTGAACCATGAATCACACACAGTCGCCAACAATGCCCCCCCATTATGATCCCGAACCCAACAAAGCAAACACTCGGCGAAACAACTCCCTCCCCTCCTAAGTTCACCCCCACCTAAGTTCTTTACAGTGAAGAAACTTTTTTGACTCACTTCCAAGTTGCAGTGATGTACAGCGAACTGGTCAGAGACAGCAATCGTACACAAAGAGCGTGAGAGGAGACGTGTTGTGCGAGAAACTGTTCGCATAAAAAACATCGGGAAATTGCATTAGCCAAGGGTCACTGCAACTTGGAAGTGAGTCAAAAAGGTTTCTTCGACTGTAAAGACCTTGGGTGGGGTGAACTTAGGAGGGGAGGGGGTTTATTTCGCCGAGTCCTTGCTTTGTTGGGTTCGGGATCATAATGGGGGGGGGGGGGGGGGGGGGGGCATTGTTGGCGACTATGTGTGATTCATGGTTCAGTTCAGGGGAAAGGCGGGGGGGGGGGGGGAGGAGGGTAAGTTAGAAATGGTCATTGTGTGTTTTCCTGTGCTTGTGTTACACTGTCCGCGTCGAAGTCCTTCCGGGTGCGGTGGTGACGACCTTGTGTTTCTGTTTGTATTGGACCCCGTGTACTGGGTGAAAATGGAAACGATAGGGCACGAGCTTCTCTTTTGTTTTTTTTTGTATGTTTTTATGTATCGTTTGCGGTTCGGTGTATTGTGATTCTGATGCATTGTTTGTAGTTTGGTGATCAACCGTTGTGGTGGTTGCGAAGTTCGGGGGTGGTGTATATAAGACCTAGAGGCAGTAAAGGTTTTAGTTGAGTTTGAGACGTTGTCTGCCCCTTTTTCTTCCTACTTCAAGAGTTTCCGCTTTTCAAACGGAAACTCAGGTTTCAATCATCAAGTATAATTAGGGTTCGGATTTTTCGGTTTAAACCGATAAAAACCGATAAAAGTACGCCAAATCCATTTTCGAAAATTTGGTTTTAACCGAAAACGGTAAGTTTTTAGGTTCGACATTTTCGATTTAAACCGATAAAAGTAAGTCGAATCAATTTTCTAAAATTCAGTTTTAACCAGAAAAGGTCACTTTGACCTTCCAGTCGTACCGCAGAGCCGTGGCGAAAAAGGGGAACGACAGCGTCTATCAAAACGTGTCCGACTGTATTGGATACATGGGTGCCATCACGACGTTTTGGTTTATTGTGCGCATCATCGGTCTGAACGTGAAGTCCGAAATGCCCCATGACTTCGCCATGTACGAGCGTGTTTTCAAACTTGTTGTAAGGAAGACTGACTTGATGCAAGCTCTGCATGTTGTGTTGTGCTTCAAAACGTTGCACCATGTCTCTTTTGGCGGTCACAATTGGTTGATTGGCCGATTTTGGCTCAGGCAGCGCTTCATCTTCTCAGTCTGCCAGTGTCCAGTGTTAGCGCTCAGTGTCACACTAGCTGTGTGTGTACTATAAGATCACGTAATCCTGATATACAGAAGGTGAAGTTCCATGGTTTTGGGCATAGGCTTCATATCTGACTTGTTTGTACTTCTGTATTTTTTCTTGTTTCTTTTACAGTTGCACACAATTTCAAATAAAGTGTCCATTTAATTGTCAATGTATATGTGCCGTTATTCTTTGAGTGATCACAAATATCAGAGCTACTAGGATAATCTAATCCGGTGTCCATTGGTGTTTATTTTACATTCATCGAAAACAGCCGAAAAACTTTTGTGGACATAAATATACGCCGAAAAAAACCGAAAATTGAATTTTAAAATAAACACCGAAAAAAGTACATCGAATTTTGAAAAAATAGAAACCGAAAACGCGGATCCCTATGTATAATCAACTTGTCATAGCCAAACTCAACGCAGCAAATCCACAAAATAGCTAAACCCCGACATAGCAAATTCCACCAGAGCGTCAGCTTCGCTGAACTTTCCTCTTCGTAGGGTGAAAGGGCTCTCAATTTTGTTGTACTCCATGTTCACTGCACACGCTCTCTGGAAAGAAAAATTAGCCAATAAGAAAATGCCGTTCTAGCACTGTCAATGCAAAGGCTTCGTGCCGGGAGGGGCGCTTTCAGGCTCTCCGGAACTAGAAAGGAACAAAAGCGTTCAGAACAAAATGGTAAGATGTGTATTTGGTTCCAAACAATTTTGTTCATGCACCCCGCGGTGCATGAACGGAATCCCGGACAAAAGTTCACTGGACAAAAGCTCACCGGACAGAAGCTCACCGGACAAAAGCTCACCGGACAAAAGCTCACCCATTTTTTAAAAGACCCGGACAAAAGCTCACCAGGAGAAAATTACATGTTGGTCTTATAGAGAAACCAAGTTTAGAGAAAAAGGCGATGAGCCTCCTTTTAGCGAATTCGGCCACCGCGAAGCGGCGTGTACGGATAAGTCAGGTGAGTTAACATTTTTGTAATGAGCCGCCGCAGACTGCCGCCGCTAACGGCGGGAGCGCAGCAGGGATCTTGGGTTAACACGCGCACCAGTGATACACGCGCGAAGTAGAAAAGCCTTTTTTAAATAGCACCCCCCTTTTCGATAAACGGCATATCTCTAAACTGAGGCTCTGCTTTCTCTAAACCGTGCTTCAATAAAACGCGCCCGTTCTCTAAAACATGCTTGGACGAAATGGCATTCGATCAACCGTAGTAAACCCTTGCGTGGGATGGGGTACAAGTTCACCTAAAAATGGTGCAATGTCCATCACGTCCGCATTTTGTTTCAGCCCGTGTTTCGCCCGGGTACTGAAAAAAAAAATGAGTTGAGCTTTTGTCCGGGTCTGTGAAAAAACGGGTGAGCTTTTGTCCGGTGAGCTTTTGTCCGGTGAGCTTCTGTCCGGTGAGCTTTTGTCCGGTGAGCTTTTGTCCGGTTACCGCATGGACGGGACGCCAATGCCCAACGACTTCACTGTAGCTGTACTCTGGATTAACACAGGACTCTTCAATTTTTCAAGCATCTCGCGAGATTGACGACGGGCACCCTACGTCCTAGGCCAGCGGACGCCATTTCCAGTGGCTAAAAGTGCCCGTAACAGGTATAGCTCTAAAAACCTTGGTAACCGGACAAAAGCTCACCCGTTTTTTCACAAACCCGTACAAAAGCTCACTTCATTTTTTTTTTCGCTACCAAAGCGAAACACGGGCTGAAATAACATGCGGACACGATGGACATTGCACCCTTTTTAGGTGAGCTTGTACCCCATCCTACGCAAGGGTTTACTAGGGTTGATCGAATGCCATTTCGTCGAAACATGCTTTAGAGAACGGGCACGTTTTATTGAAGCACGGTTTAGAAAAGGTAGAGCCTCAGTTGAGAGATATGCCGTTTATCGAAAAGGGGACGCTATTTAAAAAAGGCTTTTCTACTTCGCGCGTGTATCCCTGATGCGCGTGTTAACCCAAGCCCCCTGCTGTGCTCCCGCCGCTTGGCGGCGGCAGTCTGCGGCGGCTCATTACAAAAATGTTACTCACCTGACTTATACGTACACGCCGCTTCGCGGTGGCCGAATTCGCTAAAAGGAGGCTCATCGCCTTTTTCTCTAACCTTGGTTTCTCTATAAGACCAACATGAAATTTTCTCCTGGTAGCTTTTGTCGGGGTCTGTTAAAAATGGGTGAGTTTTTGTCCGGTGAGCTTTTGTCCGGTGAGCTTCTGTCCGGTGAGCTTTTGTCCAGGATTCAAAAACCTTTACTGCTTTTTTTTGGCTACAGTGCGGACCAGGAGTGTGTCTGCGTAAAACGACACGTACAAGGGTCTGCCAAGTATAAAATATAGTGGAAAACATATCTGAGAAAAAAAGTATTTACTTTTTTCACTATAAATTAAAAAGAAACCTTCCTTTGTGCTTGAAAACATAAATAACTCAATCTTCAGAAATGCATATTGAAAAACTTCAAACTGTTTTCTGACCTCTTATTTTCGTTTCGTGCGTCGGCGTTCACGAAAATGGAACCTGACGTGAGAGAAGAAATAATGAAGAATTTTATATTTTGAATATCACCAGCTAGAGCGTAGTGCCGTTATTCCACGTGCAAAGGGTCAGAAAGAGGAAAAAAAAATTAAACAACGGAAGATCCCGAGGTCAGAAAGAAGACAAGAAAAATAACCACGGGCTAGATAGACAATGCCGTGTAACGATCGGGGTTTTGCAGCGCAAGGGTTCACCGTCTTTTGCTGAGAGGCCATGGACGTGACCTGGGAAGTGTAACCAACAACAGCGTGGCACACTAGCATTCTCAATAGCAGACAAGAAACGCTGTTTTGCCCGGTTTACTACTCTGGTGCTTTAAAACTCTGGTTGTCAGGTTTCCACGTACCGGAAGTTGTATGGGTGTTTTTCCCGTGGCCGTAGTTTTATTGGTCTTATTTGCTGAATTTTTGTACATATTGTCCAGCCTCTTTAACATCACTGGTATAGCCCTTCTGAACTTAAAATCTCGCAGTTTCTACAGCATTTACATAATGTTTTTTTATCGATCACGAAGTGGATACATTCAAGAGATGACTAGCTGGCGTGCAAAAAGTTTGATGGCGACATTGAGAAAGTTGGTGGTCATACAGGAAATGCTTTGACTCCAGTCGCTTTATCCTCTGCGTGATAGGATGTTGAAATTTTAATGTTCTGTAGAGGAATCAGTACGCGTTGATCTTACATTTGTTTGCTGAGTAGCGGAGATCAATGTTTCTTTTCGAGATGAATAAGTAATGCTTGCTACATTTGTCTTTAGCTTTTGCCGTCTTATGTCTACGCAGTGGTATCCCAGTAAGCACTGCAGAGGAGGCTGTACGTCCCAGTCTGTGCATTTGTTTGTCTCTTTTGTGTTCAACATTACTTCACCTTTTTGTGCAATTTGTTTATCTATCCACGGACATTTGTTTTTTTTTTTTGTGTCTGCCGTCATTCAGTCCCACAGGGCAACAGACTGATCCTACAGATTGGTTCTCCTGCTCAGATTTAAAATAACTTCACAAGCGCTTCTGAAACTCACAGCAATTCCCCTTGTTCTGATGTGAGCGTTAATAAAAGTGAAAAATTCAAAGTTACTGGCTAGGAAAAAACTATAAAAGGTATCTGATGCGGGCAATTCAAGTTATACTTACTTTGAGCACAACCGTCAGGTCTGGAGGTCTCGATGCTGAAGTACAGCCCAAACGTTCCAAGAAGGGCCACCCTTGCCATTGGCAAGAAGCGCAAAAGAATACAAACATCGTAGGAGAATAATTAACATTAATTGTGCTTTGTCTTAATGTCTGTCTTAATGGAATTCGTTAATGTTTGTCTGCAACAGCCGGATGTAGTGGCCCGGCTGTTACGAATTACCGACACTGATAATTGTTACGCCCAAAACGAACCATACAAAAAAAAAAGGAAAAAAGAAAGACGGTTACAAATCTCTAACGCGAAATTATAGTGCAGCTCTTGAGGGGGAGAAGGGGAGATTACGGAGAGGAGGGTATGCCCCTTCTCCTCTTCCGTACCCTTCCTTCCTCCTTTTCTCTACTAAATTTAGCGGAGAAATTGAATTGGTGTTGAGGTCACGTGACGTGAATTTCCCGCTAAATTTTTCGGGGAAACTTAACCCGCGAAATTTAGCGGTGAAAATTTCCCGCTACATTTAGCTGAAAAATTTCTCGGCTAAGTTTAGCGGAACAATTTCTCCACTAAATGTAGCGGGAAAATTTCCCCCTAACTTTCGCGGGGAAACGTCCCATGATGCAACGCGCGCGGTTACACCGACACTGACAGCGACGCGGCTCGGCCCGGAAACGGGAGCCTAAGAGGTGCGCTCTAAAACAGCTAAATCACCTGACGGGATAAGAACTAACCACATCGACATTACGAACCATATGCGTTGCCGACTGAGCTATCCAGGGTCGGTGGTCGGATCACGCACAAGCGAAGTCTTTAGCGCGGTGCGCGAAGCAGCGGCATGCTGCGCCATCTCACGACGTGTGTAAGAATAAAGAATCGTCGGTAGGCGGTGTTCAGATATGGTGCCTGGATCGCGTCTCCGACTGGTGTGTTTAGGGTCCTATCCCGCCCATACATTAAAAGTGGTCCCCAAGTGGCAACAAATGACGTCACAGAAGCCGGAGTGTGATGCTGTTGACTGTCGTGATCCTGTCGGGTGGCCGTAGAAATGCTGGCGAAAAGCACGAGCGAACGCGAGTGTCGCTGTCGTCACGGCGTCACGGCGTCCCAACTTCCGGCTGCTGTAGCTTCCGTGGACTGTCACAGTGGAGAGCGAAATTCAGCAGAACAGGCGTCTGCCATATATACCACAACTGTTAGGACGCCGCCAGAATCGCAACCGGCGACAGCATGACACTTCTATGACGTCATCAGGCGGAAATCGAGGGACCACTTTTTTTGCCGCGGTAAACACACCAGTCAGAGACGCGTTCTAGGCACCATAGTTCAGACGACCTTCTCTTCTTCCCTACCAGGCCTATCACAGATTAAGTGCTTACCAGTCCTTGTCAGCACGATCAGGCTTGTGAAATAATTTTGGCATTACTTGGACTTTGTTGTGCCATGCAGGAACTGCTGAAATTATATACATGGTTTCTTTTTAAGTACACTGGACTGAACACTTATAACATTTACTCCATTACACTCCCCCGTGACAACATTAACGCTGCTGTGGAAACCCTTGATTAAATTTCAAAAATAAACAAAAAGCGCGCATGGGTTGGTCCCCTTGCATTCTCGCTAAAACTTCATCGTGTTAAACTTTCCGCAATATAAACCTGTCATCGACTACTAGATCACATAGTAAATATGGTTTGCTGGCTTATTGCTAAGACTGCACGAGCATTTATCTTCTCATCTCTTCTCTTCTAGACACTTCTAATTGCTTCTCATTTCTTATAATTTCTAGACACTTGCGTTCCCTGCCTTGACTATTATCGAGCCATGTTTTACTCTTCCGACAAATGCTTAGTATTTATTTTGGGGGGAAATCGAATCCTACGTCAACAGAACTGGTTAAGAATATGGTCTCCTTTAATAGTCACACATATAAGAAGCAGCCGCCTTGGGACAGCAGCTAATAAATTAATCTTGCTGATCTTCCAGGTTTAACTAATTCTGCTGCTCAATCAAGTAAAAAAGGAAGCTCAAATATATGTCAGCGTCGACGCCTTACCCCAAAGGTTGACAAGGAGAGCGATTTCGAATACAGCGTGAAAGAGTTCCGGCAATATTGGTTCGAAACAAAACTGAAATTTAGCTATCGATAAATGTTAAATGCTCGGCGAACCCGGTCACATAAAAACGTTGTCAAAGAAATGGCAACCTGTGTTCGGTTTAAAACGTTTTATGTAAGCCAAGGTCCGCCAAATGATTGTTTAGTCGATTGCACATAGATCGAGGTTATGTCTAGAAAAACGATATAATGCATACAGAAATTCAGTTAGGTATTGATAAATCATGTGGGACGTTGACTATATTCAGGTAAGTTATGTGGCAGGCAAATTTGCAACCGCTTAAAGGGCCCCTAAAAATGTTTTGTTTTTTAAACAGACTGCTTTTGACACGCGTGTCTAGAATTTAATTTTACGTGAAACAAAATGAGAGCAATATTAACGGCGCGAGATTTATTTTAAATTCTGCGCGCAAAGTCCATGACGTCACGGAATGGTCATTACCCTCTCTCCACCTCAAGGTGATGGCCAAGCCGATCCACCTGTCCTCCACGCGCGCGAAATGCCGAGAGAAAAACAAGTGGAAAGAAGGTGACTACCGACTAAAGAGCGTCTCGCGCCGTCAATATTGCCCTAAATGTTTTTTTTTTTTTTTCGCGTAAACTACATTTTTTCGACACGCGTGTTTCACCCGCACTAATTAAGAAAAAGCTTTTTTTTTTTCTTTTCAGGGGTTCTTTAACAGCGAACATGCTCGAGCTCTGGTAGAGCGCCGGCTCATCCAAGCAAAGCGAGCGCAGGCTGTCGGAATACGTTGATCTTGGCCGGGTTTATCGCCGTCTCCATCTATACGACGTTTCAAATCAGGTCCATCAGCAGCCAGCCCTTCCATCGGGTGGAGTAAATCAGGCAGCGCAAAAAGCGCACCGTAGCGTTTGCTAGCCCTACGTTAAGAGCAGCTCAACTGAATTACAACATTTGTGAGTTTGTCGCCCTGCAGAAATTCAATATGCATTTTGATAGCGCGCGCTTTGTGATCCAGTCGGAAAATGGCTCCTTGTCCTGGCTTCAGCGGCTGGAGTATCCGGCAGGACAATTAGCACGCAGTGCACTTCCGCTTCAAAAATATGACTGCAGAATTGTGCACAAGACAGGCTCAGAAAACAAATTCGCAGACGTTTTGTCGCTCGCTCCGCTCGGCGAAGAGCACGTGCACGAGGGTGCCAATGTCATTGCTGCGGTAGAAGCTGGCTTGCGCTGGGGTACTTTGATCAGCCGAGATGAGCGTCGTGCAGCCCATTAGAACGGTGGACTTTGAAGCAGGGTCTCTGAATGGGTGTCTTCACGTGCCCAGCGTGGCAACAGACGCTGCCATGGGTTTCTACCCGTACTTGCTGGCGGAAGACGGCTTGCTGCGACGGCATTAACCTCAGTTTGACCACGATGAGGGTGGCTCCACAGAGTACAGCACGGCACGGGCCGGAATTTCTAAGCCCGGCCGAACCCGGCCCGGTAGACGGTACGGCCCGAACCCGGCCCGAGTCCGAGATATTTAATTTCTAGGCCCGGCTCGACCCGGCCTGGAAGAGACACTGCCCGGGCCCGGCCCGAGCCCGGCAGAAGTTTTAGACAGAAGCTTGAGCCCGGTTTAAGCCCGACAAATTGTTTTAAATATAAGCCTGAGCCCGGCCGGAGCCCAACCCGAGCCCGACAGATTATATACATGAGCCCTAAAAAGTTTGCAGGCTTTAACCTAAAAACCGTTGAAGCATAAAGTCAGTATATTTGATTTAGGTTTTCTTATAAACTTGGACCGAGTAATTTTGACAAGATAAATATCCCGAATTAGACGATGCGTTTTCGAGAATATGGGCGAACTGTTCAGTTCATAAGTGATATTGAGAAAAAAAGTGGCCAATATTTTATTTATGCATTTCATAAAGAAATATTGGACTTTTCGTTGTTTACTCCGTTTCTCAGAAAACGTTCTAAATGTTTTTGTGAAGAAATAATCACAATCATGCTAGTGCATCTTCAAAAGGCTGTATAGGCATAAAAATATCTACCTATTTTTGGTTGTAAAGTAAGGCTCCCTGCACAAAGTGCAAAATCAAGCTCACGTTTTTTCTGTTCATTTTTTAAGTTTGTAAAGCACAGGAAGGAAACATTTATGTTATACCCTGCGACTAGAGTGGCCTCGTTTTCTTGATCGCACTCTTCCACTATGCTGGTGAAATCCCTACGTTTCCTTTTATCCACCTGAAGGCTTTGCAAGTGCAAGGCGTCTTTTTCTTTTCTTTTCTTTTTAACGGCGCCATAGTGATTTTGCATTTCTCGTGTTTGTTTTCATTGAACCGAAAAGATCAGTGAGCACAATTTTTGTTATCATCAATTTGCAATTTGCGGCACACGACTGCCCAGCCACAGCCCAAAACTTTTTTTTTTTTCAAGCCCGAGCCTGGCTTGGGCCCGAGAAAATGAGTGTTACCCGGCTCGAGCCCGGCCCAGAGACCGGGCAGGGCTCGGGCCATTCGGCTGGCCCGGGCCCGTGCAGTGCTCTACCACAGAGACTCTTTCGAGCCATGATACTTCGCCGACTTCGCACGTATTTCCTTCGGTACTCTACTGTGGCTGGTAACAGTAGGGGTTGGTGACAGTAGGGGGCTGTAAAATTTCTTGAAAGTCAAGCCACACTGCTACTTGGCCGGGCATTCTTCAGGACGTGCTGAGGTACGCTCGCTCGTGCCTGGTTTGTCAGAAAGCCAAACCCCGTGGAGGTTCGTAGCCAATCCCTCATGGGAATACGTTGCTGTAGATGTCATGGGCCCTTTCCTACGCAGTCCGCGTCGCAATCAATACTTGTTGGTCGTCACGGACCACTTTAGCAAGTGGGTGGAGTTATTTCCGTTGCAATCGCTGACGTCTCAAAAGATCTGGTCTTGCATGATGGAGACGCTTATGAGATTCGGGTTCCAAACAAGAATAATCAGTGACAAGGCTACGTATTTTACTAGCAAAGTGTTCCAGCGCAGCCCTGGGAATACAACACAAACGGAACCCCCACTATCACCCGCAGGCAAAAATTACCGAATGGTTAAACCGGAAGTTTAAGTCGATGTTGGTTGCTCACTATGAACAACATCGTGATTGGGATACGAAACTTCCAGAAGTTGCGTTTGCAACCCGAACTACGGTTAACCGATCTACCGTTTTCACACCCGCGCGCCTTAATTTTGGCAAGGAGCTTACTTTCCCGCTCGAAAATAGTTACTCTGCCGAAGATCTGGGTGCTTCTCGTTCCTACTTTCAGTTGTCAGGGAATCTACGACGCAGACGCAGAGACATCGTTCGTGATGCGCGGGAGAGCTTGGATGTCGCCCGACGGCAACAGGCTGAGCAGTGCAATCGTGGCCACCGGGACGTGCAATTTCACGTTGGAGACTTGGTGCTGCGCCGGACACACCCTCTCAGTAACGCCGCCAGAGGTTTCGCGGCCTCCCTAGCAAGTATGTGGGACGGCCTGCATCGAATACGTGGTAAAACCTCTCGCCTCACGTATATGCTTGTCAACTGTGAGTCTGGCGGACTCACAGGACTTGTTCATGTCACCGACCTCAAACGGTATTACGATTCGGCTGACGAACCTCTCTCGCAGGCACGAAGCGATGCCGATTCAGGTGGTACCTAAGATACCCTCTACTTCCGCGAAGACTGCCCCGACGTCGGTGACGAGGACGCAGATTAGAAGAATATTTTTGCGATAGGTTTTGCCGAGAAGCAGCAATTTACCGCTTTTTTAAAATAACTGCGCGCGGCTCTAAGCGAAGTATACATGTGTCTTTGTTCTCTCAAATTTTGACTCACCGATCGGCGTACTCACTTAGAAGATGGCTGAATTCTCCAATGAAGACGGTCCACCTCGCGTTCTTATTTTTTTCTCTTTTACTCGACGAGCCAGATGCCACGACATCGAGAAGGACGGAGGCGGTCGCCACACCCTGACCCGCGGTACCAGCCGTACCACCGCCATCCGGCCCCGGCACCGAGTCGCCACAAGCAACGTCGCCGCCTGTGCCCCCATCGTGCACGCCGGACCACCAGAGCGACATGAGGCATCCTCGACCAGGAGGGCTACCATGTCACTTGACCCTCAAACCTCCCGTGGGAGTCCCAGCCTCAGCCCCTACTCACTGACCCAGCTGCTGAGATCCCGGAGCCCTTCAGCAGCCACACTCTGCAAGACCGCCATTCAACCCAACCCCCCAGCCTTAGAACGCCGAGGAACTCCGAATCCTCAGTCCCCTGTGTGGTGTACCAGAGATCCACCGGGCCTTTTGCCGCCACCTTCTGAGATCTGGAAGGACAAAACCTCGCAAGAGCCCTGGCGGTCATACGCCCCATCCGCCCAGAACCCCTCCATCCATCACACCCGCCCGAAGACAGCGCAATAGATATTGACGACCAGCTCATTTAAAGCTCACTTCAGCACCACAGCAAAAAAAAAAAAAAAGGGGGGGGGGGATTGTGGCGGTGTCGCGTGTTTTGTTCCGGAATAGCGCCACAGTCAAGAAAGAGCCCGAGGCTTGGGTCATGAGCTCGGTTTGGTCGGAACGAGAGGCACGAGCTAGTCAGAGCTCGGCGCTGTTGCCACTTGGATACCCGAAGGCAGTTGTCGCCTCATGGATACCCATGATCTGGCGCCCAACGTGCGACCAGATTAGATACACGCGCCCTGCATCATATCTGAATCCCGCAAGGCTCCTGCTTCGCTGACCTGTCTCATCGTTGACGTGACCAAGAAGGAAAATAAGTTAGATGGAGTTCGAGTTTACAGAGCGAGCTCGTGGCCGGTCCCGCGACAGGTCGCGTGGATCGGTCCCGCCTTCAGAGGCCATGGGTTGTCCCGGGGCTGGTGTTCCCAATATATATATATACGAGGGGCGTTCATAAAGTTCGTATTATTGTCACGAAGGAATAAAGATTCAGCAATCAAACTCGAGTAGGAGTTGAGACTTTCTCTACATATACGCTACCAAAAATTACCCACTTTTTCTAGCGATGCACCACACGCCGGAGGCCATTGTTATAGAACTCCTCGTTTTGAGGGTTCAGGAATCGCTCCACTTCAGCAATCACTTTGTCGCCGTCCTTGAAATGCTTTCCTCTTATTTGGCAACAGTGGTAGCGTCTCCGCCATTTAACCAAATTGTCATAAACTGGGGCGTTGTCCCCCAACAACGCTCCCAAGTGGGAATGAATATAATTGGCATTGCTTCCCTTCAAATGTAGAAAACGGATCACTGCATGTGCTTAGTACCGATGGGCGGTGCCTTTTTTGTTGCGACTCCCTAGCGGCGTTCCGAGCTACTATAGCATGCGATGTTTATACTTTGCGGAAACTAGAAGGACGCGCGCTCATGTTGATGCCAGTTTTGTTCCATTTTTTTTCAATTCTTTGTGCCGATAATACGAACTTTATGAACGCCCCTCGTATATATATACGTATATATATATATAGTGTGTGGGTTTTGCGGCACACATCGCGAAAAAGAACTCGTGCTCGGCGCCACCGGCGCGCCACGTGCGCGCGAGCCACGAAAAAGGCTCGCGGCTCAGGAGTGCGTTCGCTGCCAGCAAGCAGTAAAGGAGTGTGTTGTCTGAGTTCTGCCTCCTCGGTCCTTCTTACGGGTGAGCAGTAGCACAGAACCGTACATTATTTGGCGTCCAACGTGGGCCTACTGCTCCCCCGCGGGTTCGACCGCAGGTTTTAAGCCCGTTTTAGGCGTTTTAGCCTGGTTCCACTCGCTTTTGCCATCGCCGATAGGCCTACCTGGTCGTTCGACTAGGCTTCGGCCACCGGACGACATTGTTACCAACGCGGCTTGGGCATTGTGTATATTGTGCATACTGTAGTATATTTGTTTTTTTCGTTCTTTTGTGTTCTGTTTTGTTCTGTTTTTTTTTCTGTTTGGCTGTTTTTTTGCGGTTGCCTCTGCAATGCAGACCCGCCATAGAGCCGCCGCAGACCAAGGCGAGACCGGAGAGGTGCCTGACCCGACGTCCATGGACCTGATGGCTCGGGTGGCCAACCTCTGCGACACGGTCGTGCAACGCCTGGTCCTGGCTGACCACGGACCCCAAGGGCAAGGGCCACGATCCCAGGTGCTGGTCCCGCTTTACACGGGCAACGACGACCGGAAGTCCGTGGCCGACTTCCTGGCCGAGCTGGCGGCCTATAAGCTCGCCACGGGAGCCTCGGACGAATGCGTCCTCGCGCGGATTCTGACCGTGGCGTTCCAGTCGAGCGCCGCGCGCTGGTGGCGCATCGTGGCCCCCTTCCTCACCTGGGAAGACTTTTGGCGGAGGTTTCAAGATGAATTTCTTCCACCTGGGTACCAGTCTCGAGTCCAGCGAGAACTGGAGCGCCGGACCCAGCGCCCGGACGAGACCCTCGTCGAATATGTACGGGTGATGCAGGAGCTCTATGACAGAGCCTGCCCAACGACGTCGGAGAACGGACAGGGTTGCTCGGGTGACGCAGATGAGCCACCCAAGATTCCTGCCCTACCTGCATGGCCGCACGTATTCCACCATGGAGCACCTGGCCCGGGACGCTCAAGGCATACAAGAGACGCTTCTGGCCGAGCTGCAGTATCGGCACCCACCGCAGCCTCAGAAGCTCTCGAGCCGTCCTGTGCCTGGGGAGCTCCCGGGCCCAGAAGAAGTCCGACTGAGTGCCAAACACTGGATGGCGCAGTCCGTCCCCCCCCCCCCCCCCCCGCCCACCGTGCGCTGGACTCCTAAGCCTTCGGGCAATGGGAGTGCGGGAGACCACTCGATGGTTCGGACCCTGGCTACGTGCCCGGCCGGCTGGATCGAGACTACGGCAGGGTGAAAGCCGTTCAATGTCCTTCCCCCACAGTGCCAACCGGGGCGCCGATCGCTGGTCCACCGAGGGACACCAAGAAAGGCGTCAACGACAAGCGCAGACAAGCCTGACGCACGGCCCTGACCGGCGCAACTCGGTGCGGTGCTTCGACTGTGGTCGCCATGGCCACTTCCGGCGTGACTGCCCCGGGAAACGAGTTGGCTCCTGAACGCCAGCCGGCCACGGTGACCATGGGCAACCCGGCAAAACTTCCTCGGTATGTCGAATCCAGCCTGACCTTGAGCTAATTGAGCCTCGTATGACAGTTACAGTGCTCGGAGTAGCTGTGGCAGCGCTGATTGATACGGGTGCGAGTTTGTCGCTTATTGGGGACTATCTGATTAAACACTGCAAAGAGCAGAAAGCCAACCTGCACGAGACTAACGTGCGCTTACAGCTTGCGTCGGGACCACGGTGTAAGATAATACTCTTCCGGTGAGGACACGGCGGGGCTGAACGCGCGGCGCGAGGAATCAGATAGTGTTCGTTCGACGGGCATCCGAAAGCCTGCATTATTCCTCGGCCACCGTGCCCGCGGTTGACAATGTCGCCGGCGGCCAAACGGCGAAACTGTGTGAGAGCGAAAAAAATTATCTCGTTGCCATGACACCCCGGTACACTGTGGTCTCTCTGCACGAGCGACAACCTCGCTGGAGCTCTGCGCGTGTCGAGCATGAGGCGGCACGAGCCGTCTTTGCCGTACCCATGGGTCGACGAGTCATCTGTCGGCGCCGCTTGAAACCATAGTGAGAGAGTGTGAAAAGCGAACTTTATCTGCACTGCCCGAGGAGCGCGCTGTCCTCACCTGAAGAGTATTATCTTACACCGTGGTCGGGACCAGAAATGCTCGTGAGTCGTGCCGTGAGGTTACAGATCGGGTTTAACGAGGAAAAACGCCTTCAGCGTTTCGTTTTCTTACCTGGTCTCACGGTACCGATTATTTTGGGGCGAGATTTTATTTTCGGGGAGATGCTGGTTCTTGACTTTCCAAACAAAGGCTACCGGTTAGGTAGTGACGCGAAACTGATCCCGTTTACCAGACGAGGGGATTGTATCGTCAGTGTCATAACGTTGGCGTTAGAACGCCTGCTTTGCGACTCCCATGTGCGGTAAGCGATTCTTTGCAGAAGTTTCCTACTACGGACCAGCAAAAGCGGCGTCTTCAAAGACTCCTGGAGGAGTTTTCCTCGATGTTCACTGAGAACCCCGGCAGATCCGGCGTCCGAAAGCATTCACTTGACACCGGGAATGCACGGCCTCTACGCTGCAACCCTTGACCAATAAGCGTACACAAGCGAGCCTTGCTGGACAAGGCGCTCCAAGAGATGATCGACACGGGCGCCGTACGTGAGTTGCAGAGGGCTTGGGCTTTCCCGATCGTCCTTGCCCCCAAAAAGAATGGAACGGCTCCGCTTTGCGTTGACTATCGGCGCCTGAATGCGGTAACCGTTCGTGACGCGTACCCATACCCCTGGATTGAGTCGATCATGTACAATTTGGGAAACGCGAGTTTTTTCACGGCTCTTGACTGCATTTCCGGTTTCCTCCAGATAGAGGTCGAAAAAGCTGACATCGAGAAAACAGCATTCACTTGCTACAGAGGGTTGTAAGAGTTTTTGCGCATGCCTTTTGGATTGAGCAACTCTTCTGCTACATTCCAACAACTTATGGACAGCGTGCGTGTAGACGCACGGCACATCTACGCCATGGCATAGATAAATGACGTCTTCTCACTCTAGTTTGAAGAGCATCTTGTGCACCTTCGGACTATTCTCGAGCGCATGCGGAATGCTAGTTTGACAGTTCACCCGGGAAAAATGCAACTGGCAACATCTAAGATTAAACTGCTCGGTTTTGTAATTGACGATGGAGCGCTCCGCCCTAACGATGACAAGCTGAAGACCATACCAGTGTTTCCTCCCCCCCCCCCATGATGCAAAGAGTTTGCAGCGATTTCTTGGCATGGTTGGATTTTTCTGCCTGTTTATCCCTCACTGTGCAAAGATAACGCGGCCTCTGAACAAACTGCTGCGCAAAGGCGTCAAGTGGCGTTGGACGGAGGCACAGCAAAATACAATGCTTCAACTGTCCAGAGCAATTGTTGAAACAGCATCTTTGAAGCTCCCAGACCTCAACCGCCCGTTTGTGCTGCAAACCAATGCGAGCGGCTGAGGTTTAGGTGCAGTGCTGCTTCAAGACTTTGAGGGTGTCTTATGAACCGTAGCGTTTGCTAGTCATACGTTCACAGCAGCTCAGCAGAATTACAGCGTTTGCGAGCTTGAGTGCCTAGCCATCATATTCGCCCTGCAGAAATTCAACATGTATCATGATGGTGTGCGCTTTTTGATCAAGACAGATAATGCCTACCTTGTCTTGGCTTCAGCGGCTGGAATATCCGGCAGGACGATTAGCACGCTGGGCACTGACGGTTCAAAAATATGACTACACCATTGTGCACAAGTCAGGTTCATAAAACAAAGTCGCAGACGCGTTGTCGCGCGCTCCGCTCGGCGAAGAGCATGTGCACGAGTATGACAATGTTGTGGCTGCGATAGATGCTGGCTCCCGATGGGGTAGGTTTATTAGACGAGATGAGTTTCGTGCAGCACAGCAGACGATGGACTTTGTCGCAGGGTTTTCGAGTGGTTGTCTTCACGTGACCGACGGGGAAACGGAGACGCTGACATAGGTTTTGACTCGTACTTGCTGGCGGAAGACGGTCTGCTGCTGCGGTACACACCTCAGATCGACGACGAGGAGGGTGGCTCCACAGATACTCCATTTCGAGCCATAACACCTCGCCGACTTTGCACGTCATTCATTAGATACTACCATGACTTTGCTTTGGCTGGTCACAGTAGTGGCTGCAAGACTTTTGAAAAGTTAAGCCGCACTGCAACTTGGCCAGGAATTCGTCAGGACGTGCTTAGGTACGCTCGTTCATGCCCGGTTTGTCAGAACGCCTAACCGCGCAGTGGTCAACCCAATGGTCTCATGCAGCCAGTCGTGAGTCGATCCCCATGGGAATGCGTTGCTGTCGACGTCATGGGCCCTTCCCCACGCAGTCTGTGTGGCAACCCGTACCTCTTGGTTGTCACGGATCACTTTAGCAAGTGGGTGGAGCTATTTGCATTGCGATCGCTGACGTCCAAAAAAATCAGGTCTTGTCTGATGGAGTCGTTCACACGCTTCGAATTTCCGGCGAAATTAATTAGCGACAATGCTACTTACTTTGCCAGCAAAGTGTTCCGAGACTCATGTGCCGCATTGGGCATTCAACACAGGCGAACGTCCCCTTATCACCCACAGGCTAACATCACAGAGCGAGTGAACCGAAACCTGAATTCGATGTTAATAGCCCACACCGAACGCCACCATGACTGGCACGCAAAGCTCCGAGAACTCGCGTTCGCAACACGCTCAACCGTTAACCGGTCTACTAGTTTTACACCAGCTTGCCTTAATTTTGGAAAGGAGCTGGCTTGCCTGCTGGAAAACACTTGCGGGACAAACAATCCTGGCGCTGCTAACTCATACGGTCAGTTTGCAGGAAGTCTACGACGCAGACTCAGGAACACCGTTCGTGATGCCCGGGAGAGCTTGGATGTCGCACGGCTACAGCAGGCTGAGCAGTACCATCGTGGCTACCGGGGCGTGCAATTTGAAGTTGGAGACCTTGTACTCCGACGGACATACCCACTTAGTGACGCCTCCAGAGGTTTCACAGCTTCCCTGACGAACAGGTGGGATGGTTCATATCGAGTGCGAGACAAGGCCTCCCGCCTTACGTACACGCTTGTTCATTGTTAGTCTGGACGACTCGCTGGACCTGTTCATGTCACCAACCTCAAACGGTATTATGAATCGGATGAAGAACTTCTCTCGCAGGGGGAGAGTGATGCCGATCCGGGATATACTTAATTCTGCGAGGACTCTTCCTGGTGTTGGTGACGAAGACGAAGATCTAAGAAGATGCGCGTTGCAATAGGCTTGAGCGAGAACTAATACTTTCGCCACTGGACTTGCGCGTGGTTTTGTGCGGTGGACGCATAGACGCAAATAGTGTGCTCGCAAATTTAACTTGTGTATTGCCGCACCCAACGTTATGAACGCTTTCTCGTAGACAAAACCTTGTAGAAGACCACTCATAGGTCCTTTTTTTTTCTCTGCTCTCCAAGATGGCTCGGTACTACAGACGAAGACGTTCACCTTCTCCCCACCACCACCACTCTGGGAACGCCATGACCGTCGCCATCCGGCGCCGGGACAACGTCGCCGTCGGCCCTTTTACCGACACCGGGGCCACTCCGCAACCTGATCCGTGATGGGCCCCCGGGGCCTACCCATTTCATGGACATCAAATGTGCCCTGGGAGGTCCAGCCCCGGCCCCTGACCACGGACCCCCAGGCCGAGGTCCCGGAGCCGTTTCGGGGATCCACTCTCACCGACCGCCATCACAACGACCCGGTGCAGATTTACAACGAGGAGAAGCGCCGGCTCCTGTGCCCCCTTTGTGGGCTGCCCGAGATACACAGGGGCACCCACCAGGCCGGCGCTCTCCACCGTGCCCGGGATTCGGCCGCCGCCACCAGGGCCGTCGCCTTGCGCCTCGCAGCCATCGACGAGCATAGAGTGTCTCAATGTTGCTTGCCGGCTGCGCCTTGCTAGAGTGGAGACCTCCTTTGGGAGGGTCAGTGCCGCTTTTTCCTGTTTTCCCCCTCTCGCTCCCGGCCGCCGCCGCCATTTTGCCGACCGGATCGGCTGCCGATGCATGTATGGGATCGCTGAACTGGCTTGTTCTTTCGCAAATGCCGGGTTGCTGCGTGCCGCAGTGTTCGAATCACTCGAGGAATAGGTGTAAGGTGTACGGCGTCCCAACAAACGCCAAACGGAGGCGTCTGTGGCTCGTACAGATAAAGCGCGACGACTGGCAGCCGAGCCGTTCGTTGTCTGTGTGCAGCGTGAGTACCAACTTTGTTTCCTCGCAATCAACGTGTTGTTTGCCGCACAGTTGATTGTTAGAAAGTGGTATTTCAGGTCGTGATAAATTATTTCAGATGAAAGCTCCTTCGACTTGGTACAGGAATGAAGCGCCTCAAATAACGTCCGCTGGTCGTGGTCGAGGAGCAGCGACAAGCCACGACCGCTCAGTCGACGGAGGAATCGAGCGGTCGTGGACAAGCAATACCTTTTTATATCCTCAGGTGCGCGAGTGAAATTCGAGTGACCAGCAGAACATGTTCGTGTGCTCCCGCAAGCAGTCAGATCATCGACGGGATGCTGGTGTTCGACTCCATTTCGTCCTGAAGTCCTTTCGACGCTGCTAATGCCGAATATGAACTCGGCGTTGGCGTTGTTTTGCAGATATCGCTCTGATGCTCTACGAGCAGTTTCTCGTTTATTGAACGTCCGAAAGTAATGATTAGATGTCGAACTTTTTCGCTTAGTTTCGCGACTACTTTCCTGTTTCTATGGATTGCTAACTTTAAGAACGAAAAATAGAAAGTAAGTCTTGTCACCGTCTACCTCGTTAATTGATGTCCCATATACTTTTTTTCCGGCCCACCTTGAACCCAGTGCAATCGAAGAGAGAAGATCTGACGGGTGGCGAAAGCACAAGCCGAATGCAGTCCCAACTTTGTTTTCCTTCCGTCGTAAAAATGCATACTGTCGTAAGTCCTGTTTTTTGTATTTCTGTGTTGTGCAGTCACCGATTTATTTTTGCACAACTGCATGCTTAGGAAATTGCACTTGTGAAAAGCGTGTGTTTCATTATTCTTTTATTTTATTATTTTATGTGGATTCCATGTCTTTGGTTTCTTATCCAGGCATATATGTGCCCTGTTTCTTTGTAGTTTTGTTGTACAGTCCAAGATTTTTTTTTTACTACTGCCTATGTTTGTAAGTTGGTTCATTTAGGTGTTGCACTTTCTTTGTGGAATGTGTGTTTGGTTGTGTGTGATTGATACTTTTAAATTTTGTGTTTTATTTCTGGCTTTTCCTCTACAAGCATCCATGAGTCCTAGTTTTTGTATATTAAGCTAATGTGTGAAATAAATTCCAGTGTTGTTTGAAATCTCTACGTTCTCCGCATTTTTTAATTCAATTGTCTTATTCTCTGGTCTTCATCATTAAATCTTACGCCTGTCTGTACAATACTCAAAATTTTAATTACTGCCCATATCTTCAAAATGTCAAGTGAACAAGTGTTGTAATGAATTCTGTACGAGTGCACTACATAACAATCTCCATCCTCTCCACTTTAAATTTGCTTTGTAAGATTTGCATATAAAATGTTCGTTAATACCGCTGTGTTGCAGGTGCTTATACTCTCTCTTGAGAATTACCTTCCATATGAGAACAGGAGAACATGTTTGTTAAATTGAATGCTTTTTCTTATTTTAGCGCTCAGTACTATAAACGTATCTAATGTGACGTGTTACGAACCTAAAGATATTTGTAAACTAAACGTACATCTGTTGATTTCTGTCTGCATCAGTGCGTTAAAAAAAGTATTCTGATTTCTGTCTGCGGAAGGCTCTTTGAGAAAACAGGCCAGCAAACAAATTTATAGATATCTACTGTGGCCGTTTAGGGGAATATAGGAGAAAAACCTAAATCTGTCTGGATTTGTCCACTTCTGAGTGTGCGCTGGTGCCTACAAGGCACCAGCGTGCAGATTATAGGCGACCAAATATTTTTTTTAAAAAGGTAAGTTGTGAGGTTAAATCAGCCATGGAAAAACGGATATGTCTGCTTGTCAAATTAGTTTTGAACCTTGTACAGCGGGCGCTTGTTCAGTGTTTTTTCTTGCATCATATGACCGATTGCAGTTTCATAGCTTTTGGAAGTACAACACGTCCAAATATACTCAGAATTGCAGCGATATTGGCTTAGTTTCGGTTTCTAAATTTGGCTCCTTCCGATTAAAAAACGAACACACTACCTAGACAGTTCCTCATGGTATGTCTCTTTTTCTGCAGTTCTTATTTCAGCAGCTCTGAATGCTAACCGAGAACGTATCGTGATAACAATATAGGCGAATAACAGGTGAGAGAAAGCAGAACGTATATGCTCATACCTGCGCCTCGCTCGTTGATCGCTTTCATTTTCTTCATTCAATGCAAGGCCAAACACGGGTAGGTATTGCTGCAGATGATAACGAACATAGTCGGAATCAAATGCACTTGCATAGATGTACCATCTATATAAGAACTGGACCAGAATGCGAGCGGCAGTCGACAGAACTTTAGCGAGCGCATTCGCGTTATATGCGGACTAAATCGTAATTTTAAATGGGAAATCAAACGCATACTTGACAGAACGTGTGACGTTACGTGTCTTGAAGTGATCACGCTGCATTTGGCAGGCGAGAATGCTTACTAAGTGCGTAGAGAGCTCACAAATCGCTTTCATAAACCCTGTTCCACATAGACTCGACGGGCGAAGACGGCGGCAATATAGCGGCTTCGCTAGCAGACGACAGAGTTGTCTCCACTCTGGGACGGCGCGACCAGCAACATTGAAACACTCTAGACGGATGGATGGATAGATGGATGAATCAGGCTGAGCCCTTTGGATCGGGCGGTAGCTTACGCCACCTAGCCATTTTGTTTTACCATTTAAGCTTAGAATATTTAAATGTGAAAACTATATTCACTTCGCACTGAAAATAATGTGAGGCTATAAAACCCCCTTGCCATTAGTTAATAAGAAAATACCAAGTTTTCTCTCGCTTTCTGCCACCATTCACTTAATCTTTGCTTGGTAATCTCTACTGTCTTGAAATCCACTTTTCCTTCGCTGTCTCTAAAACCCAATGACTTTATTAAATCTATTTTTTCTTCCGTAGGCATAGGGTGAAACCCTTTACAGTAGAGTATCAAGTGCTCAGCCGTCTCGTCCTCCTCTCCACAAGCAGCGCACACTGTATCCATTTCCTGGTACTTCGCTCTGTATGTTCTGGTTCGCAAAAACCTGTCCTTGCCTCAAACAACAATGAGCTTCCCCTAGAATTGTCATAAATGTTTTCTTTGACAATAACTGTTTTGTTTAATCTATAGCTTTCCAGAGCCGCCTTTGTCTCCATTCTCTCTAGCCATCGATCTCTTTCGGTGGCCTTAACTTTCTTCTTAACTGATACATGCTCTTCCGTAACTCCAATATACCCTAAAAACTTTCCTCTTAATATCCTAGTGCCCTGTCTCCACTTTGTGTCTATACTCCTCATGTATAAATAGCTGAAAACCTTTCGTGCCCATTGCTCCCCATCCATTTGCCTCAACCAATCCTCAAATTTTATCTTGCTCGCAGCTTCCCTGCCCTCAAATGACGCCCATCCCATCTCTCCTTGTACTCCCTGGTTTGGCGTTTTGCAATGTGCCCCCAAAGCCAGCCTACCTACTCCGCGCTGTGCGTGCACTTCGGATTTCATGCATAGCACTGCGTTTCCAAAAGTCAAGCCAGGCACCATGACCCCTTTCCAAATCTCTCTCACCATCTCATACCTGTTGTAATTCCAAAGTGCTCTTTTTTTCACAACCTCCAGCGGGTCCTAGCGGTCGTCCGGCGCCTCAGACCCGCCCTCCTCCGCCCCCCCCCCCCCCCCTCACCGGCAGAGATCGCCATCAACATCGATGACAACGACGAGCCGTTCTGTCCACCCTCACCCCGACAACTCCAACCAACTCGGGGGGTGGGAAGGGGGAGGGGAGTTTGTGGGTTTTGCGGCCCACATCGCGAAAAAGAACGCGTGCTCGGCGCCACCGGTGCGCAACGTGCGCGAGAGCCACGAAAAAAGCTCGGGGCTCAGGAGTGCGTTCGCTGACACCAGACAGTAAAGGTGTGTGCTCTCTGAGTTCTGCCTCGTTAATCTTTCTTGCGGGGGAGCAGTAGCACCGAACCCTATAATATATATATATATATATATAAATTGTTAGGATGAAACATTTACTATCCGTTTCCAATCCAAGCACCTAACTGCACGTTCCCCCCGGTTCGTCGTCGTCGTCCTCTTTCCCATCCGTATTCGTCCCCTCGCGGCCATCTTGGTCTCTACGGGGCACGTGCGCCTGGCATAGTCCTTCGCGAGACACTCCTCACAATATATATATATATATATATATATATATATATATATAAATTGCGGGTCTTGCCTACCAAACTGCACCGAAAAGACTCGTGCTCTGCGCCCGCCGCGCAAGAGATGCGCGAGCCACGCTCCGGGCTCCGACGACAGTCGGCCGTTGGCCGGCTGCGGAAGTAAAACGGTGCGTTCTGGTATCTGCCTCCTTGCCCCTTCTTGCGCGTGAGCAGCAGGTACCAAACGCTACATCATTTGCCGCCAAACGTGGGGTCTACTGCTTTATCGAGCGGTACCGCAGGCTTTTAGCCAGTTTTAGGCGTTTTAGACTGATTTTTTCCCTCGCTTTGTTATGCCCGCTAGGCCTACGTGGTTGTTCGACTAGGCTACGGCCACCGGACGCCATGTTTGCCATCGCGGCTTGGCCGTCGTGTATATTGCGCATAATGTGTATTCACTGTTTTTTCGTCTGTTTTGTTGTGTTTTGTATTGTTTCCGTTTTCGTCTTTTGCCTTTTTCCTGTGGTTGCTTCAGCGGTTCCATCCCGCCATAGAGCCGCCGCAGAGTAGGGCGAGACCGGAGCCTGACCCGACGTCCAGGGACCTGATGGCTTGGGTGGCCAGCATCGGCGACGCGGACGCGCAACGTCTTCTCCTGGCTTCAGCGGCTGGAGAATCTGGCAGGACGACTAGCACGTTGGGCACTTACGCTTAAATATATGCTTACAGCATTGGGCACAAGCCAGTTTTCCAAAACAAAGTCGCAGACGCTTTGTCGCTGGCTCCTCTCGGCGAAGAGCACGTGCACGAGGATGCTAATGTCGTGGCTGCAATAGATGCTGGGTCACGCTGGGGTACTTTGATCAACCGAGACGACGTTCGTGCAGCGCAGCACAACGATGGAAATTTTTCGCAGGATCTCTGAGTGGTTTTCTTCACGGGACCGACCTGGTAACAGCGACGCTGACAGGGGCTTCGACTCGTACTTGCTCGCCGAAGACGGCCTGCTGCTACAGTACATACCTCCGATCGACGACGAAGACGGTGGCTCCACGGATACTTAATTTCGAGCCGTGATACCTCGTCGACTTCGCACGTCTTTTATTCGGTACTGCTATGACTCTGCTCTGGATGGTCACAGAAGGCGCTGCAAGACTTTTGAAAATATAAGCCCTACTGCAACTTGGCCAGAAATTCGTCAGGACGTGGTGAGGTACACTCGCACGTGCCCGGTTTGTCAGAAAGCAAAACCGCGGAGAGGTCAACCCCCTGGTGTCATGCAGCCAGTTGTGAGTCGATTCCCATGAGAGTGCGTTGCTGTCGACGTCATGGGCCCTTTCCCACGCAGTCCGCGAGGCAACCAGTACTTGTTGGTTGTAACGGACCACTTTAGGAAGTGGGTGGAGTTATTTGCATTACGATCACTGACGTCTAAGGAAATTCGTTCCTGTCTGATGGAGACGTTCACACGCTTCGGATTTAAAGCGACATTGATTAGCGACAAGGCTACCTATTTCGCCAGCAAAGTGTTCCGAGACTCATGTGCAGCATTGGGCATACAACACAAGCCGATGCCTCCCTATTACCCACATGTGTGTATCACAGAGCGAGTGACCCAGAACCTAAAATCAATCTTAATAACTTACACCAAACGTCACCATGACTGGGACGCAAAATGGACAGAGCTTGCGTTCGCAACACGCAGAACCGTTAACCGGTCTACCGGTTTACGCCAGTTTTCTTTAATTTGGAAAAAGAGCTGACTTTCCCGCTGGAAAACACTTGTACGAACAACAATCCTTGTGATGCTCGCTCATATGGTCAGTTTGCAGGAAGCCGACGACTCAGACTCAGGGACATCATACGTGATGCCCGGGAGTGCTTGGAGGTCGCACGGCTGCACCAGGCTGAGCAGTACAATCGTGGCCACCGGGACGTGCAATTTGAAGTTGGTGACCTTGTACTCCGACGGACACACCCACTTAGTGACGCCTCCAGAGGTTTCACAACTTCCCTGGCGAACAGGAAGGATGACCCGTATCCACTGCGCGACAAGACCTCACGCCTCACGTACACGCTCACCCAGTGCGAGTCTGGACGACTCGCTGGGCTTGTTCAAGTCACCAACCTCAAACGGTATTATGTATTCGATGACGATCTTCTCTCGCAGGCGAAAAGTGAAACCGATCCGGGTGATATCTAAAAACAAACTTAACTCCGCGAAGACTCTTCCTTATGTTGGTGGCGAAAACGAAGACGAAGATTAAGAAGATGTGCGTTGCAACAGGCTTGGGTAAAAACTAGTACATTCCCTACTGGATTTGCGTGTGGTTTTGCACGATAGACGGTGATAGTGTGCTCGAAAAGTTGACTTTTTTTTTTTTTTTTTGTCGGGCTGAACGTTACCAACGATTTCTCGTAGAAGAAACCCTTGCAGAAACACAACTTATAGTTTATTTTTTTTTCTCCGCTCTCCAAGATGCCTCGATACTACAACAAAGGACGATCCCCAACTCCCCCACCACTACCGCCCTGGGAACGCAACGACCGTCGCCATCCGGCTCCGGGGCAACGTCGGCGTCGCCTGTTCGGGACCGACGCCGGGGTCACTCGGCAACTTGAACAGTGCTGGGCCCCCGAAGTCCTACCAATTTCATGGACTTCGAACCTGCCCTGGGAGGTCCAGCCCCGGCTCTGACCACGGACACCCCGGCGGAGGTCCCTGAGCCGTTTCGAGGACTGACCTTCTCGGACACCCACCCCCGCGATCCGGTGCAAAACTACAACGAGGAGGAGCGCCGGCTCCCGTGCCCCCCTTCTGGTGTGCCCGAACTTCACCAGGGGCACCCACCGGGCCGGCGCTCTCCACCGTGCCTGGGAATCGGCTGCCGCCACCAGGGCCGTCGTCTTGCGCCTTTGGGCGATTGATGAACAGAATTTCGAGCGGGCCTTGGCGGTCGTCCAGCGCCTAAAATCCGCCCTCCTCCGCCCCCCCCCCCCCTCGCCTCCTCGCTGGCGGAGATCTCGATTGACACTGAGGACCGCGAGGACATATTCTAACCTTTCTCCGCCACTTCGTCATCCCCACCACCAAAAAAAAAAAAAGCCGAAGAAAGGGCACCCAGAAGACTCCAGCCGCCACAGCAGCAAAAAGGCAAGAGGGCGGTAAGAAGATTGCGGGCTTTTCAGCCCGCCGCAGGCAAAAAAAAAAAAAAAAATCGCAACCGGTGCTTGACGTGCAATGTGCGCTCGAGCTACTCTCGGGCTCAGGATGCAAGCCGTCCCTCACCGGCTGCGGAAGGATAAATGTGCATGTTCTGATATTTGACTCGTTGGACCTTCTTGCGGGTGAATGGTACACACCAAACCCCACACAATATGTATATATATATATATATATATATATATATATATATATATATATATAACTGGGAAGAAAAAAACCCTTGGTGAAAACAGCAACAACGGACGATGATTTAATCTTCGACGTTTCGGCCGGAGTCCGGCCTTCGTCAGCCCGGACAGCGTCAGTCCGGCCCTCTTCCTGACGAAGGCCGGACTCCGGCCGAAACGTCGAAGATTAAATCGTCCGTTGTTGCTGTTTTCACCAAGGGTTTTTTTTCTTCCCAGTTATACCCACGCCTTCGGCCTCCCGCCACCATGCCCGTTATATATATATATATATATATATATATATATATATATATATATATATATATATATATATATATATATATACTTGAAGTATATATATATATATATATATACTTCAACCTTTTGCGCGTTACAATATATATATATATATATCTATATCTATATATATATATATATATATATATATATATATATTGTAACGCGCAAAAGGTTGAAGTAGAAGGAGAGAAGGTGTACGTGCGGCCAGGATCGAAAAGCGGGCGCTAGATAGAAGAGGTTACGCAACAAATGGTGGCAGCGGTCCTGAAGCATGAATACTCGCTCGCAGACACCAGCAGCAGAGCCGCCCTGGGCCGAGGCCACCGAGCAGCTCTACAATCGGCAGGCCGAGAAGAGTTCGGCCGACGCCGCAGGCCTGCTCAAGCAGTTTGTCAAACGTCTCGCCGCCCCCACAACCACTGTGGCGCAGAATGTGAACCACCAAATCGCCGATGATCACCAGCACCTCTCGACTGTAGAAGTACGCCTGCAGCACCTGGAATAGGCTCTTGCGGCTCTCCCAGCAGGAAGCTCGGGCGACCTTCCCCCGACCTCCCGAGACGTCTCCGACTCCTCTCTGCCATGTCGACAAGGCTGCGAGACCGGTGGGAACCGCTCCTTCGCATTGTGACAGTATGCGCATGAAGCCTCCGACATTCGACGGCCTTGGTTCTTGGAGGTCCTTCGTTGTACAATTTGAGACCGTGGCTCTACACAACGGGTAGACTTCGGAAGGCAAGGCTGCAGCCTTAATTGCCCAGTTACGAGGAGAAGCAGCCGAGTGCCTCGAGGTAATACCGGACTCAACCCCAACTACCTATGAGCTTCTGCTACAAGCCCTGGAAGTTCGGTTCAATGACGCCCATCTTCAAAAACTCCATCTTACAGCTCTCAAAGCATATCTCCAAAACACAAAGTCGCTACAAGAACTGGCACTAACGATCGAGAGATTGGCTACGAAAGCTCTTGTGGGGTGTACCGATGCCACACTTTACCTGATTAGTACAGTCGCCGGCCATATGAGCTCCCTCGACCGAACGCCGACCGGATCAGCGAAAATCCCGCACGCGGCGCGTCGAGCGTTGCCGGGTTTTGGGACCAAACCATTCCGTTATCAAAGGGGTGGACGCATAGCTTTTATCGGAATTCCAGCCTTTAGAAGTGTGAATCACAAAAACATGGCCGATTATAATTGCCGTCTTCGGGTGTTGGCCCGAAGTGTTCGGAGATGATGTTATAACTGCTGATAAACTGGAGCTTGCTTTAGGCGTAGATAAAGCAGCAGTGTTCGATCAATGCTTACAAATGTAAAAACCCTATGTTTGATATAATATTAGGCATGACAACAATGATCCCTCGGCAAGCGAGAAGTGGTAGACCGGGGAGCCATCTGCAAAGTCATCGTGTAGAGAATTACCCATTTGCGAAGCAACACGCTACTCAGAGCAGAAAAATAGGGTCTCCTCGATAAAACGCATTCATGAAAAGCGCCTGAATCTTTATTCTGCTTCGAAAAGTCTTTTTGTTTTTTGTTATCTATAGCATATCCTTATAGATTAAATAAATTACTTCAAAATCGCTTGTCATTGCCTAGTCGAGGTTTAAGAAAGACTGTAAGAAAGGCTTGTGCGTAGGATTATTCTTCGGGTAGGAATTATTTGAAATGACAAATCGGTTTTGCAAATAAAAAAGTAGCATATAACACGTCAGAGATATTATGCAGTGAAGAATTTTGATAAGCCGTCTGCGTTTACCTACAACCGGAAGCGGGAAGGTAATCGGCCGTGCTTCAGATTCACGTTCCAAAACGCGGAATGCTATTGAACTTGCTGCGTCCACCCCTTTGATAACGGAATGGTTTGGTCCCAATAGCCCGGCTCCCAGAAAGCGGCAACGCTCAACGTGCCGCATGCGGGATTTTCGCTGCTCCGGTCGGCGTTCGGCAGGGGGAGCTCATATGGCCGGCGACTGTACTTCAGCTTTCTTCGATGCCATCAAAGTTGCCTATGTTCAGCGCTATGTGCGACTTGCCCGACCTACTACGCTCAGCGCTGCCCTAGGGCCACGCATTAGAAATGGACGCGGCAAGTAGAGCAACCACCTCCACCGTCAATCAAGCAAATCGTACCCCGCTCACTGGCGACCCGCGAGACAGCCGTCTTACGCCAGAACCACGCTACTGCTTCAACTGTGGACGACCGGGTCACCCTGCCCGCTCACGCCAGAATCAAACCCTTCGGGGGAGGGGGGGGGGGGGGGGGAATGGAGGAAGAAGACGATCCCATCTAGATCATCGAACAGTAAGCTCCGTGTCGTTCTGGATATTTCTCTACTCTTAGAACTCTCTGAGATATTTCATGCATTCGATTAGATTCCTAAAGACATAGCGATCACTTAGATACTAGACATAAAATTATTAGAATACCTAAATTATTCTAAAAGGCTCATAGAACCAAGTGCATTCCGAACTGCCATCTTGAATAGGTAGGGTAGCGGGGGGGGGGGGGGGGGGGGGAGGAAAAGGCCATTTTATACATATTTAACATCAAAGTCCAATGGGTTAGCAGTAATATAACTTCGAGCTATCTAACCCACTATCGCTTATAGCGTATAGTGGGTTACTTGCCCATTTATTAGATTCCTTGTTGGCTGACCGAGTATTAACAAACAACCGTGCGAGTGTTGTTCTAGCTACTAGAGGAGCTTGGACGCTTCATACCACGTGCGGGTAGACACCAGAAAATTTGTATTGCTCGACTCGCAAACTGCGAACAAGAGGTAAAGACACCCATAAGATCGTCGCCCTATTGAAAATAAGTCTAAAGGGCCCTTCAAAACGTTTTAAAAGGTTTGAGGGGGCCTTCAAGAATTTTTAACGGGTTTGACGTACCCCTCAAGGGAGTCTAAAGGGCCCATCAAAACGTTTTGATGGGTTTGACGTACCCTTTAAGAAAGTCTAAAGGGCCCGTCAAAACCTTTTAAAAGGTCTAGGGGGGACTTCAAAGATTTTTTAAAAGGTTTGAAGGACCCTTTAAGATTCCTTGATGCTTTCTGGGCCGCATCAGAATCTTTCTTAAAGGGTTTGAAATGCCCTTTAGAAAGTTCTAAGAGGTTTTTTGAAATGTCTGTGGGGCCTTCAAACACACCCGTCAAACAATTACAAGCAACTCGCAGAAGTTTGTTGAAGTAAAGCCTGGTTCAGACAGTTGTGTTTGACTGTATTTGACTGCATTGCGGCTGTGAGAAACCAGCACATCCCTGCTACTTATATCGCGTGCCAAGATGATTCCTCGAATTGGATGCCACGCTTCATACGAAGCACAGATGTGCCGGTGACTCGCATTCGGTTCTCGACGCAACACAGTCAAACGCACTCAAACGCAAGTGTCTGAACCGGCCTTAAGAAAAACTGTAGCCTGCCAGTTGTATTTGTATGCAATTTCTAATTCAACATTTTTTGTGCTTAAAATACTAGGCAAAAATTATGACTGCGTGTTGTAATGATGTGATCAATACGGCGACAAAAAGAGGAAGAAAATGAAAGGAGACAAGAATAAAAGGGGAGGAAAGAAAAGGAAGTTGAGGGGAACGAGGAGATTCAGGGCGAAAGCGGACGCATTCGTAAAAGCTTGGCTCTGGAATACGCCGGCAAAGCTGTCATCCATAGAAGTCTGCCGACCTGTCCTCACCGTCAACTCTGAACGGCAAGCCTGGCTCAAAAGCGAACCGGTAAAGCCATCCCAACAACCGGTTGACTGGTCACCATCGGTACGCCGGCAGCTGGAGCCAAACGAGACCGGCTTCTACCACCAGCGTAAACCAGTGCCAACCTTGGCAAGTCGAACTTTGGATGAACGCCCTTTTCTTTTATTTATTTGCTCATAAGTTTCCTTTTTTTTCTTTGCGGGGATTCAGAAAGTAAAACAACTGGGTGCAAATATATTTCTTTGATATCAAAAATCAGACGGACCTCTCAGTTTCCTTTGTTTTTACCATAGAGAACCTGACAATAACTGGCGTCCGCGACAGGAACAGAATTACGAACATGGGTTGATCAGGAACGAGCTCGGCAAAGAGAGGACAGAGTGGCCGAACGAGAAGCTCTCTGACAGAAAGCGTAACTGGAGGAAAGAACGGAGAGAACGCTCCAGCTGAAGCTTAGGGTGATTGAGGCCGAGGGGTCGGCAAGTGACAGGCATGGTGCGGGCGGTAGTGAAGGACCCCAAGGAGTTACTGCGTCACAGTACCTCAGTCCCCATAAGCTAATGCCGTCGTTTGACGACCAAAAAGGTGACTTGGATGCGTACCTTTGCCTTTGCACTTGATGAAGCCACATGCGCGTGTCAGTAGCCTTGACAGTGTTGTACACTAATTATGAATCGGAGTATAGAGAATTCAATTTTTGAGGGGCTAATGGGTCTAAAGGTTGATGGATCTAAAGGGTTTTTGGGTCTAAAGGGTTTATGGGTCTAAAGGGTTGACGGGTCTAAAGGGTTGACGGGTCTAACCGCCGAATTCAGAAACCTCACTCAAACTACACTCACACTTAAGGGCCCCTCCACTTCCTCGAGGAAGGCGCGAGGGCCGGCGCTGGCCAATCGCGACGGCGGGTCCGTCCTCGCGATTGGCCAGCGCCGGCCCTCGCGCCTTCCTCGAGGAAGTGGAGCGGCCCTTAAGTGTGAGTGTAGTTTGAGTGAGGTTTCTGAATTCGGCGGTAAAGGGTTGATGGGTCTAAAGGGCTGACGGGTCTAAAGGGTTTGAAGGGCTAACAGGGTCCCATAACACATCAAGGCTGATGGGTTATTTTCAATAGGGCGGGACGTCCAAATACGTTGCAGTGATTGTATTTAGGCGAGAGCGTAAGAATTCCTTTCAAAATTAGTCAATGAACTAACCGCTTGACCTTAGAAATTACAAACTCAGGACCTAACTCGAGATACCTAATAAGACGACCAGAAAAAAAGAAGAAAACAGTTTTTCCGAACACACAGCAGACTCCATGGAGAGTCAGCGACGGAAAAGGAAAAAAAAAGGAGAAGGGAGATGCGAGGGCGAATGCCCAGAAAAAAAAAGAAAAGAACATGCGCAAGAAGACGAGCTGGGAAAGACAAACAATAATGACACAACAAAAGAAACAGATGAACCAATGGTGACAACACAACCTGAGCCGGCCCCATCTGAGGTGCTTGTGGGAACCGCTGCGGGTGCTCCAGGCGGAGCCCCCGCGGGCGCACCCGCGGGTGCTCGCGCGGGAGCCTTCGCGGGCGACCTTTCGGGTTCGTTCCGAGACAGGCTGGGAACGGCCCAGATGGAGTATATAGAGGCTGTTACCCCACTTGCAGCCTTAATGACTAAAGAACAGATCGATGCTCTGGCACTGAGTGTCCAAAACTTAACCAATATCGCAATCGATCTAATCGAACGTAATGCATACTTGCAGGGGAGGATGGATGAGCGGGCACTCCAGCCGCCTCGACGCTATGCTGATGTGACCAAAAACACAAATAAAGGACCAACTAGCAATCTAATAAGACAGACAACGACAAGAGCGCCTGAAAACAGGAGGTGTGAGCCAGAAAAGGCAAAACTTCTGGTATTCCCAAAGACACCGCCGAAGGGGAAGACGCAACTACAAGTAATATCCACCCTGAGATCGGCGGTCCTCCCGGAAGAGTTGGCCCTTACCACACCCGAGTTTCGAATCATTAAGGGAGGAGCGCTTATTTTGAGTACTTCGAAGGAAGGAACCTCCAGCCTGGAAAAAGCAATTAACGAGAGACCACAACTACAAGAAGAACTAGAAGTAACAAAACCTTTCAAACTAAACCCGCACGTTAGAGTTAGGGGGATCGTGACAAGCGATTCTGAACAACTGAAAGAAAAACTGCCAAATCAAAATAAATTGGCAGGAACCACCGAGGAGATACAGATTGTGGGGACGTTTGCGAACCGCAACCGGCTGGGCTGGCCACAGTCATCTTCGAGCTCAGCCCGAGGATGTTCAGGGAGTTGCAGGAAAAAGGGTGGGTCTTTCTTGACTGGACCTCGTGTCCTTTTGAGAAAAACCTATATATAACCTCTTGCGAAAAAGGCTGCCGGTTTGGCCACTTGCTGGCACGCTGAAGGGCATCTCCTCGATGCCACAGCTGTAGCAGAGATCATCTGGGGGGGGGGGGGGGAACTGTCAAGAGCAAATAAAAAGATGCATAAGCTGCACAGATAACTCCGCATTTCCAAAGGGAAACCTTGCACATTCGGCGCTCTGGCAACAGTGTCCAAGCTACCTCGCCAGAGTGTAGAGGTTGCAAACAAAAATCAGATACCACTAAAAAAAAAGGAGGAAACACCTTTATATACAAATAAGGCTGCAACGCTCAAAATTTTGCAAATAAACACAAATCATTAACATTCAGCTGCAGAATATCTAAAAATCACCAAATACAAAATTCAACCTTATATATTTGCAATTCAAGGACCTTATTATATTAAAAATAAAATAATTCGATTATCTTTAACAGACCATATTATACAATATACTGAACAACCACGCGCAGCAATGATTGTACGGGACAAGGAAGTGGATCTTTTTCCTGAAACAATGACCCGAGATAAAATTTTACTCACAATAACAACAAAAACAACGAAAATAAGAATCATTCATACATATAAATCTCCAACAGCATATATTACAAACATTCTACACACAATAGAAGAGATCCTCACAACACGTGAGAATCTACCAACAAACATTTTGGGGCATTTTAACGCTAAACACCAGGCATCGCGGGGGGGGGGGAGGATGCTGAGACAGTTCAGGAGATATCCTCACCCAATTCGCAATGAATCATTCACTTTTCATTATAAATTACAGTGATCGAGGTCCAACTGAGACCTCAACAACTGGAAATAGTTATATTGATCTAACCTTACTTAATGATTTACTTTTCCCAGATATATCTGACTGGGATATTTTAAACATCCACAGTGAAAGTGATTATAAATGCATCCTCACAACATGTTTCGCAGAACACATGCTGTCAGCAAAACGACTTGCAAAGAAGGCGAAATAAAATTACTAGAACACATCAAAAACGACAGATGGATGTTAGAGCTAAAAAACCAGAGTATTACAACTAGAGGAAAACTAAAAGATATATTTGATCAACAATATGTAAAGATTTACACATACATAAGTAAACTATCTAAAATAGTGAAACAACATTAAAAACATTAATATGGTGGAATGCTGATTTAGAAATAAAACGGAAAAAAGTAGGAGCTTTACACAAAAAAAAAATCAAAGATGTACAAATAATACACGACATATGCAAGAGGTTAGATACAAAACTGCATTAAATGATTATAAAAAACACACATAAAAGAAGGAACAACAACATCTTGGTATCATTTCTGCACAGAGGTTTCAAATATAAATATATTTAGTATACCATACAAAATACCAACTCAGAAAATAAAACATCCTATATTTAATCTCTCTATCACTGACTCTAATGAAATCGAAACACAAACACTAGAAGAATCCATTCAACTCATCTTAGACTATCAGTTCCCAAACAATAAAATAGAAACATATTCAGAACACAAAAAAACAACCTTGAGGCTTTATTCAATGAAGGAAATAACACAGAAGATGACGTACCTTTCCCTTAAACAAAGCTTAATTTAATACCAACACAGCTCGCTCCCCGAATTTCACCGGGTATAGACAAACTCATTACAAATTTTGTCAAAGCAATAGTTAATAATTATAAGATACTAGTCCTAAATATAGTCAACGCATGTTTAAGATTTAGCTACTATCCAGATATTCGGAAAACATCAAGAGTCATATTAATACCAAAAAAAAAAAGATCAAGGAACTAACGAACCTCAAAATTATAGGTCTATATGTATTTCATCTATCATCACAATAATTTACACTATTCACTACAATACGGTTTCACACATGGAAAATCTTCAACTACAGCTTTATTTAATCTCTACTTTGCTACCAACGAGAAAATAAGAAATGTATTTTGATTTCAATAGACATATCAAAGGCTTTTCACTCAATATGGCTACCTTTTATTCTTCTTTATATCAAAAATGTCAATCTACCTAGATACCTCTATTTTCTCCTAAAAATACTTTACAATAGACCTCTAGTATACATATTAACTAAAGAAAACATAACTAAGATCATGACTAAGGGATGCCCTCAAGGCTCACCTTTAAGCCCTTTAATGTGGAATGTTTTGATATCAACCCTGCTTACAGAAACACTTCCTGAGGAGGTGCATATTCAAGCATTCGCTGACGACGTGACGATTTTAGTCAAGGGGCAGACGAGAAGGGAACTCGAATTTAGAGCTAGGCAAATTCTGGATATAATAAAGACTCGGAGTGCAAAAGACAAAGAAGATTTAACCCTATAAAATCAAAGTTTTTACTTCTTGAAAATGCATATCAAAAAAGATCACCAATATTAAAACTAGGCAATGCACCGATTAGAATTATTAAAAAATTATAACTCTTAGGAGCTATTTTGGATAGTCAATTATCTTTTTTACCACATCTTAGTTATATAAAACGCAAAATTACACTAACTAAGTTAGCATTAGGCAATTTTTCAGATCTGTATTGGGGTTTTACTCCAACCAAATTTTGTCAATTATATATTAGATCTTTAGAAGAAATGATTACATACGCAGGTCCCGAATATTATCAAACTGAAAAAAAAAACTCCCATCAAAAAAGAAAACTCACTTCCACCCAAAGGATTCCTTTCCTAAAAATAACAAAAGGTTTCCGCACAGTGAGTAACATAAGCCTTAACATACTAGCAAATATAACCCCAATCCACTTAGTCCTTATATAAGGAAATAGCAATTTGTTCTCTATATAACTTGCAAAAAGATCCGACCCTTGCTGAAGATGCAATACGTATCAAGAAGTAGATATTCCTGTAGATATAAAAGCTATTCATCCCTCCAACTTCCTACCTTATTCATTTACCAATTTCACTGCGAGAAATATTAACACCGACATAGATACATATACAGATGGTTCATATGTAACAACACTATTGGTGCTGCATTTGTGGCACTAAAACCAAACTCAAAAAGAACAACTTTTAGAAAATATAGATTAACAGATAATGCTACAATCTACGATGCAGAATTAATTGCGGTGTATAAAGCACTTCTATACTTTAAAATATTGGAGGGAAAATACGATTAGTATAATAACGGACAGTTTATCCTCATTACAAGCCCTGGACAACCCAATAAATAATAATACTAAGGTAAACGAAATTAAGCAAAGACTAAAACAATTAACAGAGAAACATAGAATATACCTATATTATGTTCAAAGCCACAGTGAAAGTTACGGCAATGATATCGCCGACAAACAATCTAATGAAACTCGAATACATGGAGAGTCCTTTTCTTGCAAGTGTTAAAAGAAATATATAAAACAAAAACTATCTAAACTCAAAAATATACAATAGAAGAAACAATGGCAAACCTATGGTAAAATACACCTCTTTTCCAATGGATTCGAAACATAAATGCTATACCAAAATATTTTCATTCAGATTATTTTCCAACACAAGCACTCACGAACCATGGACGCTTTCCTTATTATTTTTCAAATTTGGTAAAATACAACATTCAGACGGTCGTTGTGGAAAAATTGCTATATACTTTTTACTAGGGCTGGGCAATTGATCGATTATCCTACCGATTAATCGATTAATGCTTTAATCGCGATTAATTTGTTTAACAGGTTAATCGATAGAATTTGACGAACGAAAATTAAATAAAAATGAAATTCTTTCACTATGCAGACATGGACGAGCACACCTAAAATATGAAGTGAAAATTTAGGTGAAGTATTAACTTAAGGTAAACTGTGAGGGGGAGATTTATAACTTCAGACATGCGCAGAAGGTTACACATGTCCCAGCGACTTCAACGCCATGCGAGTGTCCGTTTATCGCAGCAGAGACTACTGTGAGCAATCAAAGGATGTCGCCCTTCTCGGAGAATATCAACGAACATTTTTGCCTCTTGTAGCTGATGTAATAATGTGTGAGTGTGAGTGTTTTTTAACTGTTCTCAACTGTATATCGAAGCTGATTCATAATTAAAATGATTGCGTCGTTTAACACATATTCAGCAAGAAAATATAGATGCAATTCGTATTTTATACGTGACCGATTAATCGATTAATTAATCGATTAAACGGTGGCGATTAATCGGGTTAAAAGTTTTAATCGACGCCCAGCCCTACTTTTTACATTACTAAGCAGAATGCCCATATACAGATATATATAAACAAGAACGTAAAAGCTTTAATAGTCCAATTTTAAATACAGAAAATAAAAGAAAACTTTGTAGCAATGAAAAGTTCATGAGAATTCTAACCTAGGATGGTGGAGACGGTGGCTCCTATTATACCTCAGGATTAAAAAAAAGAGGGAAAAAATAATATAAATGTATGTTACACAGACTTCTCAAAATACAATTTCTATAAAAAAAAAACAAGAAAAAAAACAAAACATAAAAAAACTATGGAAAAAAATAAAAATAAAATTTAGACAGAACAACGAGATCTACAAGACCTACGCTTCATTTCCGGCTTACGAACGCTCTGCTAGGGGAGAGGAGGCCAGTCTACTCCTTGATCCCAGAAAAAAAAAGAAGAGAGGAGGTAAAATGCAACCTCTAACTAAACGACCAATACCCCATAAACAAAAACAACAAAGACATGAACAAAAAGGAAAGAAGGAAACGACCAGACAACATCAAATAAATAAATAAAATACACCTGGGGAAGAGACTAGAGTGCGGAAGGGGGAACATAAGTGTCCCACCTGGGAGCATGGCACAGTCCTGGGGGGTGCCCACTCCCACCGTACCAGGAAGGCCGTTTGTCTCAAAAGACCGTGAGAGAAACGCAGGGGGGTGGAGGCCAGGATACTCCCTAATCTACCCCAAAAAAGGAAAAGAGGTAAAAGACAACCTGCAACTGAAGTGTCAACACCCCCTCAAGAGAAAAAAAAAGACGAAAACAACAAAACAACAAAAATTGAAATTCAACAAAACATCATTGTTGGCAAGAGTCTAAAGTGCGTTCTGGGGGGGGGGGGGGGGAGGGGGGGATATCAATGTCCTACCTTGGATACAGACCTGGGAGGTGCCCACTCCCGCCGCGCCTGGAATACCGGTCGCCTCAAAAGACCATTAGGGAAATATTAAAAAGGCCATGGACAAAAACGAAGCCTGCCCATCTAATCTAGAAAATAGAAAAAGAAGTTAAAAAAATAAATATCTTGGAAACATGAAAGGATGCACCAAAGACATCCTGAAAAATAACATCTATTCCTCTTTTGGAAAACGTTAAATGTAAAAATGTATGAAATAATACATGTACATATCTGTACAAAAGGTGTTCTTTGGTTGTTGTTTTTTTTTTTATTAATTTTGTGTTATATTTCTATGTTGTCTTAAAATAATAAGAAAAAAGAACACAAATCAAGATGAAGAAAAAGCCCAGTAATATTGTGCACATATGCTAATTATGTTTACCTTTGAAAAAAACGTTGTACTTCACTTAAATGATTTTAATATAAAGAGAGGACATTCCATTAACAAAATCGAAAAAAAATAAAAAAAGAACCTTCATTTCAACAATATGAAACTTTTATTTTTTACAGAAACAAAGTAAAGGGGAAGGACAAAGAATATACAAAGGAAAACCCAAGTACAAGCACAAGGAACAAGAAAAATAACCATATTTAAAGAAAAAGAGCACGAACATAATACAAGTTGTTGATCAAGCCCGCTCCCTTAGCTAGAGTATCGCTTTAACGACCAAGTTTTCTCTTCTCCCTCAACTGGTTTTTAATTTTAAAAAGTAACATTTGGTGGACTTGCCACCCATTTTTTTTTTAAATTTCAAATTGGCTTTAAGTCGGTTGTGCCCTCCTAGGCGGTATCGATAGAGGCATAATATTTTAATTGATTTATAGTCCTCACCCTAATTTAAGTCCAACCCTTCGACACCAGCAAAACCCTCCCGCGGGCCCGACGGGGCAGGGTCCCGCGTAGTCTACGAAGTCACTCTTGCCACAGCACCGCAATTCCTTACGCCACGCCTCTCCGTCCACCTCCATGGAATCGCAGACTCTATCGATGCCCTCATAGACACGGCAGCCGGAGTGAGCATCCTTGATGTTCACTTGTTGAGAGCTGCCAACGACATTTCACCAACGGCTGACTGCGGTGATGTTAGACTGCTGTCGGCGAACAGTAACCCTATTTCCTATGTTGGACGCACTGAATCGACCATCGAAGCTCTTGGAAGAAAGGCCACACTTCCTTTCTTTGTTGTGGAAAACTTTAGTACACCAGCCATTCTCGGGTGTGACTGGTGTGCAGCAGTAGAGCTTCAGGTCTTGTTTAAAGACGGTCACACAGACTTCTCAACACCTCAAGAACACAAGCGCTGCGACCTGTCGACGGGCACATCGTCTCTGAATCGCTGCTACGAAACTGAGCCAGACATTAAATAAAGTTGGGTGCTTTCGTGCTACTACTGCTGTGCACTGCTTTGCGTGGCGAATTGTGTCCGAGCACTTTGGGATAAACTGGGACGAGCTTCTGAAAACTGTCTAAAGTTTCTGCGCTCTTTGTTGCCTCGGCAGTTCACATGTAAACCATCCAGGTTCCTGGTAGTTGCAGCGGTGGACATAACAGTTCCGAAGTCTTCAGTTGTATGAGTCTCAGCAATAATTCAGGGCAATTAGCGTTCAGGAGATTTCATAGTCAAATCTGTTCTGCACTCCTAGCCTCGAGCGGAATTCTTAACGCCCAGAAGTCTTTTCTCCTCGAACCGAGGTGTCTTGGGCGTTCTTTTATTAACTTGGCATGCAGCTACGTTCACCTGAAACGAGGCGAAATTTGAGGGGAAGCTTGTGACGAGCCACCCCAATCCGTGGCTGCCACGGTTGTAAGTTCGCCTGTGTTAACCAGCTCAGAGAAATACAAAGGCGATGATGACAATTTCCAATGAACGGGCTTTAACTTTGGACCAATCAATCTGAAATGCAGAAGTCATCCATTCAAAGATTACTAAAAAAGTTTCGCAACTCTTTCGCCCTCACGAAATATAAGTTAGGGTGAACACCGCTAGTCCGCCTCACCATCAACACCGGCAACCATGTGCCAATACACCAGCACCCTCGACGAGTATCCATGTCTGAAAGAAAGGAGATCAACTCTCAATTAGACGACATGCTTCAAAGAGGCGTTGTGGCACCATCTAACAGCCCATAGTCATCGCCCACTTCGTACTTATAAAGAAAAAATACGGCTCGAGAAGGTTCTGCGTGGATTACAGGAAGCCTGACAGCATCACAAAACCTGATATGTACCCCCTTCCTCTACTTGATGGCGCTCTTGGCTGTCTCTATGAATCTCACTACTTCACGACTTTGAACCTCATGTCGGGGCACTGGAAAGTTGAACTTGACGCAGAAGACGCAGAAAAGTCGTCTTTTGTGACTCCTGACGGTCTGTTTCAGTTTAGGCTTTTACCGTTAGGGTTGTTTGACGCGACGGCAACCTTTCAACGCCTCATGAACAGAATACTAGGCCGTCTGAAGTGGACCATGACCTTAGTCTATCTGGAAGACATAATCATGTACGCAAACAATACCGACGTACATCAGCATCGTCTAGGGCTTGTTTTAGATGCACTATCAAAAGCTCGACTTCACCTAAAGCCATCGAAGCGTTTTTTTCGGATATGACATGGTCATGTCGTCAGCAAGGATGGCATTTGGCCAGACAAGGCGAAGATGTCAGCACTTACTAACGGGCCTATTTCCACGAACATAAGAACTAAAAAGCTTTCTAGGCTTCACATCTTATTTTCGCCGATTCGTCCAAAACTTCTCTCCCAGGGCCGCAGCCTTGAACCGCCTCCTGAGAAAGGACGCAAAATAGAGATGGGGAACAGACGAAGCGGCCTCTTTTTCGGATCTCAAGAAAGCTCTTTCAGAACCACCTATGCTAGTACATTTTGTGGACGACGCACCTACATTTCTGCACACATATGCAAGTGGAGAAGTGTTAGGTGCTATTCTTGTGCAACGAAAGAAGGAAGGTTGCGAACGTCCCGTCTACTACACAAGCGGGAAGCTAAGTGAACTTGAAAGTCTGTGTCACTCTTCCGAACTGGAATGCCTCGTGGTGGTGTGGGCTGTTCAAACGTTTCGCCCTTATCTGTACGGCAAAGCATTTACAGTGGTCACAGACAATTCGGCCCTGCAGTGGCTCCTTTGAAAAGGTGACCTCGCGACAAAACTTGCTCCATTGACGTAACTTGGTCCCTCTTGGTTGCATGAAATGCAATAATAACCAATGCAGTTTATGTATTGAAATAATAATGGCTAACTCTATTCGTAGCACAGCAAATAACTTTATTTTGAAAATAAATGGTACCTTTGACTGTAATTCAGAAAAGGTTATTTATTTGATTCAATGTTAAAAATGCCTAATTCTATACATTGGAGAAACTAAAACCAGCATAAGAAAACGCATGAATCTACATAAGAGTCACATACGTAAACACGTTGCCAGACCAGTTTCTCGTCACTTAAAACTCCACGGGACATAACGGACTTTCTGGTTTTAATTTTATTATACTTTAGGGTGACTATAGAACCACGAGAGATCGAAAAAATAAAGAATCCGAATTTATTTATAAATTTAATACTTTAGAACCGAATGGCCTGAACAGTTCAATGGGTCATTGCCGTCTTTTTTTTTCATGGCCATTTAATTGACATCTTCCAATCAGTGCCGCACTGTTGCTTTTTTTCTCCTCGCTTGATCTTTTAATGTGACACGAGCAAACGCTTTGCATAGGGCCTCTCATTGACTTCACATGACACCAGGTATAGTTTGCTTATGTGCAACCACATGTCCCAAGAACTGGATTTGTGAAAATATTGGCATTAATAATATTAAATTTAATTATTTCAATACTACGATTTACTGCTTTTTTACAGGATATATTAGACTTTTAAGCAAGAAATTAGTTTAGTAGATACCCGCTAATCGGTAAGCATTCTCCCAATTTGTCCCTTTTTGCGGCCGTTCTTGCTTTGATTGAAAGAAAAGGAAAACGAAGTGTTCTTTCACAGACTGACGAAGAGCCTACCAGGCCTGAAACGTTTCTGCATACACGACTTCTTTGGCAACCTTCTCCTTGACTTGGACGACCATCTCCTCTTTAAGGGCAAATATCCTTTTTAATATATTACTCTCGAGTGTCTTCTTTTCCTCCCAGGTCCTGTTCTTATGACCATGGCCTCGGGGAGTGCCCCTGCCCTCTTAGGCCTGGAGACGGTTGCCTTCGTGGGCAACGTTACTAGAACAAGCCCAGTTTCGCAGCTCCCTATTCTTGCCTGCGGAGGCGAGTGGCCCAGGTGGCGGTCACAAGAACTAGCGGCGCTGCAGTCGGATCTTACTTCCCTGTCTCCGGCGTCGTCTGCTACCAGCGCGCTGAGAGCATGGCGCCATGCGCCCTACAAAATTATACGCTGACGCTCCGCTTTTCCGACCTAGAAAGGGCAATGAAACCTTGATCATTCGATCCCGCCCTTCGCTTTGGATATGTCTTGAATAACCATATTTTTTTCTTATGTTTCGTCCGCCCCGCGCCATGTTTCTCTTAATGTCGGATCACAACGGACAAGCATGGCTTGCTTCTTGTCTTTTTCTTTTTCAGTTTTCTTTTCTTCCTCGTTTTTGTTTTTTTTACTTCCGTGTGTATTATAGCAAAAAAAAAAAAAAAAAGACGATGAAGATGAAGTGTAATACACCACAGAGTTGAGAGTCAGCGCAGGGTGAGAGTTCTTTCTTTGAGTGCTTGAAATTATTATTTGTGTGCGTCTGTTTCCTTGCGCTGTGAGTGAAGTGTTAGTATGAATCGCCAACTCGCCCAAGCTCAAGTATTGCTATTCAAACTTGGCGGGCTAGACAATCCGGAAGTAAGACTCGACTGCAGCGCTGCTAGTTCTCCAGACCGCCACTGAGCCCACGTCGCAGGTGGAGCTGTGAAACTGAGCTTGCTCCAATAACGTTGATCGTGGGAACCTCCATCATTAAGTATTTGCACACTCTTGTTATTTTTAACAGTAGCGGCCCGACCGTAGTTTCGAAGTCCTGTGGTGTAATTTCTGACTTTCTTTTCTATCGCAGACAGCCCCCCCCCCCCCCCCCCCCCCCCGTCACGTCAATGCTATTTTGCTTTTGTAAATAGGGTCATTGATATTTGCCGTTTACCGCCTTTCCAGTGCGCCATTTTTTTTACTAATCTAAGTTTACATACTCGGCAAAAACGACCGGACGTGACTGTAATTACCTCGAGCGTTTCTCCCGGGAGGATAATTTTAGGCCCCGTGGACCAGGCTACATATGATGAATTAACAAGAATATCTTTGAATTAAACTTTTTTTCAGAGGAAGTTCTCTTTTATTTACGAAAATGTAGTATTTTTAAATCACCGCTTTGTTTTTATAGACCCCTCAGCGTTTTTTTTTTGTTTTTCGATGGGTTAAACCTAAGTAGGGCGGGCATAGATGAATTGGCCAACCATTTCAAACATTTTTTAGTTACCCAATTGCTTTGCAAGTGGTCGTTCACACCTAGGTTCCCTGAAGTTTGGAGATGTTGCCCAAAGGAAGATGGAATCTAGTGGGCAGTTTTCATAGGGAGTTCCTCTTTTGGAGGGCACGTCTTTAGATTCTGTTCTATTATCGTTGCCGGAGTATTTCCCGCAACTTTCGCTGCCAAGTGTGGGCGAGGGCTCTGCAGAAAATAAAATCCCTTAACGGCTCGCTTTGGACGCGCCCCACAAAGTGAACGTAGACGTTCGTCGGATTCAAATTGACACCCACAGGATTTTCTCCAACCCCTTTTTAATCTTCGCGTTTGCTTTGATAAATAAATCTGATTTGAATCTCATAAACTATTTTTACAAAAGTGTCGTACACAAAAAAGGTTCCAAAAGGTTTTTTATAACGCATATGCTGCTCCAACCATCGAGTGGTCGCATGAAAATGTACAAACATGGGGTTGCGCTATTTTTAATTTTAGAATTTCTTTACTGGACATTACCATACAGCAGTCAATCGAAAACATTTGGGCTTTAGAGTCCCGGATCTATACTATTTTAAAAACTTCATCTGGTTCGTCCTTAATAATTTTAAAAGAATTGCAGCATTAAATAAAACTAATACTAGCAACCTAAGGCATTTAGAGATAATATGGTCGTGGATTGTTTCTTGAACCTAATAGAAAATGAAAACAAAAACTTTTTCTCATGCCCAATAATAGAACAGAACATACTAACAAGCAACTCAGAACATTCTACAGGTATGGGTCGAGAAAAGTGAGAAATATTTAATTATTCTTCCTATGAACTTTCTAAACACGATAAGTTAGTTCTCAAAAAGGGGTTAATGTTTTGCCCGACTCCTTGCAACTAGTGATGATTTCGAATTGCGCAAAGGAATTGATGAATTTTCACGGCAATTGCACTGTAAGGTTTTTTTCTTCAAAGGAGCTCCTTATCAAGAGCCTTTATAAAAACACAACTCCTTTTGGATTCCTCCGTTGAAGACACAAAATGAGAATGTAATAAAATCCGCAGCGGCGGTCCAGAAATATGTTATCGGCTTATAAAAACAGAGACTACTAAAAATAATTTAACTTAAAAAAAGAAGCAATGCTTAAAAAACCTCACAGATAACAGAGATATTATAATAGCCACGCTGAAAAAGGGGGAGCTATATGTATAGTTAACACAGGCCGACTATATATCGGAAGAACTTAAACAACTGAACGATATTGAGTTCTATAAAAAAAACTGGATTATGATCCAACGCTTAAGTTTCGAGAGACAATAAAAAAAAACAATTATCTCACTAATAGATAGATAAAATAAAATAAAAATAAATATTTCTAGGTATCGTATTCAGGAAAATCCGAGACCAAGACAGTTCTATAAGTTAATAAAAGTACACAAGCAAAATCACCCAGGTAGACCAAATACTTCTGGAATAGGTACAAATACAGAGAATATTTCAGGCTTCATTGACAAACAAATTAAATGTACTGCAGCCGGTGCCCCGTTCTACGTAAAGCACTCCTCTCATTTTCTCAATTTAATTATTCACATCTAAATAGATTTAAGGAATAATAGAACGCTGCTGGTGAAAATGGATGTAGTGTCTCTTTACACTAATTTACCGCACGGTGAAGGTATCCAAGCAGTTCTGAATATTGTTAATAAAAATACCTCACTGTTAGTAAACGCGTCTTAAATGTTTTTATGCACTTAGCTTTAGAACTTCATAACTTCACATTTATGAATGAGCACTATTTACAGATACATAGCGCAGCAATGGGATCACGTTTTTCTCCGTCCTATGCAAATATTTATAGAATGTCTTTAGAGGAGCGGCTCCTTAACTCCTTTCCGCATAAACCCCTTCTTTATTAACGTTTCCTCGATGGCATATTTATAATTTGAAATAATGAGGAAGATGAACTCTTTGAATTTATTCATTGTGCAAACAATTTTAATCCACATAATAAATTTACGTATAAATACTCCGACGCAGAAATATAAATTCTTGGTATTAAGATGAGACTTAGAGAAAACGGTTTGAAAACCACTTTATATCGAAAACCTACAGATATACGTGAATTTCTACATTATAAAAGCTGTCATCCAATACAAAACAAAAAAGGTATACCATACAGCCATATGCTAAGAGAGCGAATCTTATGTTCAGAAGATAAGGATTGTAATGTAAAAGCCAGAGCACTAGGAGATGATTTCATTATCCGTGGATAGCCCTTATCGTTAATAAATAATTCAGTATAAAAAAAGTCGAGTGATCTGTTAGCATGTGCGTTTTGTAGAGCGACCGAAAAGAAATTACCATGAATTACAACTAATTTTACCTTACCAGACAAAACTTCGAAACATAAACATTATTCTTAGACGACACATGATTGTTTTGCACATTCGACGCTGCTTTAAAGGCTGTTATCCTTCGACCGCCTGGTATAGCGTTAGGAGACCACGTAAGTTATTGGATTTTTTTAGAAAGTCCAGAAACTCCATTGGACGTAGCTTGGTCCCACTTGGTTGCATAAAATGCTATATTAACCAATGAAGTTTGTGTGTTCATATAATAATGACTTACTCCATTCGTAGCACAGCAAATAACTTTGTTTGGAAAATAAACGGTACCTTTGGCTGTGATTCAGAAAATATTATTTATTTGATTCAATGTAAAAATATGCCTAATTCACTACATATGAAAAACTAAAACAAGCGTAAGAAAACGCATGAATTTACATAAAAGTCACATACGTAAACACGTTGCCGGACCAGTTTCTCGTCACTTAAACTCCACAATACATGACGGTCTTTCTTACTTTAATTTTATTCTACTTGAGGGTGGCTTTTGAACCACCAGAGCTGAAAAAAAAGAAATAATCTGAATTTATTTATAAATGTAATACTTTAGACCCGAAGGGCCTTAACAGTTCGAAAGGGTCCTTGCCGTCTTTTTTTTTATGGACATTTAACTGAGATCTTCTAATCGGTGCAGCACTGTTCTTTTTTTTTCTCGCTTGATCTTTTGATGTGACACATGCAAACGCTTTGCATTGGGCCTCTCATTGGCTTCACACGACACCAGGTATAGTTGGCTTCTGTCGAACCACGTGCGCCAAAAACTGGTTTTGTGAAAATAATGGCGTTAATAATATTAAGTTTAATAATTTCAATACTATTTACTGCTTTTTTATCGGGATATATTAGACGTTTAAGCGAGAATTTAGTTTAGTAGATACCCGCTAACAGGTAAGCATTTTTCTAATTACTTCTTTGTGGCCGTTTTTGCTTTGATTGAAAGGAAAGGAAAACGAAGTGTTCTTTCACGGACTGACGAAGAGCCTACCAGGCTTGAAACGTTTCTGCATACACAACATTCTTGGCGACCTTCTCCTTGATTTGGACGACCATCTCCTTAAGGGGACAAACGTTTTGACCATATATATATATATATATATATATATATATATATATATATATATATATATATAACGGGCAACAAGGCTTTAAACACAAAGCGCAATTACTGGTTTGATTATTATTACTCGCATGCGCTTGTTTTCTATCAGGTAAGTTCCTCGCGTGGTCGTAGCTTTGAGACGTGCCCCTGTCCTTTTCGAAAAGGACACCGTGGCCTTCTTGGAAAAAGTTTAATACGACACGAGCAAATATTGTAACCTAAAACAACAGATTATGACACCAGGTTATGTTCGCTTCACGCCAACCAGATGTCCCAAAAGTGGTTTCACCTAAAATGACAACTAAATTCTTTTTTAAATTTTTTATAATATTATAAGCTGCATTGTTTTTTAAGTTATATGGTATCAAATCATTAAGAAGGTGTGATAATCTACGCCAGGCACATCGCCCGAGTCAAGGTCAGGGACAACATTCCAAATCGAGGGACGTAGACCGCACTGACTGGCCCAGTCAGGCATCGTCTTCGTCGTCTGTTTATTTACCACCTCGGTGGCGCCCTCGTGTGTACAGCGCAAGATATCACACCCCTCCCACCCCTAATAATGAAAGTTAGTGGAAACTAAGAGATATAAAAAAAGGTTAGTGAAAACAAATCACTAAAGTGATTACGGAGAGTAGCGCTGCACAGGCCGACGCACCCTGGCGCCCCGACGGGGAGGTGTGGTGATAGTCGTTTGACGAGGAGACGCTGTGCTTTCTGCAGCCCTTGGATGCTGTTGTTCCTCAGCTGGAACCTCTGGGCAGGTGAGTTCAGGCATCTAACAGGAGAGATCAGGTGCCAGAACATGCTCTGCCTTTTTGGACATGTCAGGAACAGTGCCTGGAATGTCAGGGTCCTTCTCAATGTCTGCAGCTGTTCCAGCATGTCTACTGTGGTCAACTTGCGGCAAACGGTTCGCCGGCCGGACCGTCAGCCAGCTGAAGGTCCGATGAAAATGTTCCCTGGGCTGTGACCACAGCCGGCATCCATGCAGGGCCTGGACGAAAGTTCCGGGCGAATACTTGATCACCAGGCTGTGCTTGAATCCGAGGTTTCGTTCCTTTGTCACATCTGATTTTCTGCTGAAGCTGCTTCTGCTGCACCGTGGTCCTCAGGTCAGGTCGAAGCAGGTCCATCGCAGTCTTCATTTTTCGTCCCAGCAGTAACTCGGCGGGGCTGCAACCCGTGACCTCATGTGGCGTCGATCTGTAAGTGATCAACATGCGCGCAATTTGTGTACGAAGGTCCCCCGGTCCACCCTTCTGCAACTTTCTTTTTACAGTCTGAACTGCCCGCTCTGCAGCGCCATTAGACGCTGGGTGGTACGGTGGTACCAGTATTCGCCTTACTCCATTCTTCTTCAAAAATGTGGCATACATGTCGCTCGCAAACGCTGGTCCATTGTCTGATACCACAATGTCCGGCAACCCCTGGTTTGCAAACATGGCTCGCAGACACGTGATGGTGGCCTCCGCAGACGGAGTTGAAACCGGAAACACCTCAATCCACTTGGAAAATGCATCCACTGCAATAAAAAAAAAAATAAGTGTTTCGGTAAGGCCCTGCGTAGTCAACATGAAGTCTCGACCAGGGTCTGTCTGGGAACGGCCATGGCATGACGGGTATTGGCCGTGATGCTCGCTGCTGCTCCTGACAGGTGGGACACTCTTGCACAGCCGCAACAATATCATCGTCTATCTTAGGCCACCACACATGGCTCCGCGCTACAGCCTTCATCTTGGATATCCCTGGATGGCTTTCGTGAAGAAGCCTCAGGACGTCGCGTTGGAGAGATGCAGGAACCAACACACGGTTGCCCCAGAGCACACAGTTGCCTTGTACACTCATCTCTGTGAACCGCGTCTCGTACGGTTTTTCCTCTGGTCCCAATTCCGACCGGCGGCCAGTCCACAAGGCCTCTCTCACTCGTGAAACCACTGGGTCTCGGGCGGTGGCCTCAGCGACAGCTGTTGACGACAGCACACGTGGGTACAACCCTGCCAGCATGAAGACTTCAGCAGGGCAGTCCACGGGAAAATCTGTTGTTGGCAGTGGCAGGCGGCTCAGTCCGTCCGCATGTGCGATATGGCTACCAGGCCGGTAGCTAAGTTTATAGCGGTACCCAGACAACAGCACGGCCCATCGCAGCACCCTTGGAGAGCATGACTCTGGAACAGGCTTGTCCGACGCAAGCAGGCCCAGTAGCGGCTTGTGATCTGTGATAGCTTCAAATGGTCGGCCCCACAGGTATTGCCTGAATTTCGTTACTCCGAACACGAGGCCTAACGCTTCTTTGTCCAGCTGGCTGTAGTTTTTTTTCCGCAGGTGCAAGGCTTCGAGATGCAAAAGCAATGGGGCGCTCCTCCCCCGACGCTTCTCGCTGTGCCAAGACGGCTCCTAGTCCACACGGTGAGGCATCCGTGATCAGCACTGTCGGCCTTGCAGGGTCGAAATGTGCTAAGACTCCAGCGGATGCCAGCAGCTTTTTACTTCTCTGGAATGCTTGCTCTTCTTCAGATGTCCAACACCAGCGGGCTCCTGCCCCCAGCAAGCGGTTCAAAGGATACAACACATCCGACAGATTTGGCATGAACCTTCTATAAAAGTTGATCAAGCCCAAGTAGCTTTGCAGTTCCTTCACATTCCGAGGCACTGGTGCCGCCAGCACGGCTTCTGTCTTGGTTGGATTTGGCTGAAGACCAGCTGAGCTGATGATGTGCCCCAGATACTCCACCTTGGCCGCCATGAACTCGCATTTGGACAGCTTCAGCCGCAGTCCAGCTTTCTTCAGTCGCTCCAGGACCTGGCACACATTTGCCCAATGGTTGCTGTCGTTGGTGCCGGTCACGAGTATGTCGTCAAAGTATACTGTGACATGATCAAGGTCGTGTAGGAGGTTCTCCATCGCGCGTTGAAACAAAGCAGGAGCTGACGACACCCCAAACGGAAGTCTGGTAAATTGATACAAACCCTTCGGGGTGTTAATGGTAACAAACTTTTGCGAGTCTTCGTGCAACTTGACCTGCTGGTATGCATCTTTCAGATCGAGCTTCGTAAACTTGACTCCCCCCGTTAGCCTTGCGAACAGCTCTTCGATGCGAGGGATCGGGTACGACTCGAGCACCGTCACAGGGTTGACTGTTATCTTGAAGTCGCCACACAGGCGAACACGGCCATCCCGCTTCACTACGGGAACGATGGGCGCAGCCCATTCGGACGTCTTCACTGGTCGAATGACGCCCTCGCGCTCCATCCTCTGCAACTCCTCAGTAACTCTGTCTCGTAACGCGAACGGGACGACTCGCGGCTTGAAAAATCTTGGTTTAGCACCCTCCTGTACGGTAATCTGGGCGGACACGCCATCAAAGGTACCCAGTCCTTCCGAAAATACTTCATGGAACTGGCTCACCGCTTCCTCCACGGATGTCACAGCGTTGACGACTTCTGGCTTGACGATTTCTAGCTTGAATTCCCTCATCCAGCTTCTTCCGAAAAGCGTAGGACACGGGCCCTTTACGACGAACAAGGGCAGAACGCGCTCGTTCTCGCCCAGCTTCACGGTTGCCTCAAGCTTGCCCACCACAGGCTTCATGTCGCCAAAAAAACTTCTTAACTGGACGTCCGATGGCTCCAGCGTTGCCGAAGGAAACAGCTCCGTAAACTTCCTCTCGCTAATGGTTGACACGCTGGCACCGGTATCCAACTCCATGTTCAATGTCACTCCGTTGACGGCAACTTCGACTCGCATTGGCTCTGGTCCGGCCGCTTGAAGCGCCCAAAGGTCGTACGCCTCCTGCGTTCCTGGTTTGGATTCCGGCGCTGCCAGCTCGTCATCCACATTGTGGACAGGTCTCGATCCACTCCTGGGTCTCGCCTTTTCCGTTTGACATGTATTGGATCTGCATACCCGAGCCAAATGCCCTCTCTGCTCACACTTGAAACAGACGCTGCCCTCGTGACGACATTGGTGTGCTAGATGATTACCCCCACAGCGGAAGCAAGAACCCCTTGCCTGCTGTTTGGTGGGCTTAGTCTTGACAACATTCGCAGACTCTCCGGCCTGCACAGGTGTCGCTTGAGCCAGCTGAGCACGTAATGCACGGGAATCTTTCTTGGCAGCCTCCATGGCGATTACGGTGTTCCTCGCGGATTCAAAGTCCAACTCGGCCGTTTCCAGCAGGCGAGTCTGCATCGCGACGTCGTTGATTCCGCTCACGATTTGGTCCCGTAGCATGCGCTCCCGAAACGTTGCGAACTTGCAGTCTTCGGCAAGCTTCTTCAGCGATGCGATGTAATCGTTGACAGGCTCTTCGTCCCGCCGATGCCGAGAAAAAAACTTGAAGCTGGCCACCACCTCCGATACCCTCGGCGAGTAGTGCTTGTTCAAAGCTTCGAAAATCGCAGCCAATGTTGCTTCGGCAGGCTTCGTAGGGGCGAGCAGGCTCCGCAGCAGCGAGTAAGTTTCTGACCCGCAGCACGTCAGAAACACGGCAGTCCTCTTTGTTGCAGCGATGTCGTTCACGGCGAAGTATAATTCTACCCGTTCGCGATACTCGGTCCAATCCGACGTAGCCGAGTCGAACGGTTCCACCTTCCCGATGACAGGCATGGCTGCTGAAGTTGACGCAGGACAAACAGGTAAGACGTGCGCGACCGTTCTTTATCGCTCGTCGCCAGTTGTGATAATCTACGCCAGGCACATCGCCCGAGTCAAGGTCAGGGACAACATTCCAAATCGAGGACGTAGACCACACTGACTGGCCCAGTCAGGCATCGTCTTCGTCGTCTGTTTATTTACCACCGCGGTGGCGCCCTCGTGTGTACAGCGCAAGATATCACAGAAGGATATGTGTATTTTGTAGATATTTTTCACGTCGAAAGTACTGTTTTCAGATTTCTTTTTCTTCACCTGACGTTTTTATACCGATGAATGAAAACGAAGGTTCTTGAGAGTCTTTAACAGTCTGAAGAAGAACCTGCCAGGTCGCGAAACGTTTCTTGCTTTTTTCTCGATCACCACACAATGCTTTAACAATCAAAAACAAGCACTGGTTTGATTATGATCACACGGAAGTGTTTTTTGTGTTTCCCAGGTCAGTGCCTCACGTGGTCATGGCCTTGCGACGTGCCTCAAACCTTATCAAAATGGACACCGTTACTTTCGTCGGAATATTGATCATTAAATCTATTCATACGACAGGAGCAAATATATAGCAAATGATCAACATGTTATGACACCATGTATAGGCCATATGCAAAATTCTTACCAGCTATCATCATCATGCTATTAGAAGCCGCCGTATTGGGTGGTTATCCAAATTTTCTAGTTGTGGGCGAGGCGCGTCTTTATTTAACTCAGTTTTTATGATATTAGGACAATATAATTGTGCACTGAACGGGTTGGTGCTTAGTTTCGGTTCAAAGACGACGAAAAAAGACGGCCGTAAAATTCTGAAAAGGGAATTATCATCTACGAGGTCGCAAGACTCGTCACTCAAGCAGTGAACTGGGTCATACAGGTCAGGGGACAGTCTTTATTGAAAGCGTTCTGTGAAGGGTTAGTACTGGACTTGCAGCAAATAGACATATTTTAGCGTTATTATTCCCAGTTTGCTGGGACCATTGTTTCTGGTGCGAAACTATTGATATGTCAACCCTACAATAGGAAGAAAAATTTGATAATTGATCTTGGGTGCATTAGGTGGAGCATTGTTTTGCATATTGTCTTTCGCTGACTTCACGCCAACCCCATGTTCCAAAACTGGTTTTACATAAAAAAAACTTTGTTCCTTTTTTTTCTTCTTTTTCTAGTAATATAATAAGGTGTATTGTCTTTTAAGTTCTACTGTATCAAACGATTAAGCACGATATCCATTTAGTAGATATATTAAACGTCGTACGTTTTTTTTTCCGACTTTATTTCTCTTCATGTGACAATTTTATGCCGATCAAAGATAATTAAGTTAATTGGGGTTTTTGAATGACTGAAGAAGGACCTGCCAGGTCCCGAAACGTTTCCTGCTTTATTCTCGATTGCCACACAATACATTAACCATCAAGGGCAACTACTGATTTCATTATTATTACTCGCAAGTGCTTGTTTTCTCCCACGTCAGGGGGGATCGGTGGCCGAGTGGGCTAGCGCACACAAGCTCAGAGCACATGGAGCGAACCAGCCCGTTTCGGGTCATGTATCACTACTGCGTGGTGCACGTTAAGGACACCAGGCTAGCGGTTGTACTGCACTGGCTAAATTGCTCATCTACAGCGAGTGACTCGTCGCAACTATGCAATTGCTGACCAACTACAGACTGCATAAATATTCACACAACCCCAATTATTATTTCGCTCTGATTCGTGTCACGAAGACTTCGAGAGGACACAGGAGTGAGCACTGCTGGAGCGGAAGCCAGGAGCCACCATCGAGATGTCACTGAAGTGCGCGACCCCGAAGCAGAAGCGTATCACCGCCGCCGACAGGACCCAAGAGTAAGTGCCGCTGTAGCAGAAGCCAAGCAAAAGGCAAGGATCGCTAAGACTGACGGCGAACCAAAACTTTTTTTAATGGCTGTTTAGAGACAACCCGTTTAGGAGCGTATGTTCAATATGTGATCGGCTCTGGTTCCAAAACGACGTGCAAACACTACCGGACAAATGTCACGAGACCCAACAGCGACAATTTTCAACTCGGACATAACCGAGTTCAGACTGTGCTCGACCTGCATGCAATCAGTGCACAAGGGTCATATTCCTCATCTTTCCTCAAGTAACAATTGCATTTCCCCCAAAGCCAGCCCACCTCCCACCAGTGAACGCGGTGAGTGAGAGACTCATATCTCCACAAGCCCCGTTCATGCAACTGCGACTTCTGAAGCACGGTGGAGGTCAATCCGGTAATAAATGACTCGTAGTGAACGTTTGCGTAGATGTGGATGACAAGGTGACAGTGTTGATTCCTGCGATCGAACAAGACCGAGCGCTCATTGAAGATTTGAAGGAAATGTGATCTGCTGCCATGGCTTAAGCTGCTGTGGAATAGCACGATGTACAAGCATTAATTATAACATAAAGAGCGATTTGACCCGTTTGGGATATATTATAGACGTGGACGAGCATGACGAGATTGAGTTGCTCCCGCAATGCTCAAAGCTGAACTATCCCATTCAAGTGGCTACCGCCATGACGCCAGCTCAGCACACTCTAGTATGGGACGAGTACAAGGTTCTTGCGATTGCGCCTGGTGAGGGCAAAAAGCCCGTGAGCATCTTTTACGACGAACATGCGGAGGAGCTTTCGTTCCCACATATTTATCTCGGTGAGCTGCGCCGGGTAGTGGCCAGCGCAAAACTGACAGCCTTAACGCACGCCATGAGTGAGATCCGCAGATCGGACCGTCGAGAGGCCACCCCGCAGCACGTACTGTACACGGCCATGAAAGTCTTTAGGCACTGAGTAGCCGGTGACATGTGTGTGGCTTTCTGTTATATCAAGGCGGTAGAAAAGCTAATAAAGCAACAGTTGCTCGACAAGAACTTTGTACAGGAAGTGGTCGAGCATGACATGGCGTTCATGCATTGTGTACCTAACACCATGCAGTACTGGACAAAACGTAAAAAGACCTCTTTGTTATGATACGCCAGTTGGGTAAGCCGACAGCGTTCGGCACTCTGCCTGCCTCGGAAATGCACTGGTCCGATTTTCTGCAGTTGCTTCAATGCCTTCAGCTGAAGCCCGGCGAGATTGGAGTTTCACTAGAGGAAATGAACAACATTTATTGAGCTCAGCTGGTGAATGACGATCCCGTGGTCTGTGCTATATACTTAGACCGATTTGTGAGTGTCATTCTCAATATACTTTGAAAAACCGTGTATCTCCTTTAGGCCGTATATAGTCGTCGACTACTTTAAGCGGATCGAATTTCAAGACCACGGGTCGGCACATACGCACAATCTCCTCTGGCTTTATAATGCGCCCAACGAGGAGCTTTCATGCTCATACCCCAGACTATTGAAATTGCCAACGCTTTGCTTTTGCTCGGCACCAGATGCTTGAAGCGGGAGCGGACTCAGGTGCACCAACACAACCACCCTGCTACAAGCACAACACGACCAAATGGATCTTTATCTCGACCTTTACGTCCAGCGATGGTTTTATGGTCGTAGTGTTGTTCCCCACTATGAAAATGAAGCGCAGAAGAAGCAAATCAAGAGCCTCCTAAACAAGTTCCAGGTCTTTCATCAGGCCCTCGAAACGGCGAACTATGACTCCATGGAGCAGGTTTGGGAACATCACGGCGTCACGGGCAAGGCGGAGTACATTTCTGTTCTCCGAGCGGGCACTCCTCGTCCCACCATCTTGCGATCTCGTTCCGTGTAGTAAAAGGTGTTCAATTACATTAACCCATGGGCTGTGTCTATTCTTGATTCTAAGAGGGATCTTCGTATCGTCCTCGACACATATGCGCGTGATGCTTACGTGTTGGAACATGTCAACAAGGCGAACCGAGGTATGTCGAACCTCTTGGGCTGTGCAATAAATTGTCAACGAGAAGGGAGACATGACCTACACTCAGGCGCTGAGACATCTAGGTGAGAAGACGCTGAATGCCATCGAACAATCCGCACAGGGGGCCGCCTGGTGCTTGCTGAACTAGAATATGTCGGAGGCGAGTCGCAAAATTATCTTCGTCATTTCTGCATGGCCCGAGGAGAGGACGCGCATTCGGAAGACTAACACTCAGATGGCGCAGGAAGGCTTAGTAGAATCCAGCACAGATATTTGAAAACGGACGATGATCGAGCGCTACGAAAACCACGTTCCCAACAGGGAGTAGCTACTCTGGCAGAGGTCGCTACCGACTACAACATATATACCCGCAAAAAGAGACATCTACGACGGATACTTCGCTATATCGTTCACTCCTTAGACGACTCAGTCAACTTCAAGCGAGAACATGTCCTGCTGTTCTATCTGTTCCGCAGAGGTTGACATTTCACACCAAAAATCTTTGGAGCGTTTCTATGAGCAACACATCGACGTCATTCCAAAGACAAATCACGCTACCACAGTGATGTAGATATTGACCAAATTCGTGCCGTTTGTAATTTGAAACTCCTAGTCAAATGACGGGAACATTCTGCCACTTGTGAGCTTCCAAATGTGACACTGTACCCGGTGGCCATGGAAAAGGACGACTCCAATCTCCTAGACATTGGTACGGTCGAACCCAATACCCCTTTTAAACAATGCCCCGCCGTGCGCACGCGCAAGATGTCATGAGCAGAGATCACTACCTTGACACCATGCGGAGGACGAAATGATGAGCAGTACGAGATTGTCCGAGAAGTCGTGCACCAACTCAGTATTCCGGACAGTTCGCCACTAAAATCTTTTTGTATAGAGTGGCTGGGTGCGCGAAGACATTTGTACCGCGCCTCATTATGGACGTCTACAACAGATACCGTAACCCTGCTGGTTCAGTTAATGTAAACGCCTATGTTGACTGCTACGACTGGAAAGGCGGTGGTCGCGCACGGCGGAAAAAACTGTACATGCAGCGTTCAGACTTACAGTCAATAGGGATGGCGCACAGCGCGACAACGAGTTAAACACGTTCCGCAACGCGTTCAGGAACGTCAGATGCGTGATTATCGATGAGGTCTGCATGATGTCTGCCTACATACTTCAGAGAGTGGACTCGCGACTCCGCACCATCACTTACAAATACCTGCAGCCTTTCGGCGGGTTAGACATCATCCTCTACGGAGACCTGCGCCAGCTTCCCCCCGTTCGTGCCGCCGAGGTTTTCAAGCGCGTCAAGACAAACAGCGTTTTTAACACAAAATTTTCGTGGCACCATGTGCCATACTTTGTCCCCACGAACGTCGTAAGGCAAAATGATCTCAGGTTCTACACCATACTCATTAAAATTGGAGACGGGGCCGAATTAGATCCCGAAGAAATGGCATTGATCGAGTGTCGGTTCGTCATGCAACAACAAGGATAAACGTGTTGTCAAGGTGGCATCTGCTTGTACTACTCCCACAAAGAAATTTGGCTACTACAATACAAACACAGCCAGTCCAGCCGAGGATAATGCTGTAGCATGTACGGCAAGGGACACAATCGTTGAACGCAGGTCTATGCAGAAGAAGACAGAGGCAATTCGCAGGGCCGAATTGCTGCCCAAGGCCGAATTCGGAAACATGTCAGCTAATGTAACACTATGCATTGGAAACCATACATGCCCGAACTCAATGTGAGTGTATCCGACAGTCTGGTTAATGGAGCTGTCGGCATACTGCAATGCATACAATACGACACACTTCGGGAGCCGGAACGCATCTTGTTGCAGTTAGGTGAGCTCTGTTCCAATATTGCGATTGGAACCGTGGCGGTCATGAAATCCCGGCCGATACGGGTGCTCAACAGAAACATTCAGCAGAATAGGATACCTATCGAAAGACGCATAGTGACTTGCGACATTGATAAGAAGACGGGGATACCTCTAAGGAGATGCCAGCTACCCATTGTTCAGGTAAGTGCTATCACCATTCTTAAATCACAGAAAGGCAGGTATGAAAACGTGGTGTACTCGTATGCAAGAGTAATATGCATAAATCGGTATACGTAGCTCTGAGTCGTGCTGCAGACATCAAGGGGCTCTACCTAACCGATATAGACAATGACTTTCCATTCTACCACGGCAAGCCCAATCCGAAAAGGAGGCTACTTGAGGAGTTTAGTCGGTTGCAGACACACAAACTCCAAACTGTCACTGCCAAGTGCCACGCCATAATTGAGCAACAACTCTACTCGGTCGCCGCGCTTAATGTTTGCTCTCTGCCGGAGCATTCAAATGAAGTACACTACGACCACATCCTACGGCATGCGTCTGACCTTTGCCTCTTGGAGACGTTAATGGATCTAAAACAAGTGGTAGAAATCAAACTACTAGTACTGCAACGATGCCAGTAGAGAGAACAACAGAGCGGCGCGAGTGGCCATTGTTGTAATTAAGAAACTCCGATTGAGTCAACCATTTACTCACTCAGACATTCAACCAGAAGACTATACATACAAGGCGAAAAGCACTGCGTTCCAACCGTCACACAAAACATCGTCTTCGTCTTCTCGACATCAGTCCCAGCTCGCGCAACAACACAACAGTACAACGGTGCGCCCTTTTTAGTGGCAGCACCGATTACAATCAAATGCACGGCACGCGCGATCAATGCAGGAAAACAAAGCGCGTGGCGATGCGACACCGCGAATATAAGTCAAGCTCTGATACAACACTTCCCCCCAAACAAGATTAAAACTTCTCGTACATAAGCCGATCCGGCTTGCGCGTCGCACGAGTGCTACGCCTAGGCACTACAGGTGGCGATGTATCAACCGGTCCCGGTGATGAGGCCATTTGAGTATTGCGCGGCGATATTTGCTCTGCACTTACATCAACTACAGACTGTGTTCGGTCAGGTTCGACATGACGCTCGTCTTGTGGCATGTCACTACCATGCTGCAATTCCATGTGACAATCGGAGATTTCAGCTGAATCATCAGGCACCAAAAACGAACGTCGCAGATGATCTGCATTTACGAACCGTATTTGTCTGTCTACAAAGACTAAGTACGTCATGGCCGATTTCACTTCCGTGATTTTTCCTGGCAGCCATTTCACAAGTTCACCACGCACAGTACGTACGAGTACGCGATCACCTACGGAAAATACTCTCGCTGTGCCTCGGCGCTTGTTCGCGCTACACACCTCCCTCTCAGACTTTACTTTTATTACTGCCTCCATGTTTGGCTTTATCAAAGACAGCCTTGTGCGAAGTTTACGTTTCAAGAACAGTTCGGCAGGAGTCTTTCCCGTGAAGGTGTGGGGCGTCGTTCTGTACGCGAACAGAAAGTTGTTAACCCTGTT